>VWZE01016291.1:7642-33199 GCA_013396675.1 Eubucco bourcierii | reverse complement strand
CCTGTACTAGTGGGAGGTGTCCCTGCCTATGGCAGGGGGTTGGAACTGGCTGAGCTTTGAGGTCCCTTCCAACCTTACCATTCTATGATTCTATGAAGTCTTAGCACTGTAAGGATCCTGAAATAGAGAGGGAGAAAAACTGGTGTTATTTCAGCTACAGATCACAGGGTAGGAAAACATTTTCTGTTTATTCTTTTTAAACACCCAAGCTTGGGAGGAGTGAACACATTGTGTGAACTGTGGGGGTTACTTTTCTCTTTTCAAAATACAAAAAACAAAACAAACCCCCAAAAATAAAAATGAACTTGGGAAAGGGAATTGTGATCTCTGTTAAAACTTGGGGTGATGCTTGGTCAGAGAAGCTACCCTCTGCTTTGTTGTGTTTATAGAGCTTGTTCTACACTCAACTCCTGCCTCAAGGAGTAAAGGTGTAATTATTCCTCATTAATCAAAACAATGTCAAAATATCACTTCTGCTTGTCTATACACTCAGAAACAAGGCTTCATAATGAAGACAAAGAGGAAAAGGTATTTAAAACTGCTTACCAAAAAAACCCACTGTGTTTCCAAACTTCTTTGTTGGAAAATGGATAGAAATTCGTCAAATAACAAAACACTTATAATATTAATTGATCAGTCACTCAGGAAAAAAAAAAAAAACCAAAAACAAAAACCAACAAACAAACCCTTGTGGTTATGCTAAATCACTTTACAATACACCTAATTGCTTATACTCCCTAACAATGCTGGATGATAGAAGATCAAGGGAATAAATTTTGAGAGATTGCAGAACACAGAGAAATCTGTTCTCCTAAGATGGATTTTAGGATATCAGAAGAATCTAATTAGTTTGTCTGCTGGAAGAAGCCCTGTGAAATGTTCTAAATAACAACAGAAAGACTATCCTGAGTTCATCTTGGAGGGTACAACACAGTTTCTGGGAGTTCTCCTTATGTGATTTTGCACACTGCTTCAAAGGGCACCATTCTTTACACTTGCCTTGAGATGCCTATCATTTTGCTAAAGAATTCATCCCAAGTTTTGCTTCTTGAGTTCTCTCTGAATCCTGGATGAAGAATTCATTTTTCATTCGAGACTTCTTAATGAAATGATAGCTTAGCAACCACGACTGTTTTGAAAACATTACTCATCCTAAGTGGCAGGTTGTTAGTGTGTTGGCATAAACTCCTGGTGAAATTCACACTGATGGATTAAAAACTATTATTTTATCCATTGTCCTTAAATATTCTTTCATTCCAGAGTAAACAATGAAAGCTAACAGACATATCGTGCTGCTCTGTGATCGAAGGCTTGCTTTTAGGACAAGAAGTAAATGGAGGTCTCATCATTCTAGTACCTTTTAGAGGTACTTAACATTGGTCAACAAAGAGCACTGAATGAAAAAAAATTAGTAATGGAAGAGACCTAGTGAGTCATTTGTCTACTCCTCTGCCAAAGCAAGATTGCTTGTCTATGATATACTATGTTTTTAAGTGTGATGTCCAGTCCAACCCTAAATTATTCAGCTGATCTGTTACTCTTTCCATTATATCCTTACACATACCAGATATATTTTATAATGTAAGTCAGATTTTACTTTGCTTTATTTCATTTCATTCCCATAACAACAACTTACAGAGTCTTCTGTCTCCTTGTACAAATACTTCTCAGCTACTTATTGAGTTAACCAAGCTACACCAGTCTGATCATTTTTCTTGACCACTCAGGCTGTGAAATAACTCTGCCTCGACCACAGCCACAGGCTTTTAACACTGGTTTACACTGGTTTACACTTAAATAGAATTTGCTGCCTAGCAAATTGATTCATCACCGTTACATATTTACATTTCTAATCTTACTGTGCTCCTCTATGTGGTACTTTTTTCACATTCATTATCCAAGTCATATGTGCAAAGCTGTGCCTTTAATGCAAGGAAACTTGCCCCAAGAGACCAACCTACCCTGCACATACTGAGTGCAGTTAATCATAGAATCATAAATGGTAAGGTTGGAAGGAACCTCAAGGATCATCTAGTTCCAACCCCCTGCCATAGACAGGGACACCTCCCACTAGAACAGGTCACTCAAGGCCTCCTCCAACCTGGCCTTGAACACCTCCAGGCAGGGAGCAGCCACAACCTCCCTGGGCAACCTGTGCCAGTGTCTCACCACCCTCACTGCAAAAACTTCCTCCTAACATCCAATTTCAGTCTCCCCTCTGCCAGTTTAAACCCATTGCCCCTTGTCCTGTCATTGCAAGGCCTTGTCAATAGTCCCTCCCCAGCCTTCCTGTAGGCCCCTTCAGATACTGGAAGGCTACTCTAAGGTGTCCTGGAAACCTTCTCTTCTCCAGACTGCAGAGCCCCAACTCTCTCAGCCTGTCCTCTTCGGAGAGTTGCTGCAGCCCTCTGAGCATCTTCGTGGCCTCCTCTGGACCCACTCCAACACTTCCATGTCCTTCCTGTGCTGGAGGTTCCAGAACTGCACCCAGTTCTACTATATACACTAAGCAACAGAATTATCTTGGCTCTAAAGGTGATATATTGATACATTTTACTATAATCCTCTTTATAATCCTCACTATAATATCTCTACCTTCTGTATATTTGACTGTTCTTCATTTGTTTCTCTATGTTGCATGTGTCCAAATGAGTAATAGTGTTTTCAGCACTTATTTACTCCTTCCTTTAACATTTCTGTTAATCTAGTTCTGTTTTCACAGAATCACAGAATGTTAGGGGTTGGAAAGGATCTCCAGAGATCATCCAGTCCAACCCCCCTGCCAAAGCAGGATCACCTAGGGGAAACTGCACAGGAATGCATCCAGGTGAGTTTTGAGCCTCCAGAGGAGGCTCCACAACCTGAAGGAAGCTGGGAAGAGACAGATTTTGTTTAGGGGAATCCATTGCAAATCCTGTCTGTGGGATCATTACAAGTTCCCCACACAAATGTGACTGAAATGAAATGTCAAAGGAAATTATATTGGACAGTATGGCTACTGGAAATGGAGTAAGAGAAGAGCTGTTATCCTTCCTAAATTGTTCTGGACATTGTTGTGGAGTAATATGACTCGAAGGAGATGAACACCTTGTCCTGGTAGTGGATCTGAGAGGGTTGTTAAGGACAGGGATGGATGGCAGGAGAGATAGGAAGTAGCATGGTGGATTTCTTCTAGAAGTCACTGTGCACTGAAAAGATGCCACCTTATTGTTAGTGGGGAAAGGTCCTCTCTGAAATGGAAATACAAGAAAGCATGCATTCAGGGAGGAAAAAAAAAAGTAAAACCTATTTGATTAATAAACTAAATTCCCAGTTGCCAGAATCAATATTGCTTAACAGGTACATCCTGGTGAAAACTAATAGCAATGCATTTTTCTCTTCTAGGATGACTCTGCAGTGTTTAGCAGAGCACAAACTCTGTTCTCAGAATTGAGAATATCACCATCAGTCATAAACTGCAGCATATGTGGAATACTGTGGAACATCAAAACACACAAAAAAGCTCAGAAATCTTTCTTTAAAAGCCAGCTTCACTAACAGGTATTTAATAAATAATCTATTCAACCCTTCTCCTTTCATACACTAAAAATGCAGAGTTCTAGGTAGCACTTGCACTCAACAGTAGAAAAGCTGTTTAATAAAGTCAATTTACCTTGTTGATTCAGAGATTTCAGCTATTTTCTAAGTTCTCCATTTAAGAGATTTTTCACACAGTTCTTAACATGCTCTTAACAGCTACCATTTGTTGAGCTGCAGTCTGAACACAATCTCCAGGCAGTGCAATGAACAGTCCTATAATGCATCTGTCCCTTTTCTGTGCTTGTCTGCTAGGGCTAATTAATAAGAAATCATAAAAGAGAGTTTATTGTTAACAGTTAAGAGTAGCAGGTTTACATTGATTTACATTCTCTGCATCTCTGGTCCAATGTATCAGTAAGTAAACAGGGTGAGAAGAAGAGAGGAAAAACCAAGAAGGAAAGAGGAAATGGTTCTTAACCATCTTTCATTACAGGACACTGATAGCAATGGGTGTAGTAAAACAATAGTTGGCTACTTCACAGCATTCAGTTGCAGCACTCTGGTAACTATAAAGACAGGAAAAAAAACAAACAAACCCATCCTAGTGACCTTAAGGAGAGTGAGTGGAAGTACAGAAAGATTATTTCTTTGAGAATAACTGGACTGTGCACACCACTGCTTTCCTTCTGCATTGGCTTTGAAGGTCCAGCTTCCTCCAGCCCAGCAGAAGATTTTAGGGACTGCAACTGATCATACCTGCAGCCAAGTCACTGGTGATAACCTTTGTGTCTTGCTCATGTAAGAGCACATGCAACTATTCCCATATCCCTGATACTGTATTTCCTAGGTATATACACCCACCAGATGCAAATTCTTTATTTAATTTCTACAGCAGACGGTTGCAAGGAAGTTGCTTTTCCATGCTTTGGGGGGTTTTGTGTGTTTGTTTGGCTGTTTTGTTTTGGTTTTATTTTGTGGTTGTTGGGTTTACTGTTTTTGTTTTCTTGTGGGGTTTTATTGTGTTTGTTTGTTTTAAACAATCTTTTGGTGGTTCTGACCATTATTAGGTAACAGAAATCAGCTTAAATGACTGTTAATAATCATAGAATGGTAAGGTTGGAAGGGACCTCAAGGATTATCTAGTTCCAACCCCCTGCCATAGGCAGGGACACCTCCCACTAGAACAGGTCACTCAAGGTCTCATCCAACCTGGCCTTGAACACCTCCAGGGAGGGAGCAACCACAACCCACCTGGGCAACAATCAGGCTGAATGATCAAGTGAAGAAAGATTCACACAGATGCATCTAGTGCATACATTTCAAAACAGTAACAATTATGGGATTGTTTTAAATTATTAAGCAAATCAGAATAGAGCAATGAAAGCAAACCAGAATGTTTCAAAACCAGAAAGCAAGCTTACTTTGAGTTCTGACTGTCACAGAAAACCTCAATATAACCTGTTTTGAGGAACCTGAACTTCAGTTGCTATATGTGGTGGTGTAGCAGAGAAGGAAAGCAAACAGCATAGAACTGTCTCTATCAGTGAAGCAGCATATTTGTTCCCTTTCTGAACAAAACAGGCATGGTGACTGAGATCTGTTTTGATTAATTAGTAATCTGTGGTGTCATTCTACTTTCACAACTCTGTTAAAGACTTAAGCCTTGATGGCAGCAAAATGTTCCAGCAGAGAGCTCTTATACACAGGCTTCTGAAACTGCATCCAGCACTATCTCTGTTTGCTAGAAGGGATGGAGAATACACAGGCTTCTGAAACTGCATCCAGTACTATCTCTGTTTGCTAGAAGGGGTGGAGAATACACAGGCTTCTGAAACTGCATCCAGCACTATCTCTGTTTGCTAGAAGGGATGGAGAATACACTGCAACCAGACTTTCAGTGCCTTACAATAGCTACCTTTGAGAAAGTTGGCAAGCCCAGCACATATCCACAATACAAGTTTTGTGTTGGGTTTGCTTTACTTCTTCTCCATGTGACCCAATACCTTTCCAGCAGGAATAATTTCATACTGAGAAGTGTATGACAAAGAGAAGTGTGGCAGAGGTTCTCTTCCTAATTCGGTCCTTTGCCTGATGTGATGCCAAGCACTTTTGAAATCTAAACAACAATTAGCTCAGCTGGCAACAAATGCAGCAAGGATGAGGAAATGCTCTCTGTAGCAGATAGGAAATGGAACACATTAGACAGGTGATGGATGCAGCAGGATTTGGTGACAGGGCAATGTGCATTGAGGAGTGTGATTGGGGAGCAAAATGAAATGAAACACAATGCAGAAGCAGCAGCACTGTATAGAGGAATGAGGCAGAACATAACATTATTAAGTAAATGGTTGGAAGGGATAAAACAGTGAATTCACTGTGGATGGAGGCAGCATATGCACAGTATGAAACAGGACATTATAATAAAGACAGAGGGGAAAGTTAGAATGCATTTCCCTGAAGGATTAGGTTATTTGTTCAGGATAATGTATTGCAGCTTTTGGACTACATTCTCAAGCACAGACATGTCATCTATCTCAAGAGTTATCTGCTGTATACATAATGCATACACACCTCTGTTTATTTATGCACATATGTATACATACATACCTTGGTTTTGACAGCAGAATGAAGAGATCATGACTGTGCTTTTAGCACACAGATACAATAAGGAATATTTTCTGGAAATAATAAATTCTCAAAAAGGCTGAACACAGTTCCCAGAGTGAGACTTCTCTGCATGTTTGAATTAATGTTCTTGAGTGCTCCCTTGTTAGTGCTAAGCATGTAGTTTAAATAAAGAAATCACATTCCAGGCTCCAAATACAATTTGCCAGCTTTGCTTCTGGGAAGTGTGAAAGCAGCAAAAGTGAGAGCCATTTATTCACCATCTGTTC
Organism: Eubucco bourcierii; assembly: GCA_013396675.1. Classification (NCBI taxonomy): domain Eukaryota; kingdom Metazoa; phylum Chordata; class Aves; order Piciformes; family Ramphastidae; genus Eubucco; species Eubucco bourcierii. Next base: position 26,786 of record VWZE01016291.1, on the reverse strand, counting down.
AGCAACTCACCTCTTCATCACACAGAGGTGCAGAAGATGCAAAGTTTAGCAAGTTTTCAGAGCTCAGGCTGGTAGAAGTGAAGCTAGGGCATTTTTATTAACCTTTTAAACAGTTTCACTGGGTTTCCATATGCCCCAGACCTCACCAAGATTGCTAGCAATGTCATTCACATCATCCCATTGCATCTTATTTTTACAGCCAAACTCTGTACTTCATATCTTGGCACTCACAGGGGTTAATTGCAAAGTAACACAGAGGAGTGATTTGGGGGTGATTTTGGTTTTTAAGGAAGAGAGAGAGAGAATGGAGATAATAAGAGAGAGTGTCATTCAGAGAGGATACTGAGTACCAGACAGATGTGCTCAAAGCTTTCTCACCATATAAACCAGGCTACACTAGTTCTTAACTCTGCTGTTAAAGCCACTCATCTGTGCATGTGTACCTAGAGAGCTGTTTCCAGTGTGCCTTTTCAGGTACTTGTGGAATCTTGATTACCTGTTGACACTTCTACACATCAACAAACTAATGATAAATTTGGTATTTTTATAAAAGTAGGCTTCTTGGCATTTGGGGAACAGAAAACAAACAAAAAATTAAAGACATCTTCATTTACAGTAGTCATGTTCTTCTCATACCATACTGAAGGTGAAGTAGAGGAGAACAGCATATACACATTTAACAAATCCTTACAGACTAGTGAAGAATACCTTCTTGAAAATTTAGCATTACTGTGCCATGAAAGATAGAGAAAATACCATTTTTCTCCAACCAAAGGACTGATAATAAAACACTTTTATCAGATTAATAGAGTAACCTGTGTCAGATTTATATGTATTAGTCATATTCTTCTTGTGGTGTCACATTCTGTCTCTCTAGACAGTGCAATGCAGAACAAGATCTTGCACCTCGTCTGCAGTGACTTGAGTGCTTCCCCAGGAGATGAAATCTGAAAGAGGTTCATTACCTCACAAGAATGTGAAGGTTAATGGGTGTCATGACTCTACCTGTATGATGTTCAGGTTTACAGATCAGTCTGAGTCCACACCAGACATCATAGTCAAGGGGAAGATCCTTTTCTTGCCCCATCTACCTGGTTACATTGCCCACATGGTTACCTCTTTTACACTGCCCCTTGTTCTTATGAGTTGTGTGACAACTCCTCTTTCTGTTGGGGATACATGCTTCTACATCAGCTCTTAATTGCTCATCTTTGCTGCCTGCTCTCAAATGAACACCAAGGATGAAGAGGTGGTACTGAGCAGTGCCTCAGTGGGAGTTAGACACAAGAGAGGGATGGAAAATAGGCAGTGAGAGTCACACAGGCAGATTAGTTCTGCAGCTAGGTAGAAAGGGGCAGCTGTTGGACTCCTGCACAAGCAATCTCATTCTCTTCATTTGGCTTACTTGTGAATGAGAGTCAGGAACTGAAATCTATCACATGGATAAATCTGTAACCTGCTGTGTAATCTGAATCCTTAGTGAGACTACCTGGCAGCAAAGCTGTACTGACTTGGAGGTGTACTGTGTGAAGTACCCTTGCTTGGCCACATCCAAAACGCCCAAAACATTTGCCCAGGTAGTTCACAATAACTTGCAACAGAAAACGTGTTGTTCATCTCTGCCTTATTCCAGTACCTAAAAGGGGAGGATAAATCACATTTAGCTTCTGTACCAGCCAAACAGTACTGCTGCTCTGGGAAGCAGCCTGTCACATCCCCTAATAATGAGCACAGAGCACAGAGCTCCTGAACAGGGACCAGCAGCGTCTGTGCCATGTCCCACTGCTCCTCCTAGTGTGATAGATGGTGCAGTACCTACTAAGTCTTCTGGCTGCATGCCAGCACCCCACAAAAGCAAGTTTATTGCTCTGGCTCTGACCAGCAAAACCAACTGTATGTGTTCTGTGAAATGTCAGAATGCAGGTGATGATATCAGCATTCTTCAGTACGCTGAAAGAAAGAGACTTTGCAAGACAGTGAGATGATCCTCTTGGTGAAGTCCTTTCTGCAGCCTGTTTAGCAAGAAGCTGTGTCAATAGTCCTTGATCCCAGCAACCCACAAGGCAGCTAACTCAGGCACAGAGAGCTTCCTGACCCTGGTAGCAGAGTGGCATCCAGGGCTGTAAGGACTGCAGCCAGCAGTCTGAGGGAAACAATTGTGACCTTTCACTCAGTGCTTGTTGGGCCACATCTAGAACCCTGAATCTAGTTTTAGGTTTTCTAATGCAGGAAAGGCATTGATAAACTGGGTCAGTTTGAGGGTGTCCAGCAGCACACTCCTGATACCTGTGAGGAAAGTGCCAAGAAGAGAGAGGCAGCTCTTCACTGCAGCTCATGGCAGGGAGTCAGAGGACAGGGAACAGAAACAACAGATGTTTAGAATTGAGGGAGGAGAGGAGGGGGTTTAAGCTCAAGTGGCAGCTAAACCTCACAAACCCATTCTCTCACTTAGGGTGAGGGAGAGAATCAGAAGGGAAGAAGTCAGAAAGCTTAAGGATTAAAACAAAACCAGTTTAAGAGGTAAAGAGCAGTCAAGCAGATTTCCTCATCCCTTCCTGTCAGCATGCAGGTGTTGAGCCACCTCCAGGAGAGCAGTCCACATGTGATTTGGAAGACAAATGGCATAGCCCCAACTACTGCCCCCTGCTTTCTGTTCTGAGCATGACAGCAGATGGTATGGAATAGTCCTTTGGTCAGTTTGGGTCAGACATCCCAGCTACCTTCCCTCACACGTTCACTCCCCAGCCTACTCACTGATGGAGTGGGGTGAGAAGCAGAACAGTCCTTTGTGTCAGGGCTGCTCAGCAATAAACCTTCTGTATTATCACCACTGATTCTAGTACAAATCCAAAACATAACCTCATCACAGTTACAAGAAGAAAATTAACTCTACCTCAGATAAAACCAACATGGCAAAACAACCCACACTTGTGAGGAAAAAAAAAAAAAAAGGCAAAGAAGTAAAAAGACAAACATTTGTTAAAGCAGCAGCTTTGTTTTTCCATGTACCTATTATTAAACATTAACTTTTCATTACTTAGAAGCTTTATCCTAAAGTCTAGTAAATATAATCAAGCTCTAATTAAATGTTAATGTAGAGGTAGTGTGTTAAAAATTCATAAGGAAAGAGCAGATGCTGTGTTTTAGTTAAGCATGGTCTAATCAACAGGATCAAATCCCAGTTGTGGAAATCCTCTCACCTGACACCCTGGCACAACAGCTCCTGTTGACTGTGTCTTTAGAACCACTCATACAGGCAGGACCACACTGGTTTAGGACACGAAGGCAAAGGGAGGACTATTCCCAACACATGGGTTTTGTTCAGTCCACAGCACAGTAACTGGACCATGCTATGAGCAGCTAACGTAAGAGTGAAAAACAGCAGCTGAAAATCTGTACCTACTGACACAAGTCAGATGCTTACATTGCATTTTTTTCAAAGCCATACCTCACACTCACATTCTAACAGCCAATTTAACATCCAAATCTTGAACACAGAAATCCTGCATTATAGCTCTGCTTCACATAATGATCATTATTTCCTACAACACCTTTACAAAAAGTGATTGCTCATTAAAAATGTAATTTTGAAACTGTTGATTAAAAAAGAAAAAAAAAAACAACCCAGATTTTTGCCTTTACTAAAAAGTACTGATGAGATGCCAAGAAGAGGACAAATGAAGATGCCAAGAAGACTACAAATGAAGATGCCAAAAAGACTACAAATGAAGATACCAAGACAACTACAAATGAAGATTTTACAAAAGCTTTTATATTGTTGTATTTGTCAGCTGTAAATGAATACCCAATAAAGTGAAGTTATTTCTCACTAAGGGTAACCTTACATTATTATCTCCTCTTTTTATCGCTGCTTTACCTCTTAGCTCAGTCACATTTTAGTCTACAATTTAGATAGGTAAATTAGTACCTTACTGGTCAACACAACCATGTAGTAATAAAGTTTATTCTGACTTCATTTTCCTCTTCTTCTAATTGTAAAACCTCTACTTTATGTATTCAGCTACATCACCCACTGGAACACAGATTATTGCTTTCCTTGAACTCTACAGGGAAACCCTGCATAGTGCTGGGAGCTGTGGTACTGCACTGCCTCACAACCTATCTGTTCTTTAGTGGGCACACACATTCTTCCCCTTGCTGCCTACTAAGCACCTCACTTCCACAAGTCCCCCAAACCAGCACACGTCTATCCTTCTTTTCTTACGCTCACTCCCTCTCCAGAAAAAAAAATATTGGTGCTCAGTCAAGGATGGGACCTAAAAATATGCCTGACCCTTTCTGTGCGTAGTGTAAAGATGAAGGAAATTTCCTTGCTCCTCACCATGAAAAGTCTGGCCATGCATAAGACAAAAGCACAGCTCTACTGCAATCATCACAGCCTGAATAATTAATTATCTTGGTGGGAATAACCTTGCCAGTCATTTTGCTTGACTCATGACCTTGTGCTGTGTCTGCACAAATGTCAGTGTTACAGCCAAGTCTCTCTTTAAAGTTTTATGGTTCTGCGACAGTGCTGAGTCGGGACTAGGTCACTACTGCAGATGCTGTGTGCACAGTTTTTCTACTCTTTAAGTCCGGTTCTACAATGTAAAGAAAGGCAAAACCCAGCAGAAACGATGACAGAACAATGTCTGCCACTACAGCTTTTCATAGATTCGTGTTGGAAGGGATCTTTAAAGGTCATCTGGTTCATCTTTCCCCTTTACTAATGCTGCAGAGAATTGCTGGGAACGTTTTCACAATCATTGTACCTGCCTGAAACAATGCTGAAAGTCATTATTTCTGCTCACAAAATGAGTCAAGCAAGGGATTGTTTCCACACATGCTTTAAAAGTCTTGCCTCTGAGGGAAGCTTAGTATGTACTGAACCTTGATTAAACATTAAGAAGCATTTTTTCTGAAAGACCATTTATTATTTCTCTGAATTCCTCTTCCTTCTTTTATGGTCCCGATTTTTATCTGAAATTCTGTTTGAATCAGAATGCTTTGACATTTTTGGTTGCTTGGTTGGTTTGGTTTGGGGTTTTTTGTGTTTTGTTTGGTTGGTTTGGTATTCCTGGGTTTGTCATTCCTGGGTTTGTCTGTTTCTTCTCAGTTGCATTGTTTTGTTTTCTTTTGGTTTTTGGTTTTCCCTAGGGTTGTGTTGCAAACAGAAAGGGATTGCTCAGGTATTGTCAACTATCAACACAGTAGGAAAAGGAAGAGATTCTGGACAAGTGTTTTTTACTGATTCTATCAGTACATTAGATTCAGTTTTCCTTTGTGGTGGCATTTAAGATTCCAGGGACAGGTCATGGTTATATGAGTGGGCTTATGGAGCTGTGATGGGTGTATGTTTGGCATCTGGAGATCAGTTTCCCTAGATCACCTAGATCCCTGGTTTTCTGGCCAGGGAAGGACCAAGGAATGGGACTACATCTCCTGGGCCTCTTCCAGGAGTATGTCATTGCTGTTCTATAGATATGTGAACTAGAGATGGAAGTGAGGGAGAACTGAATTGCATATATGACAGACAGAAATACAATGAGAGTGTAAGGTTGTGTAAGGCTCAGAAAGATATGAGGACAGGCTGAGAGAGTTGGGGCTCTGCAGTCTGGAGAAGAGAAGGCTTTGAGAAGACCTGATAGTAGCCTTCAAGTATCTGAAGGGGGCTACAGGAGAGCTGAGGAGGGACTATTGACAAGGTCTTGTAATGACAGGACAAGGGGCAACGGGTTTAAACTGGCAGAGGGGAGATTGAAACTGGATGTTAGGAGGAAGTTGTTTGCAGTGAGGGTGGTGAGACACTGGCACAGGTTGCCCAGGGAGGTTGTGGCTGCTCCCTTCCTGGAGGTGTTCAAGGTCAGGTTGGACGAGGCCTTGAGTGAGCTGTGCTAGTGGGAGGTGTCCCTGCCTATGGTAGGGGGTTGGAACTGGATGATCCTTGAGTTCCCTTCCAACCTTACCATTCTATGATCACAGCACAGTGTTGTGTGCTCCTCACAAACACACTGACCCTGCTGCAGAAATATCTGAATCTGACCTCTGTTTTTAACAGCATAGGAAGAAGATCAGCAAAGGCACACATATCGATTATTTTCTTTACGAGTGGTTGCATTTTTATCAATTTACTGGGAAAAAGAAAAAAAAAAGAAAAAAAAAATAAAAGCAAGCAAGCTAAACTCCTGGCATTTTCAAAGGCTGGAGCACAAATTGTTTTGCTTTGTGGGGATGCATTAATCTAGAGCACTGCTGCTTCGATAACGATAAAAAATGGACAAACAAAGAGCATACGGTAGAAAACTTGGATTTATGTAAAGCCTTCTGTACAAATAATTATCTTGGAGGCTTTACTAGAGAGTCAGAATAAAACAAACATCACCTTGGTCAGCTCATGGGGAAAAGGTATGATGGTGACATAGACTTACAATATGAAAATAATTTGGTGCTCTTCATTAATTTCAAAGGGGAAGAGAGCAAGCATGACCTGATGATGAGCAGCAGCAAGCGATCATAGACAGGCTCTGAGGAATTGGTAGGTGCCAAAGCTCGTGTGCAAAACAATTTTGGCTGTGATTATTTGCATCTACTGTACATTGGACACTTTTGGCATTGAGATTTTGGGGTTTTTTTCTTTTTCTTTTTCAGTTTTGTGTGTTTGTTTATTTTTTCCTTACTAGTTTTCTAAGTTGTAATGACAGAGCTACCAGACTGGTACTGCTTCCCTAGATACAGTTTGATTTACAATAGACAACTTGTAGGTTACTTAGATTAATAATAGGAATTTCCTGGTTTTAAAAAAATCACTACTTTTGGGAGGGAGTTGCATTCTCCTTATAAATTTTGGGATGAAATTTTGAGGAACCTGGAATGGAGAGCATTGTTTTTTTCATAGTGAATCACTGAAGCAAGTTTTTTTATCCCTCCCCATCATTCCCTCTTTAACTTTTTAAAGTTCAGATTCTCCAGTTCAAAACTCTGAAACACTTTTAGTCTCTTCTTCTAGCTAATTGTCACCCTGTGATTATCAGAGTTTAGGTAACTCTCCCAGAGCTTGAGTCAGATTCTGTCTTCTTGTTTCTGAGGATATGTTTGTGTGATCTCAAGCAAGTGAGTTAATTTGTTGAATGAAAATACCTCCTACAGTTGGAAATTTCTGTTGCTTAGCTGAGATAGTCTGTGTGTATGTTCTCTTCCTGTTGTTGTGACAGGCACAGTTGATTAGCTGAGGCCAGTTACATCTTTCACATGTAAATTCTGGGTTGGTAGATGAACTCTAGTCAATATTCTCATTCTATCAGGCTACAACTGTGCAACCTGAACCTGGGTCCTGAGATGTGAATAGCCTGTCTGTCTCACGGTGCCACCTAGCCTTCAAACACAGTGTCCCCTTCAATATCAATCATCCACAACCCTTGGCTTTGTATCTATTAAGTGCTACAGTGCTTGTTTAAACTTATGGGTTTAAACTGGCAGAGGGGAGATTTAGGCTGGATGTTAGGATGAAGTTCTTTACAGTAAGGGCGGTGAGGCAGTGGAACAGGTTGCCCTGGGAGGTCGTGGATGCTCCCTCCCTGGAGGTGTTCAAGGCCAGATTGGATGAGGTCTTGAGTAACCTGTACTAGTGGGAGGTGTCCCTGCCTGTGGCAGGGGGTTGGAACTGGATGATCCTTGAGGTCCCTTCCAATCTTACCATTCTATGATTCTACGATTCTATGATTGTTGTTTGCATTTCTTTTTTCATATAGTTGGAAAATCCATCTTATTTCCTGACCTCACAATAATCTACAACACCTATCAGCTGTGGAGAGATAAAGGGTACAGCTAGGAATGGTTGTTGTTCCAGCCAAAGAAAAAGGGACCAGCACTGAAATCAGGCTGGGGAGGTGGTTTCTTTTATCACAGTATCACCAAGGTTGGAAGAGACCTCAAAGATCATCAAGTCCAACCTGACACCACAGCCCTCAAGACCAGACCATGGCACCAAGTGCCACATCCAAACCCACCTTGAACACCTCCAGGGATGGTGACTCCACCACCTCCCTGGGCAGCCCATTCCAGCAGTCAATGGCTCTCTCAGTCAAGAACTTTCTCCTCACCTCCAGCCTAAACCTTTTCTTTATTTATTCATTTTTTTTTCTTTTGCATAAAACTTCTTGGCACTGAAAAGGGCAATTGGCACTACATCAGGAACCTAACCACCATTTCCCCAAGATGTATTTATCAAAGCATGATACTCACAATAATTTCTGCCCTAGCAGTTTTACAGTACAGTAGAATCAAGTTGTGATCTCTCTCATGCAATCAATATTCTGGTTTGAGTTGACTGCTGTTACTTAAAGAAATCAAATGTAAAAAAATCTATGCTGCTTTCCCAAAGTTTTTCTTCTCCATTAAACTTTTCAATGTCAAGTGTTGAAAAAAAACATCCAGAAGGATAGAAGTCCTAAAAACTGCTGATATTTTAGGCTTTCCACATTAACTCTAGATTTTAAATTAATTAGACAGTAAAATAGCTTTTAAAACCAGATGCATTGAAGCAGGAGGACCTGAAGAAACTGATAGCCTGGTCAGGATATTTGGTTCGGGTTCTGGAAAGCCCACAGGAAGAGAGTTACAAGGCTTTTAACCCATAAAGGAAAGGGAAAAAAAAAAAGAAAAAGAAAAGTTGCTGTTTTGTTGTTGTTTTTGTTATCCATAGGCAAATGAAAAGTAATTAACAATAATTTCATATAATCATACATAAAAAATGTCTGTTTGCAGAAGAGAAATAGCAGGATCCCAATGCATTTAGTAAAGTAGAGTAGAAGGTTTTTTCTTCCTGCTTTTTGGGAGGACAAATAATTGCTGATTTTTTTAATTTTATTTTTTTTGTTATCCTCTCAGAAGTCTGATTAAGAAACTTTCTACCTAAGTGGTTTTGGTAGTCATTGTCTTGGCTGGCACGATGTTCTAATTACACCTCCATAAATCCTTACAGCTCACCTATTATGTCCTGGGTGAGGTTGATCTCCTCTCTTCATTCACATCTATCCACATTTATTTTGCAGAGGAACACACACACACACACACACACACACCTCAATTCAATTTTACATTCAATGGATCTGTCAAAAATACAACTAGAATTCTTTACTCCTTTTTTTTGAAATCTATGAATGGCTTCCTAGACTCTTCCATTCCTTGGCAGACACTGTGTTAATTAGTTATAAGGAAATATACATTATATTGCCACATTTAGAATCATAGAATCATAGAATGGGAAGGCCGGAAGGGACCTCAAAGTTCATCTAGTTCCAATCCCCTGCCATAGGCAGGGACACCTCCCACTAGTACAGGGCACTCAAGACCTCCTCCAACCTGGCCTTGAACACCTCCAGGGAGGGAGCAGCCACAACCTCCCTGGGCAACCTGTGCCAGTGTCTCACCACCCTCACTGTAAACAACTTCCTCCTAACATCCAGTCTAAATCTCCCCTCTGCCAGTTCAAACCCATTGCCCCTTGTCCTGTCATTGTAAGACCTTGTCAATAGTCCCTCCCCAGCCCTCCTGTAGCCCCCTTCAGATACTGGAAGGCTACTCTAAGGTCTCCTGAAAGCCTTCTCTTCTCCAGGCTGCAGATTCCGAACTCTTGTAGCTTGTCCTCATAGCAGAGCTGCTGCGGCCCTCTGAGCATCTTCGTGGCCTCCTCTGGACCCACTCCAACACTTTGATGTCCTTCCTGTGCTGGGGCCTCCAGAACTGTGCACAGTCTTTGGAGTCTTTTAACCCAAATTATGGTTTCAGTCTTTCAGAATTTTTTCACCTATGAGCAAAGTTCTGTGTTATAGCCTTCAATTTTTTCACAAGACCAGCACTTACGTGGAATCACCAGTGATGAATTTTATCAGACAGCTGAGTACTTCATTGAGAGTTTTCTATTCTGAGGGAAGAAAAAGCTTGAAAAATAATGGGTCCCAGAACTTAAAAATCATAATTTAATATCCTGATGTCTCTCATGAAATGAGTAATGTTTTTACAGCAGTGAAGGAAGTGAATACTCCTTTGAACAAATGCCAGAAGGTTGTATATTAAAAATTAGTTCTTTCCTCTTTTCTGTGCTTTAGTTCACTGGATCTCAAATGCTCACTTTCTGAAAATTCTTTTTTATTTTAAGTGGGAATCCCTTTAGCCTTACATTGTTTTTATTCTTTGTTCTCATCTATATATCTCATTTTAATATTAAATAGCATTTCTGTTTCCATCTGACCAAACTGTTCAACGTGGGTGATTCACGCCTTTAGCTTTAGGTTATTTTTTTCATTTTTTCCACGTGGAAGGGTTGCTGCTTTAGAGGTTTTTCAGAGTCCTCTGTAGTTGATACACATTCATTTTTCTTAGTCCTCTTCTGCAGAGCTATGGGAACCAGATCCTGACCCATGCACAGCAGAGGGGAGTATCACCAGCTTAGTACACATGAGAGTTCCTTTAGGATGTTTCCAGCTTCAGTCAATCAAGTGCTTTCTACATTTCCAGTGTTGTCAGTTTGCAGAAGGACATTTCCACCTCAGGTGGCATTGATTTTCTTTGAGGTAAAGAATCTCTGACATCCATCTCTGTGACAGATGCTTTCCTATTCAGCACCAAGATTTTTTTGTTGATAGTTTTAGTGTGTGATATCAAGGAGACCACAGATACTGATCCAGATGTTCCCATCACTGTCTAAAAGGAATAAGTACATGGTGGGGTTTTGTTTGTCTTGAGTTTGGTTTCTTTTTAACTACATTTCTATGCTCAGGAATCTGCACAGATTTTTAGCTGGAAGTCTCTGGTTTCCTGAGAACTAACCTGTGAATAAGGATACTCTTTTTCTCTGCCAAATACAGGACTGTGTTATTGCTTTCCTCTACTGCAGGGAGTAAAGAGGAAGTGGAGCAAGGTTATCTCCCTGAGGCTTAGATCCTTTCATTGAATGGGGCAGCCTAGTTTCACTCCAGATAAGTGAAGTGACAGTTGAGTTTTAAAGTAACTTTGAGTGATTGTAAGAGGTAATCACGATGCAATGTAACTATTCCCATGATATCATTTAAATATCAAACATTTTAGAGATTAAATGGAACAAAGGAAGGGAAAATACTCTTGTTTCTGGAAAAAGAAGTACTCTAATTTTACATTCTCCAGGTAATGGCACAAATAAAGGAATCTGTTTCTGTTTCTTCTAGTCTTCCCATGAACTCTCTGAGGAAGGCTATAAAACATCTCTTACATCAGCTATGTAGATTTTTTCCTCTCCAAGGAAAGTGTGTGTATTCCCTGGCATTTCTTGGGCTACCCTTCTTTGAGATACCTCACAGCACAAGCCAAGGAAAACAAGTTATCATTAACCCTGACAAGTCACAAACCAAACCTCAGTGAGAAGTCCTCTCCCCTGCTTCAAGGCTCATCAACCATAACTTCAGCAGCCATCCTGTTTTAATTTAGTCCTCACCAGAGACTGAGTCACACAAGTGCTAAGCTTGGTAGATGTACCAAATGAGGGTTCAGACCTCCTGTACATCCAGACAAGTTTCAGGGAGCTCATTCAGGAAGCAGATGAGATTGAGTCCCTGGCCACACCTACTGCTGTTAGTTAAACAAATGTGGTCACACCTGAAGGAAAGGATGGAAATTGCTTGAGGAAAAACAATACTGGATTCAGCTGAGAAATACTACACACGCCAAACTGACTAGAGCAGTCAGTGCAGCTCTGTCTGGAGTCAAACTGTATGTTAAATAGCTATAATACAGTCCAAGACAGACTTTATGAAGAATTTTATGCAAGAAACAACGTAGTAGGTTTGATATTCCTGTGGTGTTCTCATACAAAGTGAAAATACCAATAAATACAACCCGAGATTCAAAATTTATTTTATCTCTGATTGGTTGTCTGCAGGAAAGATATTCCTGTGGCTAAAAAGGTGCAAGTCTGTGTACTTCTACTCGTGTACAGTCAATTTACAATGGTTGAAAATTTGATGGAGCATTTTATTGACTTTCTAACAAAGACCAAGGGGAGGGGAATCAACAGTGCAATTAAATCCTGATGCTGAAACACTAAGTCAAGCTGATTCAATCAGTCAGAAATCAGGATTTACAACTCTTAAATGGCACAACTATATCATCAAAATACATTAAGTTCCAAAAGTGTATTGGGTGTTGTGTTCGCTTTTGTAGCCCTGGGGCTGGGGTTATTTTTTCCAGTGCTAATTACTAGGATGTGTCTCAGAGGAAGATTGTCCAACAAACTGCAGAGAACCTCCTCCTAAGGAAGTTCAGGACCTCAGAGGATAGAAGCAATAGTATGTAGGAAATAGGCAGGGATTGGTGTTTTCATCACCAGTTTGGATGTACAAACTGATCTGTACACAGGACCCAATCTGAGTAGTAACTTAGTATCCATAAATTCATTGCAGAAAGTGTGACCTGGTAGGTACTTTGAACAGCCTATTGGAGTTAAGACCTTAATTTCACACAGGATCCAGCATTACTTCCCAACAGTTTCACAAGACTAATCATTCTTCTTAAGCCAGCTAGCTGCATAGCTTTCACTCTGCATGACTTATGCCAGCTGCCTGCTTTGCTTTCCATGTAAAAGATAGTTTGAACCCCATCCTCATTCTTGCTTCTCTGCTTTTAATATTAAACCAAGGACAGAAGTTTAAAAGTCACTTAGCCAAAGATAGGATTCAATATTTAGAAAAGTTATAGGCAAATGTGACATATATTTCACTGCTTGGATGTCTGCATCTCTACCATCTGAAGAGAACACTTTTGTTCAGTAAGAAATGCTTATGCTGATTCTCAGAAGAGATGTGGCTATAAAAATGTAATACTATTTGGGTTCTTCAAGATTTACTCTACCAATGATTTCCCCAGTACATTAAAGAACTAGTTACAGCTGTAATATAATGCAGATAAAATCTGTGTTTAAATGAGAAAACCTGAACCGAGCAGTTTACCACATCCTATACAACAAACCATCTTGCAAAACTAGAATCTCTCCTATAAATCAGTCTTAGACAAGAGCAAGACATTTAAATTTTCTACATCCTAACACCCTTCCCCCTTGGGATTTGTCAAGAATCACTTTCTTTGCCTCCTAGGGTGGAACACAGCAGCTATTTGACTGCGCACACAGAGGTTTCAGAGAAGAAATTAAGATTAACAAGTTGCTCAGAATGAAAGAGAAGCTTTCATAAGCCTAGTGTAAACACTTGACAGGGTTAAGACAATTTGGCTAATGCTGTATGCTTGTGAAAGCTTTTATTGCATGTATAATGGTGGCAAAACTATTGCTTTTCTCTAAGTGATTGCCCTGTCAGCGACTGCCAGAAAAAGTTCCCTTAACAGAACAAGAGATAAACCTTGATTTCCCCATGCTTACTCTTACTTTTACACAGCAATTATTCTATTGAATCAATGGATATCTAGATGGTAAAACTGATTCACAGGTGGAGAATTAATCCCCAAAGGATCTGAACATTTACTCAAGAGAAACATACTGCCTAAGACACTGCTTGCAAAAACTTTGCTCTCAGATCAAATCCTCCGCTAAGATAAAATCACGCTGAAGTTTTTCCATGAGGAAACAACAAATCAATGTAATTTTGCTTAGTTTCAATTGTTAAGAACACAATCTCACGTGGTCAGCCTACAGGCTTCTAGCAAATACCATTTGGACAACTGACATATCCATCATGTTTGAGATGACTTTCATAAATATGATTGTTCTGGCATGTAGCAACTCGCTCATCAAATTGCAGAGTTACACGCCAAATTTATGGCTACTTGCATGTGCAATTACAACAAGAAGGCAGTCAGAGAAGGTAAAGAACATCAGCAAGTTCAACAAGGAGAAGTGACAAGTTCTACACTTGTGGGTGAGCAATCCCATGAGCAAATATATGCCAGGGCACACCCTGCTGGAAAGCAGTTCGGCAGAAAAGGACCTGGGAATCCTGGTGGACATCAAGTTGAGTATCAGCCAGCAATATGCTCTTGTGGCAAAGAAAGGTATCCTGGACTGCCTTAAGCAAAATATTGCAAGTAGCTTGAGAGACATGATCCTTCCCCTCTACACAGTACTGCTGAGGTTACATCTGGAGTGCTGGGTCCAGTTCTGGGATCCCCACAGTAAGAAAGACATGGGCAAGCTAGAGAGAGTCTAGCAAAAGGGCTATGAAGAAGACAAAAGGACTGTAGCATCTGTCCTGTGAGGAAAGGCTGAGGGAGTTAGGGTTGTGCAGCCTGGAGGATCTTATGTATGTATAACAGTACTTTAAAGCAGAGTGCAACGAGACTCTTTTCAGTGATGCACAGTATCTTCTTTAAGGCAGGAACAGCTTTTGCTATCTGTGTTATTACTTGTGTTTCTATCTCAGTGTCTTCCTAAATGTTTGGCTAATCAAAGTGTTAAAGCCTTACACATAATTTTAATATTTAGCATTGAGTCTTTGGGTATTGATTCTTACTATGTCACTTTTTTCCTCCTTTAACATGTGATGCATGCACAGTGTCATTAAAGCTATAGATTATTTTATTTATTTATTTATTTATTTATTGTAGCATTTACCTCCTCATTTTAGTGCAAATAAATGAGGAGAGGAGGAAAAGATACAAGGTGAGCTTTAAAAGACGGGTATGAAGATAAGAAAACGAGTTAGGAACTGAGAATCAGAGACAAAAGCAGATAGGAAAATTCAACTGAAAGAGCACTTCCATTCTGAAGCAGATCCAGAAGTGCCAGAGCAGGCAGGCACAATCTGACTAGGAGACCTTGCACTGCTGCTTCCAGGTGTGACTGCAGGAGTGCCAGCAGAGCATGTACAGATCAGCAATTGCTTTCAGTAGCTCTGTTTATGACTCATCAGAGAAAGATTGAGTAGCATCTGAAAGTAACCACAAAATAAACATCTTAAAGTCATAACAGGCTGCCTTGTGTCATTTGTCCTCTTTGTTGCCATCTGTCATATGTGTAGATTAATGTAAGGTTATTTCCTACTCTTGTTGCAGTCTTTTGCTGTGGTAATAAAGTACGAGAATTTGAATGTCTACAATGTCCTTGGAGACCAGGAGCATTTGACATTTTCCATTTTAGTACCTTCTCTACCTTCCCCAGGAATGAGTATGGTTGTAAATGTTGATGAGTGGAATGAGTAGCCAACCAAAATTAAGAGCATTATAAAGGTCAAGGTAATTTCAACTACCATTCTCCGTGTGGCATATTCTAGCTGCTAAACCTCATCCTGAAGCCTGCAGTAAAAACAAGACAAAAGCACACAGGCTTTTGGGTCAGTTTGGGTTTTGGTGTTCTTCTCAACAAGGTTAGTGAAAATAGTAACAAATGAAAACCAAATCACTTCCTTTACAATGAGCAGATGCTAATTGAATGCTCTACGTGCTCCAAAATAGCTTCAAATTACTTGGCACCTGAAATGACTTTCAGAAAAAGAGCATAACTGAATAAGATCCATGGAAAAGAAAACACTAAGACCTGAGACAAATAAACCAAAACTGTTCATCTCAGTGCTTCATTTTAATATTATGGGGGGTTGGTTTTGCTGGGTTTTAGGGTTTTTTTTTTTGTGGTTTTATTTTAATCTCATGCACATCCAAGTGGAAAATCAACTGTAACAGCATCATTTCAAAGAGAAATGGAAATATGACATTTGTCAGTCCAGCCCAAACTGAATGCAAAAAAATTATGCATGTTCTCGTAAAACACAGCTGTGATATTGCTGTAATTTGAGCCAAATACAAACTGTAATTTTAATGACAAAAATTATTCTATTGTGTAAAGCCTGCACAGAAACATAATTATATCCAATGTTTTGGTCTCAACAAAACTGGAGCAAACTGCTTAGCTGATCCCTGATATATGTTTCTGTTATTAAATCTAATCCATTTGCACATCAGTTACACTTCTGTGAGTTCTCTATTTAACCTCCTTTTGTTGGAGGTAACTTACTAGAGAACTAACAACATTTGGGAGATCCAAAACCTTCAATAGTAACAAGATTTCAGTTACTTTCAAAAAGGATGATGCAGTGCAAATTCTTTCTTTTTTTTTTTTTTCAATAAAAACTTTAATAAATACCGTGCTAAGCTCTGATACAAATCTCCTTAGTTGTGTCAAGTATGGAATGAACCTGTTTTGCTTATGACAATAAGCTAACGATGAAGTGAAGGCTTCCAGGAGACCTTGTAGTAGCCTTTCAGTATCTGAAGGGGGCTACAGGAAGGCTGGGGAGGGACTATTGACAAGGTCTTGGAATGACAGGACAAGGGGCAATGGGTTTGAACTGGCAGAGGGGAGATTGAAACTGGATGTTAGGAGGAAGTTGTTTGCAGTGAGGGTGGTGAGACACTGGCACAGGTTGCCCAGGGAGGTTGTGGCTGCTCCCTCCCTGGAGGTGTTCAAGGCCAGGTTGGATGAGGCCTTGAGTGAGCTGTGCTAGTGGGAGGTGTCCCTGCCTATGGCAGGGGGTTGGAACTAGATGATCCTTGAGTTCCCTTCCAACCTTACCATTCTATGATTCTCTGATTTTAAGATCAGGCTTTGCTGGAATAATGAAGGGGTCATGTTCCTTTTTTTCTGATAGGTGGACAGTGCATTACAGACATTTTTAAGTACATTTATTTCTCTTTATACCTTACATATTCTAGCATAAAACTATAACAAAATTAAATATACCTATATTCCTAGTATTTTCCTTTAGACCAGGTATTCAAATATAACAACTGCATTTCTGAAATCAGTATATACATAATTTTCTGCTCAAGACACACAGAGGATCTGTAAGATAAGGATTCCTAAATGGATTCTTTAATTTCTTTTAGTTGAAATCCTGATAGGTTTTTCTTTTTTTGAGGGGCTTGAAAACGCCTTTCTTTGGTTTTTTTTCTGGTGTGCGTGAGTTTAAAAAAAAACAACCCCCTCCAAATACAAGCAAACAAACAGGAAAAAACCCTAAACAAACAAGAAATAAACCCTAAGAAGATAAAATTCTAACTTTTTTGTCATCCTCACTTACTGCGAGTTGCCATAATCTGCAGTTTTTCCGCTTGGAATGTGCTGTTCTTATCATAATAGCACTGTGATATTTAAGACTGTTATCCTTGCCAACTTGTGGATGAGCCTTGCTGAAAATGATTTCTTTGTTTTGCTGACATGAAAGGGAAAGAGGAAACTGCAAGAGGCTCTGGAAGGAGTGGCAGAGACTGGTAAGGAAGAACAGGTCTCAGTAACCTATTTACTAATGTAAAAAGATCTCCTTTTTTGCTGTGATGTGTATCCTGGAAGGAGGAAGGGAACAATCTAATCTGGGTGTATTGATAAAATATGGGATGAAGAAACCTGGAAAGATCTACACAAGGAAATGCTCCCCTTCTCCTCTGAGGAGGGTGTGGGAGCTCAGAGAGAAGGTGATCCTCTCCAGACATCAACTGGGTCTTGCTGTTCACAAAGACCCCAAATCACAATATTTGTTGTACTGGCTCTCTGCTGCAAAGAGACACTGAGGAGAGAAGTAATCTCATCTAATTAGTTGTCTAAAAGTTTACATTTTAATCAAAGGAAGCTATTGTTTACTATCAATGACTGAGACAGCCTAAAGGAATGAAAGAGTGAGACCTTCATTGTGCAATTATTCCCATCCTCTTGTGACCAATTTCGACCACATAACACAAATACCTCTCTTAAAATGGGATGAATACCTCCACAGAGATGCCTCTCTTTCTCTCCACTGACTGCAAAGGAAGCAGCAGACACCTAATGCTGATGAGAGGGAGGCAATGGATGCCTAGACAGATTTTAGATAAAATTAATTCCCTTCTGTATTTCTCATTTGATTGACACAATCAAATAGTCAGGGTAATGAAATGGAATTAATCTATTACTTTAATTCACAGGTAAAGAAGAAATAGTCTCTTTAACACTAGTCCTAAGGGTGAGAATGTGTGCTGCAGAGCTTCATTCTTCCATTTAAAAAAAAAAAAAAAATGTACAAAACTAGTAACTGCTAAGGTAAAAGTAACAAGAAGTGCAACAGAAGATTATACCATGGTCTGGGATTTCAGAGTGTTGAAGTAAGTTGTTTCCCTTTTTCTCAGTTTCCCTTTGATTAACAAAAGGTTTTAGTTTTCTAGGAGAAATGGTGCAAGATCAACAGGGGTAATAAAAACTCGGAATAACTTCCATACTAGAGGAGATTTAAATGACCAGTTCTCTCCAACCTAAGGGACAGAGATAAAGGAGAAGAAAATCATGAAAACATGGAGAAGTAAGATGTGAGCAATTACCCATTGCTACCTGTGATAACATGCCTTGGAGGAATAGAATCAGGTCCATAAGGGGAAAAGTTTAAAACAGAAAAAGGGAACAGTGCTTATTTCCTTGTTTGAAATAGTACACCTCTTTGCAATGTGGTGTTGTGGGTGTAGAAGTTCCTATGGACTCAGAATGTATTTTGATCTATCAAAGTCTATCAGACATAGTCTCTTCCACAAGAAGTCCCTGAATGCTCATTATCAAAAGCCTCCATGATCCTTCAGGCAGACTATCACAGTACAGTTGCCCTATTCATGAGTATTTTCTTAAGACCATCTACAAAGAAAAACTGCTCAGTCAGTTAGAACTTTACTTGCTTTGACTCAGAATAATTGTTCAGATATGCATACAACATTCTAGATCTGCAAATGTAAAGGTCCATAACAGTTTGAGTATGTTCTAATTACAAACTTCAGACTGCCAGTTTTGTTCACTGAAGCTGAGACAATGTTTTAAAGCCAAGTCATGTTTCACTGGTATCAAGCTCGCAGTGAGATAATAAAATTGTTTCTTTTGATCGTTGTTTATTTTCAGAGTCATATACTCAGAATAGTTTCAGCTTCTTGGAAATCAGCCAATCTGGATATGTACTCTAGAAGACAGTATCTTCACTTGTAGTTTTATCATGAGTGGTTTTATTTCCTTATTATTTTATTTTTAATAAATGTTGTCAGTCCTGTCAACACGATGTTAAAAACTTAGTTTGACAGTTGTGCTCCTAATAGGATGGAAGCACAATAATAGTGATCTACTCAATGCCTGCCTGTGGTCCCCTGGCAGAAAGGATAAATTTTAGTT
>VWZE01016288.1:104403-143326 GCA_013396675.1 Eubucco bourcierii | reverse complement strand
CCCATGGCAGGGGGGCTGGAGCTGGCTGCTCCTTGGGGCCCCTTCCAACTCTGACAATTCTGCTATTCTGTGATGTGTAACTGTTAAGTGACAAATTGGTTTCCTTTGGCTAAAGTCTTTCAGAAGACATTCAGCAGCAGGCCAGTCCATTTGCTTTGCTGGGTTTCTGCTGCCTGATCACTTGTCCAGGCACTGTTGTTGCCCATAGCTGCATGAGAAAAACGGGGAGAGGAGCAGTGGGTCGAATTCAATCTGTTTTGTGAAGCAGACAGGAGAGGTTATTTTTGCTAGAGGTTGGCTTTCTGTCACTCCATAATCCCTCTGAGCTTGCAGGGTGTCAGCTTTATCCTTGTTGTCAAAAAACAGCAGCCTGTGCTCCAGGTCTGTGAAGCTGCTTTGCTGGCACCTCTCATGGCACAAGCTTTAGCTCTGGACCAGCTAATGCAGATCAAAGCCATAGAAACAGAATTACAGAATGCAGGGGTTGGAAGGGACTTCTGGAGATCATCCAGTCCATCCCCCCTGCCAAAGCAGAGTTACCCACAACAGGTTACCCAGGATCACAATGTCCAGGTGGGTTTGGAATCTCTCCAGAGGTGACTTCACAACCTTTCTGGGCAGCCTGGACCAGTGCTCTGCCACCCTCACAGCAAAGAGATGTTTTCCTTATGTTGAGGTGGAACTTCCTGTGTTCTGGTTTGTGTCTGTTGCTCCTTGTCACAGAATCACAGAACCACAGAATTAAGCAGGTTGGAAAAGACCTCTGAGATCATCCAGTCCAACCTAGCACCCAACACCTTCTTATTAACTAACCCCTGGCACTAAGTGCCTCATGCAGCAAACACCTCCAGGGATGGGCACTCCATCACCTCCCTGGGCAGCCCATTCCAATGCCAATCACTCTTGGCTGGCAACAACTTCTGCCTAACATCCAGCCTGAACCTGCCCTGGCACAGCTTGAGGCTGTGTCCTCTTCCTCTGTCCCTGGTTGGCTGCCAGCAGAGCCCAACCCCAGCTGGCCACAACCTCCCTTCAGGGAGCTGCAGAGAGCAATGAGGTCTGCCCTGAGCCTCCTCTTGTGCAGGCTGCACACCCCCAGCTCCCTCAGCCTCTCCTCGCAGGGCTGTGCTCCAGGCCCCTCACAGGGCACCACCACAATGTGTCCCCTCACATCCTGGCTTCAGACTGGGAACCTGTTGCTGGGGCCTGGGAGCTTTGCAATGAAGCAAAAGAAATCATTAGAACCTGTTCATTTGTACTGCAACCTGGCAGCATTCTCTAATGAAAATAAATAAATAAATAACCCAACTAACCCAGCACTTCTCCATGTTTTAGTTAAACTATTTAAGGTTAATTGAATGGGCCCAGGTTTAATGTTCCTGCTGTGCTTCCTGCGGAGGTGCTGCAGTGATTTACCTGTCAGGGGGACCCATTTCTCTTTGCCCAGTTTAATAACCATTCCGTCCCAGTTGTGCAACCAGGACATCTGTGCAGAAGCAGAGCTGATCACCCACTGCCCTGCTTAAAGCACTGCCCCAGAGATGTTCAGTATGTGCCTAATAAAGGATGGCATCAACCTCAGCAGCTGGTCAGGTCTAGCAGAGGGAAAGATGTTTGCACACAGCCAGGGCTGTGCAGCAGGGTTTCACAGAACCACAGCAACACTCAGGTTGGCAAAGCTCTTCAGGATCACCAAGCCCAGCCTAGAACCCTGCTCTACAAGATTCACCTGAAACCACAGCCCCAAGCACTGCATCCAGACCACCCTGAANCCAGCAGCAGCCTCTCCACAATGTCCCTTCAGGTAGCTGCAGACAGCAATGAGCTCTGCCCTCAACCTCCTGTCTCACACTAACCATCCCCAGCTCCCTCAGCCACTCTTCATAAGATTTATTCTCCAGGCCCTTCCCCAGCTTCATTGCCCTCCTCTGGACCTGCTCCAGCACCTCCACACCTCTCTTGTGTTGCAATGCCCAAAACTGAACACAACACTCAAGCTGTGGCCTCACCAAAGCAGAGTCCAAGGGCACAATCACCTCCCTGCTCCTGCTGACCACAGCATTTTCAATCCTGGCTACAACCTCCTTTCAGGTAGCTGTAGAGAGCAATGAAGTCTGCCCTGAACCTCCTCTACTCCAGGCTGCACACCCCCAGCTCCCTCAGCCTCTCCTCACAGGGCTTGTGCCCTGTCTCTAGAGAATGAGATCCTACCTTTCTGGGCAGCCTGCTCCAGGGCTCCAACACCCTCACAGCAAAGTCTCTCCTTCTCTTCAGATGGAACCCCCCTGGGCTCTAGTTCATGCCCACTGCCTCCTATCACATGGGACCGTTAAAAAGAGACTAATCCTTCTGCTTGGCACCCACCCTTCAGACAGTTGTAATCATTGAGAAGATCCCCTCTGAGTCCCCTCTCACTCTTCTCTTCTCCAGACTCAGGTCTCTCAGCCCTTCAAGACCTTCATCATTGTCTTGTCCCAGCCTGCCAAGCTGGCAAAGGAGGTTGATTTGACTCAGGGAGAGCACAGTTTGTGATCTAAAGGTGTCAGTGCCTCTCACAGAGCTGTGGCTGCCCCAGCAGTGCTCCTCAGCAGTCCCACATGGGTTGTGGGGTGCATGTGGGGCAGGTGAGCTTTGAGTGCCAGTGCAAACTCAGGTGTACATGGGACAGGTGAGCTTTGAGTGCCAGAGCATTGCACAGGGCAAACTCAGGTGTACATGGGACAGGTGAGCTTTGAGTGCCAGAGCATTGCACAGGGCAAACTCAGACCAGGCTCTTGGGGTTAAGAGTGCTGCGCATATGCCCTTAAATCTGATTTTAATTTACCTACATTCATGCCACTCCCTGCTGGCAAAGCTGCAGGGAGACTGGAGCAGTCTACCATGAGCCAGCACAGAAACCAGCCTGTTACTATGGCAATGAGCTTGGTACCCCTTCCTGCTTCCATCAGCAGAGGTGCTGCTGGCAGCATCTGGGAAGCTGCCTCTTCCCAAAGGCTGTGTAGCAAGTGGCACCTGGGTGACAGCCACTGTAAGCCCAGGGTGGGCTGGAGGAGCTGTTGCACATCCCACTGCCATGGAGACAGCTTGAGGGCACTGGTGGTGTCACACAGCCCCAGGCACCCTTGTGGGCAAGCATCTAAGGGGCACTGGTTCCTGCTAGGGTCCTTGGGCCTGTGTGCTCCTGGCACTTGGAGGATGGATGCACAGATGGGGGCAAGCACAGCCCCACGGTCCCTGTGAGTGATGGGAGGGCAACAGAGAGGAACATCCTGTGAATGCACTGACTGCTGGCACCCAGGGCAAGCAGGGTGCTCAGTCCTCTGGCAGGATAGGACCACATCTTCCTGCAGGAGTGGAGCTGTGCAGCATTGTCTCCCAGGTACTCTATAGCAGGGACCAGCAGGGGCTCAGCCTGCATTCCCAGCAGTTAATTTAAGTCAAGGAGGAGTAAGGAAGCTGCAGGCTGTACTGGATGGGACCACATCTTCCTGCAGGAGCAGAGCTGTGCAACACTGTCTCCCAGGTACTCTACAGCAGGGACCAGCAGGGGCTCAGCCTGCATTCCCAGCAGTTAATTTAAGTCAAGGAGGAGTCAGGAAGCCACAGGCT
Organism: Eubucco bourcierii; assembly: GCA_013396675.1. Classification (NCBI taxonomy): domain Eukaryota; kingdom Metazoa; phylum Chordata; class Aves; order Piciformes; family Ramphastidae; genus Eubucco; species Eubucco bourcierii. The sequence goes on along the minus strand of VWZE01016288.1, from coordinate 139,717 downwards.
ATACTGGATCAGCTCCACTTTCCCTTCCAGATGTCTCTTGGAACAACACCCTCCAACTCCAGGAGATGTTTCTGCTGGGAATAGTTACCAAAGTCTATCAGGAACTGCAGCAGACAGTTCCTGGTGCTCTCTGTACACACCTGCAGAAGAGCAGATTTTCCCTCAGGGTGCTTCCTGCTTTACTTGGGGCATCTGAGCCTCAGCATCAGGCACAGTTTCTGTGTCCGTGCTCACAGTGTGTTCCAAAAGCACAGGTTCAGTAGCAGCATCATTGATTTCTTCTAATTATAAATCCTATAGGAAGTTTTCAGCTTGCAGCAGTGTCAGTTTTCCTCTCAATGGAGCCAATAAAAGTTAAGAGCTGTTCCCTGGTTGCTGTCATTACAACAATAAAGAGGCAGAGTAATTGAAAAGTGAATCAGGGAAACTGCCAGGTGGGAGAATACTGAGAGTGGAAGAAATTACCTGGGAGCCCAAGCCCAGTGCAAAGTGTTGTCTCTGGCTGCACCGAGAAGCAGCCCATTTTGATGGGCTGGCACATATCTAGTGGAGAAGAGACCTTCTCCATGGAAGTAGAATCATAGAATCAGCCAGGTTGGAAGAGGCCTCCAGGCTCACCCAGCCCAACCTAGCACCCAGCCCTACCCAATCAACCAGACCATGGCACTAAGTGCCCCATCCAGGCTTTGCTTCAACACCTCCAGGGTTGGGCACTCCACCACCTCCCTGGGCAGCCCATTCCAATGCCAATCACTCTCTCTGCCAACAACTTCCTCCTAACATCCAGCCTAGACCTCCCCTGGCACAACTTGAGGCTGTGTCCTCTTCTGTCCCTGGGTGCCTGGCAGCAGAGCCCAACCCCAGCTGGCCACAACCTCCCTTCAGGGAACTGCAGAGAGCAATGAGTTCTACCCTGAGCCTCCTCTTGTGCAGGCTGCACACCCCCAGCTCCCTCAGCCTCTCCTCACAGGGCTGTGCTCCAGGCCCCTCACCAACCTTGGTGCCCTTCAGGTGCTGGAGCATAGAGCAAAGCAGGGCAGTGCCCATATGCTTACCATTAGGACAAACACTCAGTACACAGAATTATAGAACTGTTTCAATTGGAAAACCCCTCTAAGATCACCATCTGCAACCATCAACCCAACCCCACCATGGCCATTAAACTGTCCCCAAGTGCCACAGCCACAGATTTCTTGAACCCCTCCAGGGATGGGTACTCCACCACCTCCCTGGGCAGCCTGTTCCAATGTCTGACCACTCTTCCAGTTAAGAAATTGTTCCTAACCTCCAACCTAATCCTGCCCTGGCATAATTTCAGCTCATTTCCTCTCATTCCATCACCTGATCCTAGAGAGAAGAGACCAACAAGGGTGATTCTGAAGCCGATCTGAGATACTTCTTCTTCCTAAAAGGCAAAATGACAACGCACCAATAAAAAGAATAATTTCTCCCTACATTAGCATTAAGCTTAAAAGCAATAGCTGAGTCTGCAGCAACAGATGCTTATTTGTAAAGAGAACAATTATTTCCCACCAGATAGATTAGCTGGTGCAGGGAGCTCCAAAATCCCACCAGTCATCATTGTCTCCACATTAAGATTAGATAACAACCATGGCTGTGTTTGTAATCAGAGAATCATTCTGGCTGGGAAAGACCTTGAAGATCATCAAGTCCAACCATAATCCAGGTAGCTCGAAGCAAAGCAGCAGGTGGCATCACAGCAGGCTCTGCAGAAGCTTTTTAGTGATAATGCTGGTGTAAAAGAGAGCCTGGCAAAGGAAGACTTCTAAGACTGAGAGGAGAGGAGCAGCATGTGGCAGCAGAGGCAGTGGTGTGTCCTGAGGGGAGTTTTCACACTTGGCAATACTCAGGGAGCTACCTCTCAGCTCTGGAGGGAGACTCAGCTGGAGATGTGCTTCCAACACAGGTCATCGTCATGGAATCAGAGGATGGTTTGGGTTGGAAGGGACCTTAAAGTTCATCTAGTCCCAAACCCCTCTGCCATGGCAGGGATGCCTCTTGCTAGACCAGGCTGCTTAAGATCCCATCCAACCTGGCTTTGAATATTCTCATGGCTGGAGCCTTCACAGCTTCTCTGGGCAACCTGTTCCAGTGTCTCAGCACCCTTGTGGGGAGGAGTCTCATCTAAATCTAGCTGCTTCCACTTTGAAGCCACCACCCCTTGTCCCATCCCTTTGTACAAAGTCCCTCTCCAGCTCTCCCACAGCCCACTTCAAATGCTGGAAAGCTGCTCCATGATCTCCCTGGAGCCTTCTCTTCTCCAGACTGAACACCCACTCTCCCAGTCTGTCTTCATAGCAGAGCTTCTGCAGCCCTCTGAGCATCCCTGTGGCCTCCTCTGAACCCACTCTAACAATTCCATGTCCTTCTTGTCTTGGGGGCTCCAGAGATTGACACAGGACTCCAAGTGGGGTCTCATCAGACCAGAGTAGAGGGGATACAGTGAGGCAGATGCTGAAGTAGTCAATTGCCTTTTAGTCAGCACAAGGACAAGAGGCAAGCACCATATTGGAGGTCCTTTGTTCTCAGCTTCCCTGCCCATATAAAGTTTGTGAGGACTTCCAGGAAGTCTTAAGGAGGTTTGCACATCCCTGCTGATGTCCTCAAAAAAGGATGCAGGTCTCAGAGACACTCCTCTGGGCTGTGCAGCACACACAGGGCTGACAACCACCTGGGGATGGGTGAGGAGAGGTTTTGGACAGCTTCTAGAAAGACTGATTCCTGAAGGGGGGAAAAAACAAACCCCCTAAACTACAGGAGAAAAGTTTGTATTGGACTCCAAGATGCACAGCTCTGCTGTGAGGACAGGCTGAGAGAGTTGGGGCTCTGCAGCCTGCAGAAGAGAAGGCTTCCAGGAGACCTTAGAGTAGCCTTCCAGGATCTGAAGGGGGCTACAGGAAAGCTGGGGAGGGACTATTGACAAGGTCTGGGAATGCCAGGACAAGAGGCAATGGGTTTGATGCAGAGGGGAGATTGAAAGTGGATGTTAGGAGGAAGTTGTTTGCAGTGAGGGTGGTGAGACACTGGCACAGGTTGCCCAGGGAGGTTGTGGAGCACAGAAGCACAGAATGTGATCTTTTGATCCCATTCTGTGCTTCTGTGCTCCACAACCTCCCTGGATGTGTTCAAGGCCAGGTTTGATGAGGCCTTGAGTGAGCTGTGCTAGTGGGAGGTGTCCCTGCCTACAGTAGGGGGTTGGAACTGATCCTTGGGGTCCCTTCCACCTTACATTCTATGATTCTATGATTCCGTGAGTCTATGATTCTATGATTCTATGAGTCTATGATTCTATGAGTCTATGATTCTATGAGTCTATGATTCTGTGATTCTATGACTTAGAGAGCCAAGAACAGGAAGAAAACTCCAACCCAGACTGAAGATGGGATAGTGAGAGGCGTGGTGCACACACAGATGAGCTGTTTCTGGTGGTATGAAGTGACCACTAGGATGGAATTATGGATGTGGCTTATGGGTGGACTTGGAAAGTTGCTGAATGCAGGAATGCAGGAATGCAGGGCCGGGTGGTAGGTGAGGGAATTAGCACAGGTGAGCACTGCAGGAGGCCATCTGGGAGAGCTGCAAACCCCGGGCAGCCTCATGGCACTCTGCAAACCTCCACTAACTACATCTCCCAACACCCATGTGAGTTGCCACACACCTCTAGTTGCCAAGAGAAACACTTCTCCTGCTCCTGCTAGCTCCAGCTGCTCCATTCCTCTTCCTCCTTGAACGTTAAAGATGGGAGGGGGGAAATGAGATTTCCTCATGCACAACAAAGCAGGCTGGAAATTTGTGACTAAATTCCAGGGGGGATTTGCAATGCTGCTTTGAACTGCGCAGCAAGGAGCCACCGGTGACAATTTTGTGCTTGCTATTTTCAGCTGGGCAGCATGAACACTGCATCTCTGAGCAAGGAGGACAGCAGGAAAAACATCAACACCCTCCCTCCCCCTCCCCAGACTTGCTTTTCAACGAAGTCAAGTGGGGCAAAATGAGGCAGTTAGGATTTGGTCCCTGCTGTCCTTGGCTCTGCACATTTTCTGCAGCAGCTTTTGGATTGCTGCAGGAAAGAAACAACCAGGCCTGCAGACATTGAGTGCTTCTGAGCATAGCTGGAGCACCACGGGGGGAGGGTTGACAGCAAGCTCACCAGCAGCCAGCAGTGTGCTTTTGTGCCCAAGAAGGGCATTGGTATCTTGAGGTGCCTTAAGAAGATTGTGGCCAGTAGGGTGGGGGAGATTCTCCTGCTCTACCCTGCTGGGACTGCATCTGGAGTCCTAGGTCCAGCTTTGGGCTCCCCAGTTCAAAAGAGAAACCAGAAACTACTGGGAAGACTCTAAAGGAGGCGAAAAAGATGCTGAGGTGTCTGGAGCATCTCTGTGAGAAGGAAAGACTGAGAACCCTGGGGCTGGTGAGCCTGGATAAGAGCAGCCCCAGAGGGGATCTGCATAGTTCCCAGCAAGAGCTAAAGGGTGGGGGGGCAACAGGATGAGCCTGAGCTCTTTTCAGTGGTGCCCAGTGACAGGACAAGGAGCAATGGGACAAACTAGATCAGAATCATAGAATCATAGAATGGGAAGGTTGGAAGGGACCTCAAAGATCACCTAGTTCCGACCCCCTACCGTAGGCAGGGACACCTCCCACTAGCACAGGTCACTCAAGGCCACATCCAACCTGGCCTTGAACATCTCCAGGGACGGAGCAGCCACAACCTCCCTGTGGGCAACCTGTGCCAGTGCCTCACCACCCTCACTGCAAACAACTTCCTCCTAACATCCACTTTCAGTCTCCCCTCAGCCACTTCAAACCCATTGCCCCTTGTCCTGACATTCCAAGCCCTTGTCAATAGTCCCTCCCCAGCCTTCCTGGATCCCCCTTCAGATACTGGAAGGCTACTCTAAGGAACAGAGGAGGTTCCACTTCTTCATGAGGAGAAACTTCTTTGCTGTGAGGGTGCTGGAGCCCTGGAGTAGGCTACCCAGAGAAGTTGTGGAGTCTCCTTCTCTGCAAAGATTCCAAACCCACCTGGATATTGTGATCTTGAGCAACCTGCTGTGGGCAACTCTGCTGTAGCTGCAAGGTGGGACTGGATGATCTCCAGAGGTCCCTTCCAACCCCCACCACGCTGGGGTTCTGTGGTACACATCTATGTGACTGTGTAGGAATCTGCCTGTGCACACACAGACACACACACACAACCTCCAGAGCCCAGGTTGAATCAAACTCTGATCACTTCCCTTAGGTAACCACTTTGAGCATTAATGGGTTTGCATCTGTGCCATGAGGTGTGCAGCACTGGTCAGAGAAGGCAACTTCAGAGCAACTCAGAACTGATGAAATTTGTCCTGTGGTGGTTAGGTGAGAGGGAAAGCAGCAGTGGGCATTTCTTGCTGCATCATTTCCAAAGCCCCAGCTCTGCAACCCAAGCACAGGCTGTCAGCACACAGTCAGCTGCAGGAGCAGGCACACATTTGAATCTCCTTTCCTCCACTGCAGTGCTCAGCCAGGGCTGTTTGGCCTTTCTGAGTTTTCTGGAAGGTGGGTGGTGGAGTGGAGTGGGTACAAATGCTGGTGCTCATTGTGGTAGGCAAGCCTCTGGTTTGGGTGTTGTTGAGAGGATGATGCTGAAGGGAATGGAACATCTGTCTTATGAGGAGAGCCTGAGGGAGCTGGGGCTGTACTGCTTAGAGAAGAGGAGCCTGAGAGGTGACCTCAGCAATGGTTATAAAGATGTAAAGAGTGAGTGCCAGGAGGCTGGAGCCAGGCTCTGCTGGGTGATGCCCAATGCCAGCACAAGAGGCAATGGTGGAAGCTGAGGCATAGGAAGTTCCATGGAAACATGAGGAGGATTTTTTTTCCCTGTGAGGGTGACACAGCACTGGAACAGGCTGCCCAGGGGAGTTGTGGAGTCTCCCTCTCTGGAGATATTCAAACCCTGCCTGGATGTGTTCCTGTGTGACCTGCTCTGGGTGCTCCTGCTCTGGCAGTGGGGTTGGACTAGCTGAGCTTTGGAGGTCTCTTCCAGCCCCTGGCATTCTGTGATTCTGTGATGATCATCTGAATAGTGTGGCCAGCAAGAGTAGAGCAGTGATACTGCCTCTGTATTCAGCACTGATGAGGCTGCATCTCAAATACTGGGCGCTGGGTTTTGGCACCTCACTCTAAGAAGGACACTGAGGTGCTGGAGTGAGTCCAGAGAAGGGCAACAAAGCTACTGAAGGGTCTGGAGAACAGGACTGGTGAAGAGCAGTTTAGTCTGGAGGAGAGGAGGCTGAGGGCAGACCTGACTGCTCTCTACAACTCCCTGAAAGGAAGTTGGAGTGAAGCAGGCGTTGGTCTCTTCTACCTGGTATCAGACGATACAGTGAGAGGAAATAGCCTGAAATTGCACCAGGGGAGATAGAGGTTGGAGACTATGAGAGAATTCTCTCCTGCAAGATTGGTCAGGCACAGGAACAGGCTGCTCAGGGAGGTGGTCACCATCTCTGGAGGTGTGGACATGTGGCACTTCAGGACATGCTTTACTGGCCGTGGTGGTGTTAGGTTGAAGGTTGGACTCTGTTGTCTTAGGGGTCTCTTCCAACCCAAACATTTCTATGATTCTATGACCCCACAGCAGAGTGGGAGGCTGAGGCTGTCTGTGAGGATTTCCATCTTTTTGCTGCCTGCACTGATGGCTCAGAGAGCCTCATCTCCTCACCTGGCACTGTAACTCAGCCAGTGCAAACACTCTCTCTTCTGCACCATTAGCAGCTACTAGCACCACAAACCCTACAGATGTGCAAAGGTCCCCTGCAGCAAAATGTTAATTTCTATGTGTTCTGCAGGACTCATCTGGGGTTCATATCTGGTATGTGTAAGAACAACACTTACCTCCTGGATCTACAGCAGAAGGCAGCTAAAAGGGCAATGTTCTCTGCTTGTGCTCACCATACAGGCACAACTGGTGAGTTAGAAGGATAAAAAACAGAGGCAGAGACAAGGTGGTGGCATATGGCAAGGTGTAAGAGCTACCAGGGGAATATCTCTGCTGGGGTGGCCAGGACTGGTACTGCATTACTGTATCCCCAGCCTGGAAGCCCGCCCCTGGCTTAGGGCTGTGTTTCTCTCCTGCTCTGCCAACATTAAACTGAACGTGAGCCAGCAGTGTGCCCAGGTGGCCAAGAAGGCCAATGGCATCCTGGCCTCCATCAGCAAGAGTGTGGCCAGCAGGAGCAGGGAGCTCATTCTCCCCCTGCACTCTGCACTGCTTAGGCCACACCTTGAGTCCTGTGTCCAGTTCTGGGCCCCTCCATTGAAGAAGGACATTGAGGTGCTTGAGTGTGTCCAGAGAAGGGCAATGAGGCTGGGGAGAGGCCTGGAGCACAACCCTATGGAGAGAGGCTGAGGGAGCTGGGATTGGTTAGCCTGGAGAAGAGGAGGCTCAGGGGAGACCTTCTTGCTGTCTACAGCTACCTGAAGGGAGGTTGTAGCCAGCAGGAGGTTGCTTTCTTCTCTCAGGCAAGCAGCAGCAGAACAAGAGGACACAGTCTCAAGCTGTGCCAGGGGAAGTTGAGGCTGGAGGTGAGGAGAAAGTTCTTGCCTGAGAGAGTCATTGACTGCTGGAATGGGCTGCCCAGGGAGGTGGTGGAGTCAGCGTCCCTGGAGGTGTTCAAGGCAGGTTTGGATGTGGCACTTAGTGCCATGGTCTGGTCTTGAGGTCTGTGGTGATGGGTTGGACTTGATGAGCTTTGAGGTCTCTTCCAACCCTGGTGATACTGTGAGACTGTGATTAAGGAAGCTTGCAAGAGCTCTACAACAATTCCTTTGCAGCATTCACACCATGAGTATTAAATGAACTCAAAAGAGCAAAAAGATTTGCAAAGTTCTATTGAGGTGCTTGAAATGAGGTTGAAAAAGAACCAAACCCAACCCAACCAACCACCCCATGTGTCGGGAGCTACCCACATGCCTCTCTCTTCCCCCAAGAGCCCTATCAGCTGCAGGTGGCTGAGTCTAACTCCATCCTCTTCCCACAGTTTGACATGCAAAGGATAACACTGGAAGAGCTGAAACACATCCTCTACCACGCCTTCCGGGACCACCTCACGATGAAGGACATCGAGAACATCATCATCAACGAGGAGGAGAGTTTAAATGAGAACTCTGGCAACTGCCAAACAGAGTTTGAAGGTGAGGGAAGGTGTCTGTGGTTCTCTGCCCTCGTTCTCCTCCTGCTTCACCTGGAAGGCTCTGATCCACCGCGCGCGAGGGGCAAGGATGTTAGCATGGAGTGGTTTTGGAGCAAGCAGCAGTGAGAGTTGAGAGGCCTCACCCTGGGTGTGGTGGGGAGGTTGGAGTAGATGTTCTCTAAGGACTCTTCCAAACTAAACCGTTCTATGATTCTGTGACATGCTTAGAGAGCTCAAGAGCTGCCATTAGAATCACAGAATGGGGGAAGAGACCTCAAAGCTCAGGCAGTTCCAACCCCCTGCCATAGGCAGGGACACCTCCCACTAGCACAGGTCACTCAAGGCCTCATCCAACCTGGCCTTGAACACCTCCAGGGAGGTTGTGGAGCACAGAAGCACAGAATGTGATCTTTCCCCTATTACAGGAAAGATCTGGGGGTGCTGGAATGTGTCTGAAAAAGGGCCTTAAGGATGCTCAGAGGGCTGGAGCTGCTCTGCTATGAAAACAGTCTGAGAGAATTTGGGCTGTTCAGTCTGGAGAGGAGAAGACTCTGAGGAGACCTTATTATGGCCTTCCAGTATCTGAAGGGGGCTGTAAGAAAGCTGAGGAGGGACTTTTTAGGGTTTTGGGTAGTGATAGGACTTGGGGGAATGGAGCAAACCTGTAAGTGGGTAGATTCAGATTGGATGTTAGGAAGTTCTTCACCATATGGGTGGTGACACACTGGAATAGGTTGCCCAGGGAGATGGTAGAAGCCCCATCCCTGAAGGTTTTTAAGGAAAGGCTGGATGGGGCTCTGAGTTGTCATTTCCCATGACAGGAGGGTTGGAACTGGGTGATCTTTGAGGGCTCTTCCAGCCCTGACAGTTCCATGATTCTATGATTCTGTTGTCTTTACATAAACAGAGAAGATCTTGTAGATGTGGCACTTCAGGACATGGTTTGGTAGTCATAGTAATGTTGGGTTTATGGTTGGACTTGACAATGTTAGAGGTCTTTTCCAACCTTCATAACTCTATGATTCTGCTCTGAGCTCCCAGTTAACAGCTGGGGAGAGTCCTCTTCCTGCATTGTAACACCAGCAATGAGCAGAGAAGGTGCATCTGCATCCTTCTGCCCAGTCCGCTTCCTGTTTGGTGCTGTCAGCACCAGAGGATCTCAGAATTTGTGTGCATCACCCTGGGACAACTACTGTGCTTCCCACCCACAGCCAAGCCACTTCATGGCCTCAAGTTGCTCCAGGGGAGGTTTAGGTTGGGTATTAGGATATATTTCATAATTGAAAGAGTGGTCAGGAATTGGAACAGGCTGCCTAAGGAGGTGGGGGAGTCACCATCCCTGGAGGTGTTCAAGAAACCTGTAGACATGGCACTTGGGGTCATGGGTTAATGGCTGTGGTAGTNGGTTGCCCAGGGAGGTTGTGGCTGCTCCCTCCCTGGACGTGTTCAAGGCCAGGCTGGATGAGGCCTTGAGTGACCTGTGCCAGTGGGAGGTGTCCCTGCCTGTGGCAGGGGGTTGGAACTGGCTGATCCTTGAGGTCCCTTCCAACCTTCCCATTCTATGATTCTATGAGTCTATGGTTGGGCTTCATCATCTTTGAGCTCTTTTCCAACCTTCATGGCTCTGTGATTCCACGGTTCACACAGGCCATCCTGGGTGGAAATTCTGAAGGGCCAAAAGTGCTCTAACAAGACAGAGACACCCAAGAGTCTTGAAAAGGGGGCAGAGTTGCACCACATTAGTGCAGTTCTCAGCCTGGCTAATTAACAGCATTCAGCAGCTACCTCCAGCGCTCTCACCCTCTGCTAAATACTGCGAGGAAGATGTGGAAGAGCACAGCTGAATTTTAAGAAGCCTGCAGGAGGGAGGCAAGCAGCAAAGCTGTTTGAATCAAGCCAAGCAACACTTTTTTTACCTCCCCCTCCCTCCACCTCCTCCTCCTCCTGAAGAGCAGCCAGGAGGAAGAGATGCTTACTGACATGAATGGAGTCGCTAGTCCCTGCTGACCTGCTGATTCAGTGGAGACCTGGGCCAGCTGTCACTGTGCTGAGAGGCATGCAGGCTTCCTTCAGCTTTGCTGCTTGGGTGAACTATGGCAGTTGCACACACACACACACACACACACACACAAATAAAAAGGGTCTGAAAACCTAAATGCTCAGCATCTCATTTTGGAAGTCCCAGCTTCCAAAAGTACAGCGAGAACAGCTTTTCTCGTGGGATGTTGGCATTGCTGGCGCTAGGCAGAACCTAGAAGCAAAACAGAGCCTTTTTTTAGCTGTTGTTAGAAACACACAGGCAGAGGCACGTACAAATGCACCAGGGAATAAAGATCAACTGAGCACTGTCAACGGAGATGCAAAGTTTTGCTTCGGGTCCCAGCAGAAGGAGAAGTTTCTGCTCCGCAGCAGCTCTGACGTAAGCGTTTCTCCCAGGAATGACAGCCTGAGAGCAGGCTGTGTCCCTGCAGCTCTTGGTGCTGAACGTGCCATTAACAGAGTGACCCACTTGTGCCTCCAGCATTGCCACTTCCAAAGCACTAAGATCCCTACAAGGCTCAAAAGCAAAAAAAACCCAAAACCATAGAATCATGGAATGTTAAGGTTGGAAGGGACCTCAAGGATCATCTAGTTCCAACCCCCTGCCATAGGCAGGGACACCTCCCACTAGCACAGGGCACTCAAGGCCTCCTCCAACCTGGCCTTGAACACCTCCAGGGAGGGAGCAGCCACAACCTCCCTGGGCAACCTGTGCCAGTGTCTCACCACCCTCACTGCAAACAACTTCCTCCTAACATCCAGTCTAAATCTCCCCTCTGCCCCTTCAAACCAATTCTCCTTGTCCTGGCATTGCAAGCCCTTGTCAATAGTCCCTCCCCAGCCTTCCTGTAGCCCCCTTCAGATACTGGAAGGCTACTCCTTCCAGTCTCCTGGAAGCCTTCTCCTCTCCAGGCTGCAGAGCCCCAACTCTCTCAGCCTGTCCTCACAGCAGAGCTGCTGCAGCCCTCTCAGCATCTTGGTGGCCTCCTCTGGACTGGCTCCAACACTTCCATGTCCTTCCTGTGCTGGGGGCTCCAGAACTGCACACAGGACTGCAGGTGGGGTCTGAGGAGAGCAGAGCAAAGGGGCACAATCCCCTCCCTTGCCCTGCTGCCCACACTGCTCTTGCTGCAGCCCAGCACACAGTTGCTGTCTGGGCTGCACTCACACTGCAGCCTCATCTTGAGCTTTTCATCACCCCACACCCCCAGGGCCTGTTCCTCAGGGCTGCTCTCAGCCATTCCCCACCCAGCCTGGAGTTGTGCTTGGGATTGTGCCTACCCAGGTGCAGGACCTTACACTTGGTCTTGTTGAATGTCCTGAGGTTGGCCTGGGCACAGCTCTGCAGCCTGTCCAGGTCCCTCTGGATGGATCCCTGCCCTCTAGCAAGTGACTGTGCCACACAGCTTGGTGCCATCTGCACACTTGCTGAGGGTGCACTGATTCCTCTGTCCATGGCACTGACAAAGATGTCAAACAGCACTGGTGCCAGCACTGACCCCTGAGGGACACCACTTGGCACTGGTCTCCAGGTGGACATTGTGCCCTTGATCACCACTCTCTGGGTGCCACCATCCAGCCAATTCCTTACCCAGCAGTGCTCCACACATCCAGTCCATGTTTTTCCAGTTTGGTGCCCAGGATGCCATGTGGGACAGAGTCCAATGCCTTAACAGAGACAAATGCCTTAGAGCCTCATCATAGAACACCATAGAGCCTCAAGGCATGGATCAGTTGGCACTAAAGGAGAGCTGTCCAGAAGGCTGGACAGCATCTCAGTCTGATTTGAATGGCTGTACAGAAGTGTCTCCATCTGAATCATTCACTTCATTAATGGAGTGGAGAAGATGCTTTTTTTGGGTGTAATTCCTTGAGCTTCTTTTAGGTGCTACCTTGGGAGGAGATGAATTACATCTTTAAAAGCAACTTTTTTTCTTTTTTTCTTTCAACTGAAAAGGTAGCCCAAAGGGGCTGGCTCAGAGGCTCACATCTATATTTAACGTACATTTCAGCCACCCCATTGAAGTGCCTTTAATTATGGACAGGAATGAAGCCAAGATGAAACCCAGTGGTTTTCACTGAGCTTTGGGCATGGCTTCTAAGCAGAGAGACATAGCAGAGAGCTTTCAACAGTACCTTGCTGAAATGGGAGATCTCCACTCGGGGTCTTGCCAGCAAAGAGAAGCCTCAAAACCCTTTTCTAAGACATCCCACACCAGGGACTGGCTGGCTCAGCCCAAACAGGTGTCAGACACCATTGCCAGTGACACAAATCCATGCAAATTTCTGTTGTTCTCAACACTTTTGCCATCTTGGCTCCTTGTCTTTACAAGGTCTTCACAGCTATGTTGTGTTCTCCCTCTAGCAACATGGATGCTATCACTTCTCTCTCTCTCCCACACTCATTCAGGCCCATTTGGATTAAACACAAGTATTCATCTTCAAACAATATTCATATCATGGTCAGGGACAAGTCCAGGCTTTTGTTCAGTTCACTGGGAACATTAGAGTCAGCTCTAGGCTTTCATGACATCTTTCCCTCCTACACATTTCTAGGGGTTCTCATTTGCCTTCTTGATGAACAGCAAAGGCCTCATCCAACCTGGCCTTGAACACCTCCAGGGAGGTTGTGGAGCACAGAAGCACAGAATGTGATCTTTGATCACATTCTGTGCTTCTGTGCTCCACAACCTCCCTGGGTAACCTGTGCCAGTGTCTCAACACCCTCAAAGAACTTCCTCCTAACATCCAGTTTCAATCTCCCCTCTGCCAGTTCAAACCCATTCCCCTTGTCCTAGCATTACAAGACCTTGTCAATAGTCCCTCCCCAGCCCTCCTGTAGCCTTCTTCAGATACTGGAAGGCCACTCCAAGGTCCCCTGGAAGCCTTCTCTTCTCCAGGCTGCAGAGCCCAAACTTTCATAACCTCGTAGCAGAGCTGCTGCAACCCTCTGAGCATCTTTCTGGCCTCTTCTGGACTGCCTCAAACAGTTCCATGTCCTCCTTGTGCTGGGGGCTTCAGAACTGTACACAGTACCCCAGGTGGGGTCTTACAAGAGCAGAGTAAAGAGGGGCCCCAACTCCCAAGTACAAGCAGCCCACACTAGCCCCAATCCAAAAGGGAGGGAGTTATGTCTTCAGCCTTTCTCTGCATTTTTATTAATGCTGAGGGCAGGAGAATGGAGTTGAGAGCCAAGAGAGTGTGGGGGTTATACAAGAGGAGGCACAAGAAAAGGATAACCCTTTGCAGCAGCATTGTAGTGCCAAACATTAAGAGCACAAAAGTAATTTGTCTGGCAGGTCACAGGATGATAGAGCTTGGAAGGGATCTCTGGAGATCATCTGGTCTAATGGCCCTGTCAGAGCAGGTTCAGCTGAAGCAGGTTGTTCAGTACAGTGTCCAGGTGGGTTTTGAATGACTCCAGAGATGGAGACTGCATCACTTCTCTGGGCAGCCTGTTCCAGTGCTCCACCACTATCAACATAAGTAAGTTCCTCCTGGTGTTTAGATGGAACTGCCTGTGTTCAAGTGGTGCCTGTTACCCTTCTGCTGTCACTGGGCACCACTGACAACAGACTGGCCCCACCCTCCCCACACCCACCCTGTAAGTATTTGTAAGCAGTGAGAGGATTCCCCCCTCAGTCTTCCCTTCTCTGGGCTAAAAAGCCCCAAGCCTCTCAGCCTTTCTTCATCTTCTGGTTCCTCCTATTGAAGATTGGACTGGATGGTCCTTGGGTCCCTTCCAACCTGCTGTTCTATGAATCTGTGAATCCAAACACTCAGGACATTAAGCTCATGGCTGGTGAGTGTGGCCCAGGCTATCTGCAGTGGGTATTTCATCCTCAGCCCTGGCACTCACAGTAACTGGATGTACAGGAGCTGCCACCACCACTCTCCTCCTAATCCAGAGAAGGACTAGGAAGATCCACACTGCAGACAAGGGCCTGGGAGTGAAAAACTGCCCCTTGAAAACTGGAAATAACTGCATGCAGCCAGGGAAAGCAAATATCACTCATCTTTGGCAGGGTTATGACAGAGGCCACTGTAAATACACTGTAGATGTTCATGTTGGCAAGCCCTTTTCTGTAGGCAAGGTTCTCAGCACTTACCCTGGTCATCAATACAGGCTGGGTGGTGAATCATAGAATCACAGAATCATAGAATGGTAAGGTTGGAAGGGATCTCAAGGATCATCTAGTGACTGAGAACAGCNGCTGCAGCAGCTCTGCTGTGAGGACAGGCTGAGAGAGTTGGGGCTCTGCAGCCTGGAGAAGAGAAGGCTTCCAGGAGACCTTGGAGTAGACTTCCAGGATCTGAAGGGGCCTACAGGAAGACTGGGGAGGGACTATTGACAAGGTCTTGCAATGCCAGGACAAGGGGAATGGGTTTGAAGTGTCAGAGGGGAGATTGAAAGTGGATGTTAGGAGGAAGTTGTTTGCAGTGAGGGTGGTGAGACACTGGCACAGGTTGCCCAGGGAGGTTGTGGCTGCTCCCTCCCTGGAGGTGTTCAAGGTCAGGTTGGAGGAGGCCTTGAGTGACCTGTGCTAGTGGGAGGTGTCCCTGCCTATGACAGGGGCTTGGAACTGGCTGAGTTTTGAGGTCCCTTCCAACCTTACCATTCTGTGATTCTATTCTATGATTCTATGATCTGAAATTCACCATGGGCATTGTGAGCAGCCCAGCAGCCACAACCAGATGGACCCTGCAATGGGCTGGACCCATTAATCCCTTGTCCTTGGGGAGAAATTATAGTGACAGCAGCTGTGCCTCTGGTACTATGGTGAGCCCTTCTGCAGCCTGTCCTCTGCATGTTGAGAAGGTGAAGGATGACCCAACCTCAATTTGCCTTGCCTCTTGAAGAGCTCACTGATATTGGACAGTCAGTGAGTTGTTCTCCCTATGAAGAGGGGTCTAGGAAATCTCCCAAAGGCTGTTAGGCTCTGACCTGAAGGATCTGGCCTGATCTGGGTCTGACCTGAGTGTTTAAGGTCACCAGCCCGTGTTCATACTCTGGCATGTCCCATAGGCATTCAAAATTCCTGCTGGCAGCCAGCTGCAACACAGATCAGGCATCCAGCCCTTTGACAAGGCCAGCTATGGAAATCAGCAGGGAAAAGCACAGGTGCCAAGCTCAAAGGATCTATAGATTTGGAGAAGGAGGGAAGAGAGAGCTAAAATTCATCAGTTAGCAGCAGGAGGGAATGGGTGTCCTTATAGCGGGAAGTGTCCCTGCCTATGGCAGGGGGTTGGAACTAGATGATCTTTGAGGTCACTTCCAACCTTCCCATTCTATGATTCTATGATTATTGAAGAGGGCAGCTCAAAGGGCAGCATGTAGTGGTACTCCCAGTGAAGAGAGTCAGCAGCTTCAGCTGCTTTGTCTCCCTCTGGATTGCAAATAGGCAGAGGAACTTTAATACCTTCTTGCTGGAGTAAGTCCTGTGGAGTCCCAATCAACAGCAAGAAGGTATCTCTGAGTCTACATTTCAGCAGAGACCTTCCCCCTCTCTTCTGGAGTTGTCTGGTAGATGGTTTAGCTACTTGGTGTGCTTTCAGTCAGTAAAGAACAGCCTTGAGTTGTGCCAGGGAAGGTTCTGGTTGGATATTAGGAAAGATTTCATCACAGAAAGTGTTACCAAGCATAGGAACAGGCTGCCCAGGACAGTGGTGGAGTCACCATCTCTAGAGGGATTTAAAAGACACATGGATGTGGTGCTGAGGGACGTGGTTTAGTGACAGCAGCTTAGCAGCAGTGGTGACATTGTGAGCTCCAGGAGAGCAGTTGCACTTGGTGGCCTCAAAGGTCTCTTCCAGCTTTAACAGTTCTATGACTCTAACAGTGACTTACCTGGATCCTGCTGCTTCTCTTTCACTCAATGGCTTGCAGAAGACTGGAGAAATTGTTCAATACAGGAACACTTTTGCAGGAAACACTGAACATGCTCCACTCTTTTCCTTTCAGTAGGAGAGTTGCCATCACAAAAAGCCTTGACCAACCTTCAGCTGCTGCTCCCAGTCACTATAATCAGCACCAGAGCCCCTCGCTGCACAGCGATGCTGACGGTGATGCCTTGTGGCACTGCTTTGTCTGCTGCCTGGGAGTGTTTTCAAAGTACAGAAATAACAGGAAAAAAAAAATAAATCAAGAGATAACTAAAAGTGTGATTTAAGGAGCCTTTCCAAGTGCCAGGGCATCAGGCACAAAACCAAGGAACCACAGTATTGATTCTGTGTGCATTATAAAGGAGAATGAGGAAATCAAGGAACAGAGCAGTGCAAGAAGAAAGCAAATAAATTGGGAGAGCTGCTGGAAGAGAGTTTCATTGTCTGCAGAGAATATAGTGAGTCCTTGGAGAGCTGGTACTGCAGCTATCCCCTGCCCTGGGCAGTCTGACTAAGGAGGGCTTCTCATGCCTTCAGTGCTCAGTGGATGCTAGGGAGCTGCGTGGGAGCTGGGAAAAGGGCTCAAGCTCTGTTAAATCCTGGCCAGAGGAGGTGAGGAGATCAAACAAGTGCTCAAAATGCAGCACTCAGCAATCCTACTCTCTGTGTGATGAAGTTCAAGCCTAGATCATAGAATGGCTTGGGGTGGAAGAGACCTTAAAGATCATCTAGTCCCAATCTCCCTGCTGTGGCAGGGACACCTCCCTCTGGAGCAGGTTGCTCAAGGCCAAGGTTTTCCCCAGTAAACATTCTCTTGGACTTTTTTATATATGGGCACATGGATGCTTTTCCTGGGCACATTTTTGTCAGCCATCTGAAAGTCTTCCCATCATCATGAGTCCATGCATGAGACAAAGGCATGAGTGCATCCCTGCCCACACCAAACCAAGCCCATGTGTTACTGCCCATAGGAGTAGGGCAGAACACATTCCATGTGTGAGGGCTTTGTGCCTTTCTGTGATCACCTCAGGGGACCTTCAAAGCCTGTCCAAGCATTAATCTCCACCCAAATACTACTTCAAGTTGCCCCAGAGGAGGCAGTTGCCTCGGAGGGAGGTTGGAGTCAGGTGGGGGTCGGAAACTTCTCCCTAGATATCAGGTGATGGGACAAGTGGAAATGTCCTCAAGTTGAATCAGGAGTGGTTTAGGTTGGAGATTTAGGAGAACTTCTGCACTGAAAGGGTTCTCAAAGACTGGCATAGGCTTCAACCTGGGAGGTGGTTGAATCCTCATCCCCAGAGGTGTTTCAAAGAGGCAGAGATGTGGTGCTGAGGGCCATGGGTTAGCCCCAGCCTTGGTAGTTAGCAAATGGTTCAACTGCTAGACCTTAAAGGTCTTTTCCAACCAAAACAATGCTGTGATTTTATGAGTCTCTGTTTTTATGTTCAGTATCATAACTAGGAAGGCTTTAGCCAGTTCATCCTCCTTCATGAACTTCAACAAAAACTAAAAAACAATAAGTCAAACCCTAAAACCCTTAACTCTTTGCTTTTCATAGAATCATAGAATGGGAAGGTTGGAAGGGACCTCAAGGATCATCTAGTTCCAAACCCCTGCCAGAGGCAGGGACACCTCCCACTAGCACAGGTCACTCAAGGCCTCCTCCAGCCTGGCCTTGAACACCTCCAGGGAGGGAGCAGCCACAACCTCCCTGGGCAACCTGTGCCAGTGTCTCACCACCCTCACTGCAAACAACTTCCTCCTAACATCCACTTGCAATCTCCCCTCTGCCAGTTTAAACCCATTGCCTCTTTTCCTGGCATTCCCAGACCTTGTCAATAGTCCCCTCCAGCCTTCCTGTAGGCCCTCTTCAGATCCTGGAAGGCTACTCTAAGGTCTCCTGGAAGCCTTCTCTTCTGCAGGCTGCAGAGCCCCAACTCTCTCAATCTGTCCTCATAACAGAGCTGCTGCAGCCCTCTCAGCATCTTCGTGGCCTCCTCTGGACCCGTTCTGACATTTCCATGTCCTTGATGTGCTGAGGGCTCCAGAACTGTACACAGTTTTTGACTGGCACAAATTGCTCTCAGCTCTTTGACAATCATCCTGCAATCCTTCATGTGAAAAGGTTCTTAAGAAGCCTGATTTTGCTTAGGCACAGAAGATTTAAGGTGAAATGATCAACCTGCTGTGCATACTCATGGGGATTCTCACAGAAGGGTTTCAAGTGCTGTCAGGGAGCACATCTTAAGTGTCTGCTTGTTCCCCAGTTGACCTGGGTGAGTGTAACACTTCCCTTGGAACAGAGGAGTTATGGGAGGTAGCTGGCTCAGCACACACTCCTTCATTAGCTTGTCTGAACTGCTTCACTCTTAGATCATTCTATGCTACAGCACAATCCATAAAAGCATTTGGATGCTTCAGGGCATCTTTCAGGACAGATCCAGCCATGAGTTTCTCAGCAGCAGGGAAGCAGAGGGGAGATGATCCAAAGGGTTATAGGTCTAATGCAGAATTTCTCCCAACCCTGGCCCTGCTCCAGGCTTTGTGAAGCCTCTGGGGTCTTTGCTTTGTGTCTGTACTCTGGTGTATGGCAATATAAAGCTGTGATTCTATGAAATATCTCAACAGGCAGAGGTAAGACTTGGCCAGCACATGGGGTCTCTGAGGTGTGTTCTGGAGGGTTATGCCAAGCTGACAGTTACAGGCAAAGAAAGATTTCTGAGCTCTTGGTGGGAAGCAAAACCANTTAAAGGGAATACAGAAACACAACTCCCCTTCCAGAAATCAGAGACCCCAGGAGGGGCTCCCAACCACCCTTCCACCTTCTCCACACCCCTCTACCTTACCCCAGGCTTACACACAAGGTGAGTTTGGAGGCTGGGCCAGGGGGGTTAGAAGCAGAGTGGTGAGTGAGGTTACTCAGCAGAGAGGAGAAGACACACTGGCTCCCAGAGACAGACGGAGAGACTCTGTGAGTGGGAGTGTCTTATCTATGTTAGCGTCCTTGTTCTTATCCATCTCAGCAAGCCTGTGAGCGCAGCAGACATCACCTGTGTTTGCTTAGCGCAGCCTATCATCTCATTTTCTCCATTAAAACATCCTAATTAGCCTCCAACCAGCACAGTGGGGCTGAAGGTCTGATCTGTCCCCTGTCTCCCCTGCAGTGCACGCCCAGAAGCAGAACAGGCAGACCTGCGTCCGGAAGAGCCTTATCTGCGCCTTCGCCATGGCCTTTATCATAAGCGTGATGCTGATCGCGGCCAACCAGATCCTGCGCAGCGGCATGGAGTAGCCTCTGGCCACCACACTGTGAACCAAACTGACCATGCATGCGCATGCCACCGGGTGAGCTTCCCCCTGAAACCGACTCTCACACGGCAAAGAGACAGAGGCAGGCAAGACAAAGCACCCATTCGACCAGGAGCCTGAGGCCAGCAGCGTAATGTGGCTTGTGAAATCAACTACATCCTTTTGGCAGGGACATCAAAGGGCTGTCTTAATGCTTTAAAGGTTTTCTTTTTTGGTTGTTAGGTTTGGTTTGGGTTTTGGTTTTTTTGTTTGTTTGTTTGTTTGTTTGTTTGGTTTGTTTCCTAATGCAATAAAAAAAAAAGGAAAAAAAAAAAAGGAAAAAAAAAAAAAAAGAAAGAAAGAGAGGGAAAAAAAAAAAAGGTATATATAGAACAGTCCCAACTTATTGTTTCAAAGCAGTAAATGGTAACTTTAAAGAGACTTTCAGCCAGCAGCCTGCTTGGCAGTGGGGAGGAGGCCCAGCTTCATGACTTGCTGCAGCAGGGTTGTCTTTTAACCTAGGAGCCCACTGACTTTCCCCCATCCCCAGGAAGTTGATCGTAGCATTACCACAAGCAAGTTCCCTTCCTGTCATTTCATCTACTCCAGCTTCACTTTTGGGAGTCGGATTTTTGGTGTTTGTTGGATTTTTTGGGTTTTGTTTTTCTTGCCTTCCTTCCCTTATGACCATGCCTTTGAGTAGATGGCATTAGAGGGGAGCTAGAGCATCCTTGTACAGCGTTTTTGGAGTTGGGAAGCGAGCGTTCGCCAGCACCCTACAGAATGTCTATTTTTGCTGCTTCGTAATCGCCGCCTTCGACACGAGACTCTGGGGTAGCATGAGGCCGTTTGCCATTTCTTCTCCAAGCGTGGATCAGGGCTTGGGAAGCACCACCCCTTCCCACATGTGGGCATTTCTGAGATCTGTGCACAGTCTTCCAACCGACTGCGACCACCAGCACCAGGTAAAACTCCCTCTAGTTTGGGCCTGTCTGCGTAGTCCACAGCGTTTGCATCCCACCGGTTTTGCCCTTCTCCTTTTGTTGCTCTTCAAGAACCTCACCCGAGATGAAGATGGTGAAAATCCCTCTCCTTGCCTGCACAATTTCCATTTCTGCCATTTCAAAACCTCTGCAGTAAGAACTCCATGTCAGACACCTGCTCATGGGAGAGGTTCTGTGCTCTGCGTAGTCCACAGCGTTTGCATCCCACCGGTTTTGCCCTTCTCCTTTTGTTGCTCTTCAAGAACCTCACCCGAGATGAAGATGGTGAAAATCCCTCTCCTTGCCTGCACAATTTCCATTTCTGCCATTTCAAAGCCCCTGCAGTAAGAACTCCATGTCAGACACCTGCTCATGGGAGAGGTTCTGTGCTCACCTGTACAGCAGTGTGTGGTTTTGACCAGCTAGCTGCTCCAGGAGCCATCCCACCACCACCATCATCCCATTCACCACCTGCTGAAAAGCAGACTCCAGCAAGAAAAGGAGGGTTCAAACCAGAACTTCCTGCTGTATGTTACATAGTGTGTCAGACTTTCAGATCCTGCAGGTGTCAGTTCTCTCTCCTGGAAGAGATTTCACTGGGCAGCAAGGGGAAGATGGAGTGATGCAGATGAAGAGACACAACACAGCCCATGGGGAGTGTGAGGGCTGGGTGAGCCTGGAGCCAGGATTACATCATAAAGTATTGTACCTTCTAAATGTGATGCAAAGCCTTGCATTTATCTTCAGTGGGAGCATGTACCTGTGTGTCACCTTGCAGAGATTTGGCTTCCTCACTCTGGTGGGAGAAGTTCCCTGTTTGGTACTCACTGAGCCAGCATGAGGAGTGCTCCCAGGGAGGTCCGTGGAGGCTCCTTGGCTTTGGAGTTCTGGCTTCATGGGGTCAGCTGTGCAAGGTCCAGAAACACAAATGAAGAGCAAGAGTTTGCTCCTGTGAGTGTGGATGACTGTTTCCTGTACCATGAGAGGGGACAGGATGGCTCCCCAAGCTTCCCTCATCCCACACAGCAGCTGTCAGCTTAAGCCTGGATCCATCCCAAAGCCTTGCTTCAGGTCTTGCTTTGATTACAAGCTTGACCAATAACATTTAACCTGTGTTTTCCAGTGGCTTGAATTGAAAGCTTGCTTCCTGTTGTTCTGTCTCACATCACCCCTTGGAACTCATGTCAGCACTTTGGATTTTGCCTTTAGGTGTGTGTCTCAGTTGCCCACCTCCACTTCATGGCCATTTTCCCTGTGCCCCCTCTCCACCACTGCAGACCACAGATGTCTTTTCCAGAGTAGCTGAGTGATTTTTTTTTTCTGCCTTTCACACACACACTGCTGCATTTCTGCTCTGCTGTAACTACTAGAGGTCAACTGCAAAACACTCTACACCTCCCAGAAGATGGAGAGATTTTTTGTTTGCTATAGGGCAGCAGCAGACTTCAAACCAAGAGCGGAAAATCTTAGGCAAGCTCTGAGGGTGGGATTTACACTGCTGGGGAGCCAAGGCTGTGCTGGACATTGCAGAAAATGAGCTTTGAGATCATTGTAAGGGAACTCTCATCCACACTTTTTGGTCTCAGGGGCATGTGAAAAGATGGCAGCAACAGAAAGAAAAAAAAAATGCTAAGAGTTGCTTGCCACTGAGTAACACTTAGTAAGAGTTTCCCCTTTGGGACTGTGCTGGGGTGAAAGTGGGGGGCAGGGGCAGATGGAGATGGAGCAGAGAGGTGAGCACCAATCCACCAGCCCCACTTAGCAGCTGCAGAAATGCAGGGCAGAGTAGTGCCAGTGCACTGAGCCCAGAAACACAAGCTAGGGCACATAGACCAGGCAGTTCCCCACTTTCTTCTCACTCATCTGACAGCTTCTGCTAAGACAGACTCCAATTAGAACAGCGCTTACAGGCAAGATGATCTTTTGCATTCCTTTGAGCTTTCTGGAAGGCTCCATAATTTATTTTTATCTGCATGCTCCATGCTCCATAAACCCCCTTGTAAATACAGTCATTCTTCAGTATAATTCTTCACCTCTAAGCTCCATTTGTCAAACCAAACCTCCAATTAATATATTGGTAAAAGCCATAGCCTGGTGTCAGTAGAGTTCATTGCAAAACTCCCTACTGATTTTACCGGGGACAGGAGTTAGGGGTGGGGTTGAGGTTTGCTTTTTCTCTAGGGAACTCAGTTTATTTGTTGTGAATCATAGAATGATAGAATCATAGAATGGTAAGGTTGGAAGGGACCTCAAGGATCAGCCAGTTCCAACCCCCTGCCATAGGCAGGGACACCTCCCACTAGCACAGGTCACTCAAGGCCTCCTCCAGCCTGGCCTTGAACACCTCCAGGGAGGGAGCATCCACAACCTCCCTGGGCAACCTGTGCCAGTGTCTCACCACCCTCACTGTAAACAACTTCCTCCTAACATTTAGTTTCAATCTCCCTTCTGCCAGTTTAAACCCATTGCCCCTTGTCCTGGCATTGCAGAATCAGTGCCATGTCTTACCAGAGATCTCCTTTTCCTTCTTAGAGCAGACTTCCTCCATTTAAAAGCATCTTGAAGAGATCCTTCTTTAATCAGTCAGGTCCTTCTGGTAGCTAGTGGCAACGCAGGATGGATCAGACCAAACCATTGCATCCTTCCTTCTCCCCAAAACCTTTCTACTGACACATTCCAATCCTTCCTAGCCAGCAGCATTGGACCTGTGGCTCTTACCTACCTTCCTGGCTCCATTTATGTAACATCCATTTATCTTCTTTTTCTTTTCTTCTACACATGAAGAAAAAAAAAAAGGGAAAAAAAAAAAAAAGGAGGCTTTTTCTTGCTTTTACAGACAGCAGGTAAAAATAGAGCAGTAAAATTTTGATTGGAACCTGATGGCAAAAAGCTTGAAGGGAAAAAAAAAAAAAAAGAAGAAGAATCAAAGAAATAAAAACTAAAAGGAAAAAAAAAAAAAAAAAAAAAAAAAAAAAAAAAAAAAAAAAAAAAAAAAAAAAAAAAAAAAAAGCAAAACCCAACCCTCCACATCCCTTACTTTAAGAAGAAGAAGCAAAAAAAACCCAAAAACCCAAAAAAACCAACCCAAATTAAATTAAAAATCCTATTTAAGTGCTAATTAACATAGTTAAATACCCAGACTGCAGCAGCTCTAGGTAGGTAGAGCTGTCAGGGAGGGGAAAAAAAAAAAAACCAAAACCCAGCAAGCACTAAACTTCTGCTCTTGCCACTTAGATGAGAATTTAAGTGTCTTTCCAGCACTGCAATTGTGCACGAAGAGGAGATTGCTATGGCAACCCTGGCTGTTCGTGACATGGGTGCCACCGAGTCGCAGCCACGCACAGCACTTGCAGAGGCACAGCTCAACCCAGGGTGGACAAACAGCACCCAGCAGCCTGGGACAGTGTTTGAGTGGATGGATGAGTGAATTAATAGTAAATTGTGAGCTCTCCAAACACAGCTCTGGTGATTTAGCTGTGAAAAACACTCTGCAGTTGAATGGATTGACTGACCTGCGGCGAAGGATTTGAGGGGGATGTTGATTGTTGGAGTTTGAGGAAAGGCTTTGGTTTGGGTTCACAGAATCACAGAATGTCAGGGGCTGAAAGGGACCTCAAAAGATCATCCAGAAAGGCTTTGGTTTGGGTTCACAGAATGTCAGGGGCTGGAAGGGACCTCCAAAGCTCAGCCAGTCCAATCCCCCTGCCAGAGCAGGAGCACCCAGAGCAGATCACACAGGAACACATCCAGGCAGGGTTTGAATATCTCCAGAGAGGGAGACTCCACAACCTCCCAGGGTAGCCTGTTCCAGTGCTCTGTCATCCTCACAGGGAAAAAATTCCTCCTCATATTTAAATGAAACTTCCTGTGGCTCAGCTTCCACCATTGCCCTTTGTGCTGGCATTGGGCATCACCCAGCAGAGCCTGGCTCCAGCCTCCTGGCACTCACCTGCACATCTTTATAGCCATTGATGAGGTCACCTCTTCTCCCAGCAGCACAGCCCCAGCTCCCTCAGGCTCTCCTCATGCCAGAGCTTATTCCATTCCCTTCAGCATCTTTGTGGCTCTGCTCTGGACTCTCTCCAGCAGTTGTGTGTCCCTCCTGAACTGAGGAGGCCCAGTTGAACTGGGGGTTGAGAGTGTAATTAATTCAGCGTAAGCAAAGCTCAACTCAGTGTGTCCTGGGCTTGTCCAGGCCACTTTGGGCAGGTCCTTCAGAGGGGGATTGATGTCTGATGGGAAGGATTTGGGTTACTGCTCCTGCAAGGCTCTGGGCTGCATCGCTGATGACGCTCGACTTTGACATTAGCCATTGACTTTCACTTCAGAGGAACATCCTGATCTGCTCCTGGAGAAATCAGGGAGGCAGCAGCAGGCACATGCTGTTCTGAGACACTTTGGAGGCCACAGAGAAGTAAACTCCAGCAAAAGCTGCTGAAGGAACACTGCTTACCTGTCATGTTCAAAGCCATACCAGAAGGTCAGAGATGAAGGAGACCACAGCTGAGGAGTTACCAGGCAGGACAAACACAACCAGAGTGGTGCCAGCTGCCCTGAGGAGCAGGATCATGCCCACAACAGGCCTTACCACCCAAGAACTTTGTTAGAGCCTAACCCTCTTAACTAGTTCACCACTGAGATGTAATTTCTAATCTGAAGCAATATCAGCAGTAATTAAAAGAATCAAAGAGGGTGGGCAGCTGGGAGCACTTGGCCTGTTGGGGAGAATGTGATCTTCATGCTGTTGGGGATCACAGAGGATAAAGAAGGTCTCTCAAGGGAAACTCATCCTTTTTCACTTTGATAAGCACCCACAAATACTCCAGTCACTGTCAGCAAACCCTGTGGGGTGGGAGACACTCACAGACCATCCAGAACAAGAGCCAGCTGTGAGCAGAAGGGGGGGAGGTGGTAAAAGACCCCAGCTACTGATTCTGCTCCCAGGTGAGCTACAGCTGAGTGTTTGGCTGATTTGGAGGCATTTCATAGAGACTCTTCAGCAGCTACTGGGAGTTCATATGTTGGATGTGGTACACTGGGTGTTGGCTGCTCTATGTGGGAGATTTCCAGCTGCTTTGTAAAAGAAATGCAAGTACATGATCACCTCTTTAATCTGGGGCCAAGTAAGTGGGGCTTTGGGGGTATTCTGCCATTAAAAATAGCATGACAGGCAAGTAAATCGAGAAAAGGTGGAAAGTATCCCTAAGGATGCCGCTCTGGATGGCTGAAGTTTGTTTGACAGAGTTGGAAGAGCAAAGTACCTGCTGGCAAGCACCTTTTTCTGTGCAAAGCACAGGAATGATCTTCCCTCAAACCACCTTCGTCCTTCCACCTGCTGCAGAAGACCAAAGCATTTCCTGGGACACCCAGAGGACTGTCATGGCTGTCCCAGGTCCAGTGCTTGCTCTGCTGGAGATCATAGGACCAGAAGATTGGAAAAGGCCTCTAAGATCATCCAGTCCAACTGTCAAGCCAATACCACCATGGCCATTAAACCTTGTTCCAGAGTGCCACATCCACAATATGTTTGAACACCCCAGGCATGATGACTCCACCACCTCTGTGAGCAGCCTGTTCCAATGCCTGACCACCCTTGCAGGAAAGAAAGTATTACTAATATCCAACTTGCATGCCCTCTGGTGCAACTTAAGGCCATTTCCTCTTGTCCTACCACTGGTTCCTATGGAGACAAGACCAACCCTCACCTGGTTCCAACCTCCTTTCAGGAGTTGCAGGGAGCCAGAAGGTCTCCCCTCAGCCTCCTTTTCTCTGGGCTGAACAAACCCATTTTCCTCATCTGCTCCTCACCAGCCCTGTTCTCCAGACCCCTCACCAGCTTTGTTGCCCTCCTGTATGTGTTCCAGACCCTCAATGTCCTTCTTGAAGAGCCCAAAACTGAACCCAGTAGTCAAGGTGTGGCCTCACCAGTGCTGAGAACAGGAGCACAATCCCTGTCCTGGTCCTGCTGGCCAGGCTGTTGCTGATAGAGATGACTCAGTGCCCTGTGAGGTGCCTGGTACCAAAAAGTCTCTCAGCTTTTTCCATGAGAGCCTCTGTTCCCCCTCCTGGTGCAGACATGCAGGGAGCAGGCAGCCCTGCACAGGAGCTGTCATCACACAGAGGCAAGAGGAGCAGAGTCCCGAGTCAGACTTAGCTCTGCGAGGAGAGAAGCGGTAGGAGGAATACATTAAGCTCACCAAGAATGAAGTTCCCTGTTTCATCCACCCATGTAATAAATTATTTAGTTCCTGCTTTATGGTTGACTATTTGAAAGAAGGGGGGAAAAAAAAAAAAAACCAAAACCCCCAACTCTTCTAAAATGAGAGTCTGATGAAGTATCTTTTTTCTTGGCTCTGAATCATGCTTGCATTCCACTGATGAAGATGTACAGAACTCGCTGGGTTTCAATCTATTCTTTTGCTGCACAATGTTCTGACAGTGCAATTACCTTTTCCCTGGCATCACTTAAAACCTATTACTTTCCCAGGAATTGAATACAAGGAAAGAAAAGGCTCACAACATTTTCATCTCTCTACGTTGCCAGTTGTTATCAGGACTGGATCTTGTTTTCCTTCAGTTCGAGCAGGACGTTTTAGGCAGCTCTATGAAGTGTGGAAGCTTCATAGCTACATCTTGCTCTACACCAAGAGCATGATGGACAGAAAATCTGACAACAACATTTTAATTAGAGGAAAAATCTGCTCCTGCCTCTCCAAAAAAAAAAAAAAAAAAAAAACAAACAAACAAAAAACAACATCTGAAAAACTGCCACAGTTTGGCATCTGTGCTAGGAAAGAATTTCAGCCCCAGCAGGGAGGAGAAGAGGGAGAAAGCAGAAAAAGGAATCCTCTGGATCTAAAGATTGGTTCTTGACAATTTGAGGTTGACAGTACCTTACAGGGTTGGTTTTTTGGTTTTTTTTTTCATTTTCTGTCAAGACAGACCAAAATACTTTGTAGTCCTAAAGAGGATTGCTGAAGGAAATTGCTTTTTTTACCAACCAATTATTTTCTACAGCTGTTCATGGCTGAGCTTTGCCAGCATCCTGATACTTTAACCGTGCTTTAGGTGAGATCCCTTTGTCAGCTGCTCTTCTGTCTTCATCAGCCAGCAAGCAGACATGTGGCCATCCCATCTGAAGCTTTTGAGCTTGCTCTAGCAGGTGCCCCTCAGGGCTTGCCAATCTCTCTTGTGAGAACCCACAGAATCTCAGATGGTTAGGGGTCAGAAGGGACCGCCAAAGATGGTTGAGTCCAACCTGCAGCCAGAGCAGGATCACCTAGAGCAGGTCACACAGGAACACATCCACTAAACCCAAACCATAAAGCTGATGTGCTTGCAGCACCAGGGCTCTGGGACTGCTGTTTGATAGCAAATAAATCATAGAATCATAGAATGGGAGGGATTGGAATGGACCTCTGGAGACCATGGAGTCCACCCCAGCTGCTTACATAGGTACAAGTGGAGCGGGGTTCACAGGATCGCAGTGTCCAGGCAGGTTTTGCAAGTCTCCCTAGAAGGAGACTCCACAATTCCACTAACCCAAGAGTGGTATTATTACATTTCCTACCATCTCTTTCAGAGGAGCTTGGTGCAGCAGCTCTCAGATATTAATTGGGGTGGAGGACAAAAAAGTGCTGAGGTCCCTCTCGGCCTCCAGGGTAAATCACAAGTAACTCATTAACAGTTAATTGGCTTAAACTGGAATAAGCCCAGAATCCAGCCTGTTGCCATTTAATCCCTACTAGGATCTAGGCAATCAATGCCTCCTGATTCATCTGCAGGAGCTTCTTCACTAAGAGATGTATCTCCTTTTTTTTTTTTTTTTTTTGTTGTCATCCTTTCACTCCCTCAGTGGTTTTGAGCCAGTTTGGGTACAGAGTGACCATTTTCTGCTGGATAACAGAAGACATGGCATTTCAATGAGCAAAGTTAGCAGCATAATGGTCAAATAAAATAAAATAAAATAAAGAAACCCCACAACCAATCAACACCTTTGTACAAAAGACTGTAAATATTCATATAAATTAACTTGGCATGCAACTGAAATAAAGCCTATGTTATACTGCAAGTTACCCAAGTGTATAAAGAGGTGTATAAAGGGAAAACTGAATGCCATATGTATCAGCTGTTTCCTCTAACCAAACACTACTGTAAATATATTAATCTGTATAAAAAGATTTTAATTTTACCATTATTTATGCAATAGAAATAAAGGTTGTTCTTTTTTTTTTTTTTCTTTTTTTCCCCCCCCCCCCCCCCCTTTCTTCTTTTCTTCCTTTTGAAGCAGTGGTTGATATTTATTCCTGGCTGAGAACAAGAGCAAAAGCTACATTTGCATGGAAGATTAGGACAGAGTCACAGAATTACAGAAATATCCAGGCTGGGAGAACCCTTCAGGATCATCAAGTCCAGCTGATATCACCTGTACTAGTGGGAGGTGTCCCTGCCTATAGCAGAGGGTTGGAACTAGATGATCTTTGAGGTCCCTTCCAACCTTACCATTCTATGACTCTATGATTCTGTATCCCTACTCTACAAGGTAAACCATATCCCCAAGCACCACATCCATAGAATCATAGGATCATAAAATCATTAAGGCTGGAAAAGACCTCTAAGATCATTGAGTCCAACCATAACCCAGCTACATGACCACTAAACCATGTCCTGAAGCACCACATCTACAGGCTTCTTGAACAGTTCTGGGGATGGTGACTCAACCACCCCCCTGAGCAGCCTGTTCAATGCCTCACCACTCTCTCAGTGAAGAAGTTTTTTCTAATATACAATTTAAACCTCACATAGAATGATAGGATCATAGAATGGTAAAGTTGGAAGGGACCTCAAAGATCATCTAGTTCCAACTCCCTGCCATAGGCAGGGACACCTCCCACTAGTACAGGTCACTCAAGGCCTCCTCCAACCTGGCACTCAAGGCCTCATCCAACCTGGCCTTGAACACCTCCCTGGGCAACCTGTGCCAGTGTCTCACCACCCTCACTGCAAACAACTTCCTCCTAACATTCACTTTCAATCTCCCCTCTGACACTTCAAAACCATTGCCCCTTGTCCTGGCATTCCAAGCCCTTGTCAATAGCCCCTCCCCAGCCTTCCTGTAGCCCCCTTCAGATCCTGAAAGGCCACTCCGAGGTCTCCTTGAGGCCTCTTCTGCAGGCTGCAGAGCCCCAACTCTCTCAGCCTGTCCTCACAGCAGAGCTGCTGCAGCCCTCTCAGCATCTTGGTGGCCTCCTCTGGACTGGCTCCAACACTTCCATGTCCTTCCTGTGCTGGGGGCTCCAGAACTGCACACAGGACTGCAGCTGGGGTCTGAGGAGAGCAGAGCCAAGGGGCACAATCCCCTCCCTTGCCCTGCTGCCCACACTGCTCTTGCTGCAGCCCAGCACACAGTTGCTGTCTGGGCTGCACTCACACTGCAGGCTCAGACTTCATTCCTTGGACTCCCATTATTTATTAATTGCCATCATTTGGCCAGCAGCCTGGTGGCTCAGATACTCTTCCTGATTCCTGGAACCATCACAATTTTTGATATGAGCAATTGTCTCTGCATGGCTTAGCCCTGAAGAGCAAACCATGCAGGAAAGTTCTGTTTACAACATTTATGAGCTAATGGCTTATCAAAAGATGCTGCACACACTGGTTGACCTCTTAAATGAGGTAAATGGAGAGTGAGATTTATGAATGGCTTAGGAGTGGTCCTGAATTCATTACAGGAATGAATTAGATGTGGTGTAGGAACTCCTATGTGTTTCTCATAGATTGATGGAATGGTGATGAGGATTTAGCCTGGATTTTATAGGATGGTTTGGGTTGGAAGGGACCTTAAAGATCAGCTAGTCCCAAACCCCCTGCCATGGGCAGGGCCACCTTCTGCTAGACCAGGTTGCTCAAGGTCTTGTCCAGCCTGGCCTCAAACACCTCTATGGAGGGAACATCTATGATCTCTCTGGGCAACCTCTTCCAGTGTCTCACTGCTAAGAGTTTCTTCATAATCTCCAGTCTGGATCTGCCCTCTTCAAGCTTCAATCCATTACCTCTCATCCTATCACTACAAGCCCTTGTAAAAAGTCCCTTCACTCTATTCCTGTAGACCTCTTTCAGGTACCAAAAGGAATGAAGGAGGAATTTAAGGCATTCTCTGGTGGTAGGAGTAACCTGCAGCACACAGCTCACCTTTGGCAACAGTGCTCTCATGCAGATCATTGTGTTTGGTGTCATCCATAAAACCACAGGTTTGGACCTTGTGTTTCAGGCAAGACAAGCAGTCAGAAATTGAAATTTGCTGGTACACATCTCCTGTGCCCATCAGCTCCCAGCCAGGCTGAGCATCATGCTGGACAGGTTAGTTTGATACCACTGGGAAATTTTCACTGACTGCAGGGAGAAAACAAACTCTAGAAGAGGAAAACACAGCACATGTGGACTGAGACCAAACTGCTTTAGCCCATCATAAAGAGCACTCAAACATGACCACTGTTCCAGCTCTACCAAAGCCCTAATGGTGTTTTAATGGTCTCCATACAACAGAGAAATACAGATGAAGGAACACACACACACACATGAGAGTCCCATCCTTCAGCTCTGCCCCAGCAGGAGGCTTTGGGTGCCTGCTGCTGTGGGAGTGGGCACTGCAATGGGCAGGAACAACTGCATGGGTCTGATCCAGCCTGCAGGGAGTCAGTGGAAACATTCCCAGACTTAGTGGGATCTGGATTAGGTCATCAAATAGCACAGTGCTGCAGCCCCTGGCTCTGCTTTGTTTAAATGGAGTCTGGCCAAGACCTCAAATTGATTTACTGAAATACAAATACTGAAGGAATAAGAATTTCCTTACACTAAATGAAATTCAGGCTTGGCTCCATCCAAAGCCTTTTGCCATCGCTGGGCTCTCCGAGCTCCAAACTCCCAGCAGAGAGGCTCTTTGGTCTGACACTACACCTTCCTCCAGCTGGGTACACTTTTCCTGCTCAGGTACAGAGAATCAGAGAATCATAGAATGGTAAAGTTGGAAGGGACCTCAAGGATCATCCAGTTCCAACCCCCTGCCATAGGCAGGGACACCTCCCACTAGCACAGCTCACTCAAGGCCTCCTCCAACCTGGCCTTGAACACCTCCAGGGAGGGAGCAGCCACAACCTCCCTGGGCAACCTGTGCCAGTGTCTCACCACCCTCACTGCAAACAACTTCCTCCTAACATCCACTTTCAATCTCCCCTCTGACACTTCAAACCCATTCCCCTTGTCCTGGCATTCCAAGACCTTGTCAATAGTCCCTCCCCAGCCTTCCTGTAGGCCCCCTTCAGATCCTGGAAGGGTACTCTAAGGTCTCCTGGAAGCCTTCTCTTCTCCAGAAGTGCTGCTGCACCTTGCCCATTCTTTAGGAAAGAAGAAACAAACAGTTGGGATGAATCTGCATTAACTGATGGTTGGACTGAAAGTTAATCTAAGCTGGATGTCTCCTGCTACTGGATTCGGATTGCACCAGAGGAGGTTTAGATTGGAGATTAGAAGAAACTTGTTCACTGAAAAGGTTCTCAACCACTGGAACAGGCTTCCAAGAGAAGTGCTCCAATGCCTGTTGCTGGAGGTGTTTCAGAGAGGCAGAGGTGTGGTGCTGAGGGATGTGTTTTAGCAGCAGCTTTGGTAGGGTTAGAGAATGGTTGGACTCAGTAAGTCTTTTCTTTTGACTCGTGTAGAGCTTTTCCAACCAAAATATTTCTACCATTATCTATATTCCCATGACCCTACAGGCTGGTTTTGTTGCTGCAATCTCACCTACTCCTTCCTGGCTACCATCTATAGGAAGTATTCACTGATGCAAACCCAGAGGCAGTCATTTATTTGGTGCAAGGCTTTCCTGTGTTAATATAGGCTAATATCATCTTCTTTTACTTGCCTCTTGGAGAGGTTCTCCACAACCAAAAAAAAAACCAAACCAAACAAAAAAACCCAAAACATTTTAATTAAAAAAATCCACCAAGAGTATCTTCCAGATCTTTGCCCATTTGTGCTTCTTCCCACCAAAATTATCAGAGCCTCGCAGTCTCACAGTATCACCAAGGTTGGAAGAGACCTCAAAGCTCATCAAGTCCAAGCCATTACCACAACCCTCCAGACCAGACCATGGCACCAAGTGCCACGTCCAAACCTGCCTTGAACACCTCCAGGGACGCTGACTCCACCACCTCCCTGGGCAGCCCATTCCAGCAGGCAATGACTCTCTCAGGCAACAACTTTCTCCTCACCTCCAGCCTAAACTTCCCCTGGCACAGCTTGAGACTGTGTCCTCTTCTTCTGCTGCTGCTTGCCTGAGAGAAGAAAGCAACCTCCTGCTGGCTACAAGCACCCTTCAGGTAGCTGTAGACAGCAAGAAGGTCTCCCCTGAGCCTCCTCTTCTCCAGGCTAACCAATCCCAGCTCCCTCAGCCTCTCTCCATAGGGCTGTGCTCCAGGCCTCTCCCCAGCCTTGTTGCCCTTCTCTGGATATGCTCAAGCACCTCAATGTCCCTCTTAAATTGAGGGGCCCAGAACTGGACACAGTATTATCAGCACATTTATAAAGTTCTAAAGAAAGTAATTACAGCAGATGTTGATTGCTGCTGCTAGAGTTGATGTTGCTGCCTGCTACACAGCAGTCTCCCAGTTTCTACTTTTTTTGCAGGTTTTTGACATAGGAATTTCCAGTGCTGGGTGTCTGTGCAGGGGCTGGGATTCTTTCATGCCAGCTGCTAAGGCTAGGGGAAATTTGAGGAGGAGAAGGAGCAAGAAAGGAGGAGATGTAATTAAGGAACTGCTGTGGATACAGAGCTTGCCTCCCTCTCTACTCAGAATCACAGAATGTCAGGGGCTGGAAGGGACCTCCAAAGCTCAGCCAGTCCAACCCCCACTGCCAGAGCAGGAGCACCCAGAGCAGATCACACAGGAACACATCCAGGCACGTCTTGAATATCTCTACAGAGGGAGACTCCACAACTCCCCTAGGGACCCTGTTCCAGGCTTCTATCACCCTCACAGGGAAAAAATTCCTCCTCATGTTTCCATGGAACTTCCTATGGCTCAGCTTCCACCATCGCCCCTTGTGCTAGCACTGGGCACCACCCAGTAGAGCCTGGCTCCAGCCTCCTGGCACTCACCTTCATATATTTATAAACATAGATGAGTTTACCACTCAGTGTCCTCTTCTCCCAGCAGCACAGCCCCAGCTGCCTCAGGCTCTCCTCATACCAGAGCTGTTCCATTCCCTTCAGCATCTTTATGGCTCTGTGCTGGACTCTCTCAAGCAGAGAGCAGTACTCTGCCCTGGTGAGGCTGCACCAAGAGTGTTGTGTCCAGTTCTGGGCTCCTCAGTTCAAGATGGACAGTAAAATGCTGGAGAGAGTCCAGTGGAGGCTACAAAGATGCTGAAGGGACTGCAGCATCTCTGTGAGGAGGAAAGGCTGAGACACCTGAGGCTGTTGAGCCTGGAGAAGAGCAGCTCCAGAGGGGATCTATTCAATCTTTACAAATATTTGAAGGGTAGGTGCAGGAAGAAGGGGCCAGGCTCTTCTATGTGGTGTGTGATGGGATGAGGAGCACAGGAATAAACTGCAATAACCCAGGAAGTTCCACCTTAATGTTTAAGATCCAAACATTTTCTAAGTCTACCAAGATTGATGCTAAAGCGTATCCTTCAGCATCACATCTCTGCCTCTTTGGAAGACCCCCAGGGATGGGGATTCAACCACCTCCCTGGGCAGCCTCTTCCAATGCTTGAGAACCCTTTCAGTGAAGAAATTTCTTCTAATGTCTAACCAAAACCTCCTCTAGTACAACTTGAGGTCACTTGCTACTGCCAGGGGAAGTTTAGGCTGGAGGTGAGGAGAAAGTTGTTGCCTGAGAGAGTCATTGACTGCTGGAATGGGCTGCCCAGGGAGGTGGTGGAGTCAGCGTCCCTGGAGGTGTTCAAGGTGGGTTTGGACGTGGCACTTGGTGCCATGGTCTGGTCTTGAGGTCTGTGGTGATGGGTTGGACTTGATGAGCTTTGAGGTCTCTTCCAACCCTGGTGATTCTGTGAGACTCTGATACTGCTAGGGAGAAGTGACCAACTGCCGCCTGGCTCCAGCCTCCTCTCAGGGAGCTGTAGAGAGCCAGGTCCCCCCTCAGCCTCCTCCTCTCCGGACTAAACAACCCCAGTTCCCTCAGCTGTTCCTCACCAGCCCTGTTCTCCAGACCCCTCACCAACTTTATTGCCTTTGCCTGCACACTCTCCAGGCCCTCCACATCGTTTTTGGAGTGAGACCCCCACAACTGAACCCAGCACTCCTGTCTGCGAGCACGGCTGCTACTGAGCTGTTTACAGGTTCAACAAGTCCCAGCCTGAAAGCATTTTGCAGAAAGCATCAAAAGCTCCTGAAGTGAAGGATTTCAGCTGGAGGGGCTGAGCACCCCTGGCACTGGCAGTGCCAACAGTCCTGCTGTAATAGGGGTAATCACTGCGTGTTATACAGGAAAACCTCTCAAGTGATTGCTGTTTGCAAAGGCTGATTAAATACAAATTAAAGTCATCTGCGTGTTCAGCAAGAGCTGTGAGCTGAATAGCAAAAGCATCCTGCCCACTGGCTGCAGCCAGCATCTGGGCAGCTCAGCCCCTGGCCTGGCATGTCCCACACCCAGCCTGCTCCACACCTTCTGGGCCAGCACCACCAACCTTGGCATCTGTGTGTTACTGACATCAAATTAATCACAATCACTTACAGAGGCTTGGTTTCAGACACAGCATGAACAAGCAATTCATTAACCTTAGGCTGGTCGTGGGGGTAGAATGCAGTTCCCTCTATTGCTGCTGCCAGATCAGCTGCTGCTGCTGGTTGGTGTTTAGGTCTTCTCCAAAGGCATTTCCATCTTGTGTGCTTGTGAGGAGAGGAGAGGAGAG
>VWZE01016288.1:90603-103889 GCA_013396675.1 Eubucco bourcierii | reverse complement strand
AGGAGAGGAGAGGAGAGGAGAGGTCTGATGACTTTGGGCTTGGAAAGTGAAATCAAAGGGTAATGAAGTTTCTTGAATGGTATGGTCAGAAAAGGCAATCACACACCCCAAGATACATTATTTTTTCTCACTATTATTTCTAAAGAGGGCTTTTTATATTCAAGAAGGAACCTGAAGACTTTGTGAATAGACTGATCAAGCAAGATCCACAAAAAGCTAATGACCAAAGCTAGAAGAGACAGGATGTTGCCTCTTTCCATGGTGCCTGAGCTCCTACTGTGCTGGTGTCACTTTTAGTGTCTCCTCTCACTTCAAACCAGAGTCAACCTAAAAGCCTGAAGAATATTGAAAATTAGAATCGATTCTTATGATGAAAGAGAGCTCCAGGTACCAGGAACAGGCTCCAGATTAGGACCTGTCAAGGCAGCCCTGCCAAAATTAAATGTATTTTCAAGTGCCTAACCCACAGTTGAATCCTGAAGTCCTTCAACCACTTACTTTCAATATTTATCATTTCTTAAACTCAATTTTGGAATGCATTGTTTAAATCACTTAGCCACTGCCCTATTCATTTGGAAATTGTTACCAACCTTCAATGTCTCTTGGACAAATTAAACCAGCAATTATTTTAAAATGTTTGTCCCCTGTGGAGAGGAAAAAGAAGCTTCAGGTCAGACTCAAGAGGGCTCACACTGTGCCACTGGCTCCCACAACAGGTTCCTGGAGAAGCTGGCTGCGCATGGCTTGGATGGGTGGATCCTTTGCAGGGTTAAAAACTGACTGAGTGGCTGGCCCCAAAGAGTGCAGGTGAATGGAGTGAAATCCAGCTGGTGGCTGGTCACAAGTGGTGGTGCCAAGGGCTCAGTGCTGGGGCCAACCTTCTTTAGTATGTTTGGCAACAGTCTGGAGGAAGGGATTGAATGCACCCTCAGTGAGTTTGCACCTCTNCAAGGCCAGGTTGGATGTGGCCTTGAGTGACCTGTGCTAGTGGGAGGTGTCCCTGCCTGTGGCAGGGGTTTGGAACTGGCTGATCCTTGAGGTCCCTTCCAACCTTACAGTTCTATGACACCAAACTGGGTGGGAATATTGCTCAAAGGTAGGGAGGCTCTGAAGAGGGATCTGGGCAGGGTGGATTGATGGGTTGAGGTCAACTATAGGAGGTTTCACAAAGCCAAGTGCCAGGGGTCACAGCAATGTTCCAGGCTTAGGGCAGAGAGGATGGAAGTTTGCCCAGTAGAGAAAGTCCTGGGAGTGCTCATGATGAACAGGAGCCAGGGTGTGTGCCCACCTGGCCAAGAAGACCACCTGCATCCTGGTCTGGACTAGGAATAGTGGAGCCCAGCAGGAATATGGATGTGATTGTGCCCCTGTACTCTGCACTGGTGAGGCCACACCTCTAGTGATGCCTTCAGTTTTGTGCCCCATGCTGCAAGATGAGCATTGAAGGGCTGGAGTAGGTCCAGAGAAGGACAAAGAAGCTGGTGAAGGATCTGGAGGACAGAGCTGGTGAGCACCAGCTGAGGGAACTGGAGTTGTTTAGTCTGGAGAAGAAGAGTCTGAGAGGAGACCTCATTGCTCTCTGCAACTCTCTGAAAGGAGGCTGGAGTGAGGTGGGGGTTGGGCTCTTCTCCCAGGCAACCAGCAACAGAACAAGAGGACACAGTCTCAAGTTGTGCCAGGGGTGGGTGTTAGGAGGAAGTTCTTGCCAGAGAGAGTGATTGGCATTGGAATGGGCTGCCCAGGGAGGTGGTGGAGTGCACATCCCTGGAGGTGTTCAAACAAAGCCTGAATGGGACACTCAGTGCCATGGTCTGGTTGATTGGCTAGGGCTGGGTGCTAGGTTGGGCTAGATGAGCTGTGAGGATCTCTTCCAACCTGGNAGGAGAATAAGGGGTGACCTGATTAATGTTTATCAATATGTAAGGGGTGAGTGCCAGGAGGATCGAGCCAAGCTCTTCTCAGTGATGCCCAGTGACAGGACAAGGGGCAATGCATGGAAGTTGAGGCATAGGAGACTCCATGTGAACCTGAGGAAGAATTTTTTCCCTGTGAGGGTGACAGAGCACTGGAACCAGCTGCCCAGGGAGGTTGTGGAGTCTCCCTCTTTGGAGATATTAAAGAACCGTCTGGATGGATTTCAGTGTGATCTGGTATAGGTGATCCTGCTCTGGCAAGGGGACTGGACCAGATGATCTTTTGAGGTCCCTTCCAGCCCCTGACATTCTATGATTCTGATTCTATGAAAAGGCCACCAACATTCTGGCATGGATCAGCAAGTGTGGCCAGCAGGCATAGGGAAGTGATCGTATTCCTGTACTCAGCACTGGAAAGGCCACACTCCTCACTTCAAGAAGGACATTGATTTCATGGAACATGTCCAGAGAAGGACAAGGAAGCTGAAGAAGGGTCTAGACAGAAGCAGCTGAGGAATCCAGGTTGTTCACTCTGGAGGAGAGAAGGGTGAGTGATTATTCTGAGGACAGGCCATCTGTCTCTCTACAGCTACCTGAGAGGAGGTTGAACTTAAGATGGTTGTGACCTCTTCTCCCAGGTAACCAGTGATATGACAAGAGAAAATGACCTCAAGTTGCACCAGGGGAAATTTAGGTTGGATATTAGGAAAAAAATTCTTCACTGCTAGAGTGGTCTGGGGTTGGAACAAGCTGCCCGGGGAGGTGGTGGAGTCATCATCCCTGAGAGTGTTCAAGAAACATGCAGATGTGGCTCTTGGGGANCATGGTTTAGTGGCCATGGTGGTGTTGGGTTGAGGGTTAGATATTTTCCAATTGGATAAAGATTGAGGACAGCGATGTGCTTATGCTGGGCTGGGGGATAGGCTCAAAGGACGAGAGAGGAAGGACATTAGGGATACTGAGAATCACCATTATTCTATTGGGAAAGCAGTTCCAGCACTGCCATGATAAATTACTTCTGATAATTCAGGGTAGGGAGTGCTGCTCCCCATCAGGCAGGGAGCTGGAGTGCAGTGGCAATGTCTGCAGCGTGTTCATCCAAATCAGAGCTCCAACAAACCAAAAAAAAAAAAAAAAAAGCCTTCTTTATGTAGAAGCTGGCAAAGCTAAAATCCTTTCTGGCTGTCACAAACCCCAAAGCCACCTCCAGCAGCCTAGGTAAACACAGTGTTTCTTTCCCAGACTTGCTGAACTACTAACCTGGTCTAGCAGCAAGCCCTGCGCTGGCACCGAGCTTGTTACCGCCACAATTACGCCAACGCCGCTGTGCTCCCGGAGAAGGATTAGCATTTAATTCTTTCCAAATTTGGGTTGTGAAATATTGACACCCTGCTGCTGCTGCTGCTGCTGCCTTCAAGAGGAGGCATGAAGACATCTTCCACAGGCTGTGCAGCGGTGGTTGGGCTGAGGTTTTACTTGCTTAGCGCTTTCATTAGGTTGGGCCGCGAACGCTCGCGCTGAAATTGGTAGCGACCACCCCGGGCTGCGCTGAGCAGGTAGCGGCAGGTAGAGATAACAAGCAGGCTGAATAAAAATCAATGAAGCATTCTTGCAACACAAACCCTTATCCCTTTCCAGCTTGCAAGTCTCCTTGCTCTGACAGAAGATGATGATCAACAGATGTAGAAGCNGGGGTGGGAGAGAAGCTCCAAAAAGCTGTCTCTGAAACACATCCTTCTACAGTCCCAACCATCTGATTTATATATTCACTGACATTTTTCAATACTTCTGGGATACTTTTATCTCATTGGCTAAGCAAATCTCCCCGTGTCTGCTTCGTTTCTTAGCGTGAAATAAAATGGTGTTGGAGCTGCTGTGACCCTGGTGATATGGGAACCCTTCCAGCCTCAGTGACCTCATTAATGCAAATCCTTTCTATCAAAATGGTCCAGCTCTCCAAAGGCCTCACTGCATGACAAAGAAGCCTTGGGATAACAGCATCCTCCTGGCCTTCCAAACACACTCCACTCCAAGACATGACCTCACTACAAGGCTTTATTGCCTCTTGCTGGAACAATGACACCTTCTGTATCCCGGGGAAATGGTTCACTTCTCTCATATGGGAAGGGAGGGTTCAGGAGCAGAGCACACATCTCTGTGCTAATCCAAATCAGGAGCAAGCAACTTTAAAAAACTTACTTGGAATAGTACTTAGAATAGTAAGTAAGAATAGTACTTAGAATAGTAACCTACTCTCTTGCTCCCTGAAAAACAGGAATGGGACTTAATTTCCATTGGCATTTGCAGCAGGAATTGGGCTCCACACACCCTTGTGCAGCCTGCTGCACAGCAGGAACAAGAAGCTTCCAGCCAGGAGCATCTGTTGGCTGCAGAGCAGTCAAACAGAAAGGGATATGGGAGTGCTGATTGACACCCACCTGAACATGAGCCAGTAGTGTGCCCAGGTGGCCAAGAAGGCCAATGGCATCCTGGCCTGCAGCAGCAATAGTGTGGCCAGCAGGAGCAGGGAGCTCATTCTCCCCCTGAACTGCTTAGGCCACACCTTGAGTCCTGTGTCCAGTTCTGGGCCCCTCCATTGAAGAAGGACATTGAGGTGCTTGAGTGTGTCCAGAGAAGGGCAACGAGGCTGGGGAGAGGCCTGGAGCACAGCCCTATGGAGAGAGGCTGAGGGAGCTGGGATTGGTTAGCCTGGAGAAGAGGAGGCTCAGGGGAGACCTTCTTGCTGTCTCCAGCTACCTGAAGGGTGCTTGTAGCCAGCAGGAGGTTGCTTTCTTCTCTCAGGCAAGCAGCAGCAGAACAAGAGGGCACAGTCTCAAGCTGTGCCAGGGGAAGTTTAGGCTGGAGGTGAGGAGAAAGTTCTTGCCTGAGAGAGTCATTGACTGCTGGAATGGGCTGCCCAGGGAGGTGGTGGAGTCAGCGTCCCTGGAGGTGTTCAAGGTGGGTTTGGACGTGGCACTTGGTGCCATGGTCTGGTCTGGAGGGCTGTGGTAATGGGTTGGACTTGATGAGCTTTGAGGTCTCTTCCAACCCTGATGATACTGAGAGACTGTGATACTGTGATCTCAGGGGCTGCCACAAGCCCAGTGCTGCCACTAGTCTCACTACACTAGTCACAGAGGTGGATTGGTCAAAGGATGGAGGTAGCTGGCATGGGACATGGCATGATTTATTCCACCTGCAGCATGGAACACCTTTATCTCTGGCTGTCTATCTTAAGCAGCAGCAGCAAGGTTGCAGTGCAGGAGTCCGCAGGCAGTTAGGAGAGGCAGTTGCAATAAGCAGTTTAAGGAGCTGCTCATACACATTGTGCCCTTGGTTCTGCTGAGTCATAGCATCAGAGAACAGTTTGGGTCTGAAGGGACCTTAAAGGTCATCTGCTTACAAGCCCCCCACCAAGGGCAAGAGCACCTCCTACTAGACCAGATTGCTTGAGGTACCATCCAACCTTGCTTTGACCACTTCCAGCCTTGGAGCCTTCCCAACTAGTCTGGGCAACAAGAGTTAAAAGCTGCTTATAGAGGAAAACAAGCTCAGGTGTGGGCATCTAAAGAGCACTAAGATCATCAAGTGCAGTTGCCAACCTAAC
Organism: Eubucco bourcierii; assembly: GCA_013396675.1. Classification (NCBI taxonomy): domain Eukaryota; kingdom Metazoa; phylum Chordata; class Aves; order Piciformes; family Ramphastidae; genus Eubucco; species Eubucco bourcierii. The sequence goes on along the minus strand of VWZE01016288.1, from coordinate 98,369 downwards.
ACTGCTGTGGCCACTAAACCATTTCTTAGAGCAATGCAACAGAGTCACAGAATGTCAGGGGCTGGAAGGGACCTCCATAGCTCAGCCAGTCCAATCCCCCTGCCAGAGCAGGAGCACCCAGAGCAGATCACACAGGAACACATCCAGGCAGGTCTTGAATATCTCCAGGGTGGTAGACTCCACAATCCCCCTGGGCAGCCTGTTCCAGGCTTCTGTCACCCTCTCAGGGAAAAAATTCCTCCTCATGTTTACATGAAACTTCCTATGGCTCAGCTTCCACCATTGCCCCTTGTGCTGGCATTGGGCATCAGCCAGCAGAGCCTGGTTCCAGGTCACCTCTCAGGCTCCTCTTCTCCTAGCAGCACAGCCCCAGCTCCCTCAGGCTCTCCTCATACCAAAACTGTTCCATTCATCTTTGTCGAATGTTTCAGCATCTTTGTGGCTCTGTGCTGGACTCTCTCCAGCAGTTCTATGTCCCTCTTGAACTGAGGGGCCCAGAACTGGACACAGTACTCCAGATGTGGCCTCAGCAGGGCAGAGTAGAGGGGGAGGAGAACCTCTCTCAGCCTACTAAGCACAGCCCTTCTGATCCACCTCAGAATGGCATTGGCCCTCCTGGCCACAAGAGCACATTGCTCCTTATCCACATGCTTCTTTGAACATCTCCAGGGATGGTGACTCCACCACCTCTCAGGGCAGCCTGTTCCAATCCCTCACCACTCTTATGGAAAAGAAATGTTTCCTAATATCCAACCTAACCCTTCCCTGGCTCAACCTGAGGCAATTACCTCTCCTTCCATCACCCAATGCTAAGGAGGAGAGACCAACCTCCACCTCACTCTGACCTCCTTTCAGGGAGTTGAGAGAGCAATTAGTTCTTCCCTCATCTTCCTCTTCTCCAGACTGACCAACCCCAGGTGCCACAGCTGCTTCTCACCAGCCCTGTTCTCCAGACCCTTCACCAGCTCCATTGCCCTTCTCAGGACATCTCCTCAGCACTGATGATCTGAGGAAGCACTGTTGACCCAAATTCTTATTTTCACAAATCTTCCCCTGAAGTCAGGGGCAGACTGACCCAAGCAGCCAGTGAAGAATTCATGGTCACTCTGAGCAGTACAAGTTCCCAGTGTCTTTTTCCTTTGCAAGACCAAAATGAGTGCAAACAGCACAGCCTGCATCTCTCCTACAGCCTGAGAAAAGCATCTTCTCTTTGTTTGGTTTGCTTTGCCTGGTACACTCTGCATATAGAAGAGCTACCTTAATTAATGCAAACTTATTATGAAAATAGAGCACTGATATAATTAAAGCATTGATTAAAAAGCCAATAAAACAACCAACTAAACCTCCTTTGAAAGAGGAGCAATATGAGCACTGCTTGATTAAATACTACAATTCAGTCAATATTTAACCATTCCATTGTATTGACTTAATTCCTTCATGGAGCTGGGAATAAGCATCTCTTGGGAGCTAATTATGTTCATTTTACATCCCCTTCTTATTCACCAGAGTTTGTGTATTTGATTGGGTGGTTTGATGGCTCCTGAATTCCTGACAGAGCAGATTTTCCATTCTCAGGAACCGTGCTCCATGGAGATAGTTTACAGGTGATGAGGAGTTCTGCAATTGTGTTTCATAGAATCACAGAATGGGAAGGCTGGAAGGGACCTCAAAGTTCAGTCAGTTCCAACCCCCTGCCAGAGGCAGGGACACCTCCAGGGAAGGAGCAGCCACAACCTCCCTGGGCAACCTGTGCCAGTGTCTCACCACCCTCACTGCAAACAACTTCCTCCTAACATCCACTTTCAATCTCCCCTCTGACACTTCAAACCCATTCCCCCTTGTCCTGTCATTCCAAGCCCTTGTCAATAGTCCCTCCCCAGCCTTCCTGTAGCCCCCTTCAGATCCTGGAAGGCTACTATCAGGTCTCCTGGAAGCCTTCTCTTCTCCAGGCTGCAGAGCTCCAACTCTCTCAGCCTGTTCTCACAGCAGAGCTGCTGCAGCCCTCTGAGCATCTTTGTGGCCTCCTCTGCACTGGCTCCAACACCTCCATGTCCTTCCTGTGCTGGGGGCTCCAGGACTGCAGGTGGGGTCTGAGGAGAGCAGAGCAAAGGGGCACAACCCCCTCCCTTGCCCTGCTGCCCACACTGCTCTTGCTGCAGCCCAGTACTCAGTTTACTTTTGGGGATTAAGAAATTCATCAGATCTATAAAAGGAACTTTATAATTGTGTTGGTTTTGATTTGCTTTGCTTTGGGTTTAGATTTGATTTGGTTGGGTTGGTTTTCATTTGTTCGGGTTGGTTTTGGTGTGGGTTTGGTTGGGTTGGTGCTGGTTTGCTCTGGATTTCGGTTTGGTTTGCTTTGGGTTTAGGTTTGCTTTGCTTTGGGTTTAGGCTTGGTTTGGTTGAGTTTGGTGTGGATTTGTTTGGGTTGCTGTTGATTTGCTTTGGGTTGCTGTTGATTTGCTTTGGGTTGGTGTTGATTTACTTTGGGTTGCTGTTGATTTGCTTTGGGTTGGTGTTGATTTGCTTTGGGTTGGTGTTGATTTGCTTTGGGTTGCTGTTGATTTGCTTTGGGTTGCTGTTGATTTGCTTTGGGTTGCTGTTGATTTGCTTTGGGTCTAGGTTTGCTTTGCTTAGGGTTTAGATTTGATTTGGTTGGGTTGGCTTTGGTGTGTATTTGGTTGGGTTAGTGCTGGTTTGCTTTGGCTTTAGATCTGATTTGGTTGTGCTGATTTTGCTTTGTTTTAGTTGTGTTGGCTTTGGTGTGGTTTGGTTTTGGGCTGGGTTGGTGTTGGTTTGCTTTGGGCTTAGGTTTGGTTAGTTGTGGCTGGTTGGTCTGGGTTTGGCTTGGTTTGGTCCAAGGTTCTGCATGAGATGAGTGCATAACAGGCTCTGAGCTAGACTTGAACTAAGAAAAGCTGCACTATCACCATTTTCATTTTTTTCCTCATCAAACAGGAGCACATTAATGCTGTCACCACCTCCAGGAAGGCCACTGAAGAAGTTTGAAGTTTAAAAATGCAAATCAGATCCCAAAGGAGCTTGGAGACTGCAGCGAACATGTCAAAGTGTGTCACTTGCAGCATGGCAGCAGTGATGTGCTGGCACGTGTGTGAGGTGGTTAAAAAAAGCCTCCTGCATGTCATGTTCCAGCCTCAGGCAGAGCTACAAAAACAAACGCCCCAAACCCAAAAAGGGAAGCTTGTTCAGGGGTTATCAACGTGACTGTCTCCATCAAAGGATGTCTCATGCGCTGAAAGCAGCTCCTGGAAAGGAGGGGGGGAAAAGGAAAATGAGGGGAAAAAAAGGAAAGTGAGGGGGAAATAAAAAAGAGTTCATGACATCTAGTGGTAAAAGTATCACAGTATCACAGTATTACCAAGGTTGGGAGAGACCTCAAAACTCATCAAGTCCAAGCCATTACCACAGACCTCAAGACCAGACCATGGCACCAAGTGCCACGTCCAAACCTGCCTTGAACACCTCCAGGGACGCTGACTCCACCACCTCCCTGGGCAGCCCATTCCAGCAGGCAATGACTCTCTCAGGCAACAACTTTCTCCTCACCTCCAGCCTAAACTTCCCCTGGCACAGCTTCAGACTGTGTCCTCTTGTTCTGGTGCTGCTTGCCTGAGAGAAGAAAGCAACCTCCTCCTGGCTACAACCACCCTTCAGGTAGCTGGAGACAGCAAGAAGGTCTCCCCTGAGCCTCCTCTTCTCCAGGCTAACCAATCCCAGCTCCCTCAGCCTCTCTCCAGAGGGCTGTGCTCCAGGCCTCTCCCCAGCCTCGTTGCCCTTCTCTGGACACACTCAAGCACCTCAATGTCCTTCTTCAATGGAGGGGCCCAGAACTGGACACAGGACTCAAGGTGTGGCCTAAGCAGTGCAGAGTCCAGGGGGAGAATGAGCTCCCTGCTCCTGCTGGCCACACTCTTGCTGATGCAGGCCAGGATGCCATTGGCCTTCTTGGCCACCTGGGCACACTGCTGGCTCATGTTCAGGCAGGTGTCAATCAGCACCCCCAGATCCCTTTCTGTTTGGCTGCTCTCCAGCCACTCCCAGCCCAGTCTGTAGCTCTGCATGGGGTTGTTGTGGCCAAAGTGCAGCACCTGGCACTTGGATTTGTTGAGCTCCATCCCCTTGGACTCTGCCCATCTGTGCAGGCAGTCGAGGACCTCCTGCAGAGCCCTTCTGCCCTCCAACCCAGCAACATCAGCCCCAGCTTGGTGTCATCTGCAAATTTGCTGGTGCCTGACTCGATGCCCTCGTCCAGATCATCACTGAAGATGTTACAGAGGATGGGGCCCAGCACTGATCCCTGGGGCACACCGCTAGTGCCCGGCCTCCAGCTGCATGTGGCACCATTCACCATCACTCTCTGAGCTCAGCACACAGGCACTGTCACTGCCTGAAGCCTTCCAGCCTTGCACTTGTATGCTGGGCAGCAGAGGTAGGCTATTTTCAGCAGCACTGTACTTGCATCTGCACTTCCAGACAATCATCTGTGTGCAAAGTGTAAGCTCTTTCTTTGCAGCTCTATCATCAAGAGTCAAGGCACTACATGCAACGGATGAGTGCTTTCAATTCCAGCACCAACCAGGCTGCACATGGCAAACCAGACCTCTGCATAGGCAGATATCAGGCTGACAATGGCAGAGAACTTCAGCTCAGACCCAGCTATCTGGGAGCTTTTATTACAAACCTTGTAGCTGACTTCTCAGCAGTGCTGATTGGCTGCGTCCTTACTGCCTCAGGCTGTGCCAAAGGAGGGTCAGGTTGGCTATTAGGAAAAAATTTCTTCACAGAAAGGGCTGTCAAGCATTGGAAAAGGCTGCACAGGGAGGTGGTGGAGTCACAGACCCCCAGGGGTATTTACAAGATGTGTGGATGTAGTGCTGAGGGATGTGGATTAGTGGTAGTGGCTTCGCAGCAGTGGGAGGGCTGCAAGGTCTGGGGGAGTGGTTGGACTTGATGAGGTCAAAGTTCTCTTCCAACCTTAACAGTTCTATGATTCTGTGATCCTATGATTTTATTACTTTGTGATTCTGTGATCCTATGACCCTATGATCCCCCAGCACAGGAAGGACATGGAAGTGTTGGAACCAGTCCAGAGGAGGCCAACAAGATGCTCAAAGGGCTGCAGCAGCTCTTCTATGAGGACAGGCTGAGAGAGTTGGGTGATGAGTTATAGGTGATAGGTTCAGGTGATGTGGTGATAGGTTATAGGTTGGACTTGGTGATCTTGGAGGTCTTTTCCAACCAAACCAATTCTGTGATCTCTCATTAAGTAACATGTTAAGGAGTATTTCGCCCTCCACACACTGCAATGCCTTAAATAATTCATGCAAGACCAAGGACTAAACCCCAGCCCTGTCCTGCTCTGGCTGCAACAGGCAGACACTCAGGTTCACCTGCAGCAAAAAGAAATTGGTGCTAACTGGGATCACACAATCACAGAATCAATCAAGTTAGTAAAGGCCTTTGGGATCATCCAACATTATCTAATCACCTATGCTCAGAGGGCTGCAGCAGCTCTGCTGTGTGAACAGGCTGAGAGAGTTGGGGTTCTGCAGCCTGGAGAAGAGAAGGCTTCCAGGAGACCTTGGAGTGGCCTTCCAGGATCTGAAGGGGGCTACAGGAAGGCTGGGGAGGGACTATTGACAAGGTCTTGTATTAGCAGAATGAGGAGGAATAGGTTTGAATTGGCAGAGGGGAGATTTAAATTGGATGTTAGGAAGAAGTTGTTTGCAGTGGGGGTGGTGAGACACTGGCACAGGTTGCCCAGGGAGGTTGTGGAGCACAGAAGCACAGAATGTTTAGCAACGCCTGTGGAGCAATGGTTTGAAGGTGGAGCAGGGCAAATTTAGACTGGACATTATAGAATCATAGAATGTGAAGGTTGGAAGGGACCTCAAAGATCAACCAGTTCCAACTCCCTGCCACAGGCAGGGACACCTCCCACTAGCACAGGTCACTCAAGGCCTCCTCCAACCTGGCCTTCAACACCTCCAGGGAGGGAGCAGCCACAACCTCCCTGGGCAACCTGTGCCAGTGTCTCACCACCCTCACTGCAAACAACTTCCTCCTAACATCCACTTTCTATCTCCCCTCTGCCACTTCAAACCCATTGCCCCTTGTCCTGGCATTCCCAGACCTTGTCAATAGTCCCTCCCCAGCCTTCCTGTAGCCCCCTTCAGATCCTGGAAGGCTACTCTAAGGTCTCCTGGAAGCCTTCTCTTCTGCAGGCTGCACAGCCCCAACTCTCTCAGCCTGTCCTCACAGCAGAGCTGCTGCAGCCCTCTCAGCATCTTTGTGGCCTCCTCTGGACTGGCTCCAACACTTCCATGTCCTTCCTGTGCTGTGTTCCTGCCACTTCTGCCAGAGAATACTCCTGGACAGAGGGCAGCTCTCCTTTGCTGGTACAACTTATAGTTTATATTGGAAGTCCTTCAACAGAGATGGCCACAAACAGCTTTCAGTTAAAGCTTCTTACTCATATCTCCTCTCTGCTTCAGAGGAGTTTAAATAACCCCAAAAACTCAGTCACAGAAAGCTTGTTGGGACTGGGCACAAGGAATGTCACTCCAAATGCTCCTCTGCCAGTGTTGTATGCTGAAAGGTAGCTTGGTGGTGGAGAAGAAGTCACAAATTATCATCTCCCATCAGTCTTGTTGTAGCAACAGAGACACCTCCACATCTCCACCCAGCTCCAGCTATCAGATTCACCCAAGCAGGTGTCTGCAACTCCCTCTGAAAAGGATGGCTCAAACACAAGAAAGATGAAAAGGATGCAGCTGAGGACACTCAGGAAAGCTCTCCCTGTGCCAGCCACAGCCACTTACATCTGGCTGTGACCCAGCAGGTATTTTGGGATGGCTCACAACAATTCCTACTCTCACAGCACATCAGTGCTTTGGTAATGGAGGGATGCAAACAGATCTGGGGACCAAAGCAAGACAGTTAAGGTTTCATCCTTTCCTTACATGGCCTTGAGCAGCAGGGAGGTTGGAGAAGATGACCTTTAAGTCACCCCAGCCTAAGCCATTCTAGAATGATTCTCTGACCAAGAGCACAGACATCCTCTCTTCTCAGTCTGTTTCCTTATTGCAAGGTGGAGGTGAAGTTACTAAACAGGACAGGAAACATCACCTCTTTGGTCCTAATTTACACCAAAAAGGAAACCAAAACCTCTGGCAGAAAGGCCACAGGAGTGCTCTTCAGCAGCTCCAGCTCCTGATTGTTGCTGTGATATTTTTTTTCCCCATTCAAGATCCAACCCAGCAATGTGTTGAATTTGCTGAACTGCCTTGATCAGCCTTCATTTCCAGAGAGCTGTAGAAGTAGGTTGACACTCAGAGCTACCTGCAGAACTCATATAAAGCTGGAGTTAAAGAATGTGGCCAAAGACAAAGGAATGTTCAACTGAAGATGCCAAGGGGAAAGCTAGTTCTAACCATTTCAAAGGAAACTCCCTTCCACACTCTCCTCACACCCTGAAAACATTAATCTTCATTAAGTTCTTCCCTCAAATTAGTGTGAGAAGCCTTGCTTCAAGGCTTTCTGGAGAGGTCTCCTTCAAAGAGAAATTTTGCATAATTTATTGTAGGACTTTGGGGAAGTGTCATTGGAGTCCCTTCACCGGATCCTGTACTCAGGATCCTGCGAAGCATCTAGAATTAGAAGAGATGATGTAAGCCTTGGTACCTCTCGTGTCTTACCTTGCCTTGCCTTGCCTTGTTTTGCCTTGCCTTACCCTGCCTTGCCTT
>VWZE01016288.1:42195-89736 GCA_013396675.1 Eubucco bourcierii | reverse complement strand
GTTGAAGGCCAGGTTGGAGGAGGCCTTGAGTGAGCTGTGCTAGTGGGAGGTGTCCCTGCCTATGGCAGGGAGTTGGAACTGGATGATCTTTGAGGTCCCTTCCTACCTTCACATTCTATGATTCTATAATGTCCAGTCTAAATTTACCCTGCTCCACCTTCAAACCATTGCTCCACAGGCATTGCTAAACAGTCCCTCCTCAACCTTCCTGCAGGTGCCCTTCAGATATTGAAATGCAGCTCTAAGGTCTCCCCACAGACCTAGGAAAATGCTTTCCCTTCCTTCCTTGGAGCCCTCTAGGTGCTGCATTAGTCATGCCACCTGGGCCACCATTTCTCTGAACCCATTTTTTCCCCCCAGCATAACTGTCACTGAGCAAATTCAGCAGCAAAAGCAAGAGCACAGGAGCTGCTGCAGAGCTTGCACATTGCCAGCACCAGAGCCTGCTGTGTCTTGCAACAAAGCACAGCTGAGTGGGCTCAGAGATTGTTCAGCCTCTCGTAGAAGACTTCCCATGAAGTGCCTCTCCTCAGTGAGGAGTAAATATTCTCTGTGCACAAGAATTTGTCAGCAGTCTGTGTTGTGCTGACTCAGCTGATGAAGGGTGAACTCCATCCCCCTCCCCCATGAAGCATGGCAGCTTTTGTAGGCTGTGGGGCAGGACAAGGAGGGGAAAGTGTTTTTTCGAGGGGAACTTGCAAGCTACCTCTTAGGAGAGCAGCCCTGAAGTGTGTACTGGAAACTTGCCCAAGTCCCAAGAATCAGTGTGAACAGAGTCTGTTTAGGGAGCAAGTGAGCAGAGCCTGCCCTCCCCCTCCTGACCCCCACCCTCAGAGATTTAGAAACGTTTATTATATCTTCTCTTCTCTTCTCTTCTCTTCTCTTCTCTTCTCTTCTCTTCTCTTCTCTTCTCTTCTCTTCTCTTCTCTTCTCTTCTCTTCTCTTCTCTTCTCTCTTCTCTCTTCTCTTCTCCAGACTAAGCAGCCCCAGGTCCCTCAGCCTCTCCTCACCAGGCACTGCTCCAGTCCCCTCAGCATCCTCGTGGCCTCCAGCAGATCCCTGCCCCTCTTCAACTGGAGAGCCAAAACCTGAAGGCAGTTCATCCAGTCAACCCCCACCCTGCCAACTCAGGTTCACCCAGAGCAGCTTGCACAGGGTTGCAGCCTCCAGAGCAGGAGACTCCACAACCTCTCTGGGCAGCCTGCTCCAGTGGTCCATCACCCTGACAGGTGATCCCTCCTAAGTTCAAGTGAAAGAGGTGAACACAACTGCTAAGGAGGCACTATCCTTGTCACAGCTGCTGGCCCTTCTAGTGTGTTGAGTCAGTGCTGAAAACCTGAGTTTTCCCTTGCTTTGTCTCCTTCCTTGGGGCAGAAGCTCTCAGGCTCTATTTGGAGCATCTTAGCTCTGTAGCCAGCTCCCACACCTGCTGAGAAAGTTTGAACTCCTGCCCTAAGGATCCAAAACAGACCAACAAGGAGCATTTTAAGTCTTAGCCCAAGGATCCAAAGCTGAGCAGCAAGAGGTGTGTTGGTATTGCCATGTCTGGAAGAAGGAGCAACCTTTCCCCCCCCACCCCTGCCTCAGTGCCGATACTTCCAAGATCTGCTCCTGGATGGATTTTCCTTTTCTTTTTTTCTTTACCTTGGGATCCTGGGGACATCTTGTGGTGGAAAGTACGAATGGGTTTGTTTGGGAAGAGAGAGGCTGGCAGGCTGCACAGCTTCTTCAAAGAAACTTTAGAAAGAGGGGAAGGAAGATGCTAGCAGGCTGGAGCCTCTGCCCCCCCTCCCTGAAAAGGCTGCGCTAGGAGAGGTCCTTCAGCCTTTGCAGAGTTAGGGTGAAGGTTTTACACCGGTCCTACAGCATCCCTGAAAGGAGAAGGCTGCAGTGATGCCAGGCCAGATGTCTCCCTGGTCCTACAGCATCCCTGAAAGGAGAAGGTTGCAGTGATGCCAGGCCAGATGTCTCCCTGGTCCTACAGCACCCCTGAAAGGAGAAGGCTGCAGTGATGCCAGGTCAGATGTCTCCCTGGTCCTACAGCATCCCTGAAGCGAAAAGGCTGCAGTGATGCCAGGCCAGATGTCTCCCTGGTCCTACAGCATCCCTGAAGTGAAAGGGCTGCAGTGATGCTAGGCCAGATGTCTCCCTGGTCCTACAGCATCCCTGAAAGGAGAAGGTTGCAGTGATGCCAGGCCAGATGTCTCCCTGGTCCTACAGCACCCCTGAAAGGAGAAGGCTGCAGTGATGCCAGGTCAGATGTCTCCCTGGTCCTACAGCATCCCTGAAGCGAAAAGGCTGCAGTGATGCCAGGCCAGATGTCTCCCTGGTCCTACAGCATCCCTGAAGTGAAAGGGCTGCAGTGATGCTAGGCCAGATGTCTCCCTGGTCCTACAGCATCCCTGAAGTGAAAAGGCTGCAGTGATGCCAGACCAGATGTCTCCCTGGTCCTACAGCACCCCTTAAAGGAGAAGGCTGCAGTGATGCCAGACCAGATGTCTCCTTCCTTGGAGGTCCCCAGAAAGTTCATGGGAATGGGATTCTGCAGCTTGTCTTCCTTGCAGAACCCTACCCGGAGCAGCAATGGCAGATTGTGTTTGTGGAGAGTGAGGTTTCACTGTGGTGAATGATGATGTGTCAGACCTCCAGCTCCCCAGTATTGTCTTTGCTGGTTAGCTAATCTGGTAGGCACAATCCCAAACACAGCTCTAGGCTGGGTGGGGAATGGTTGAGAGCAGCCCTGAGGAAAAGGACCTGGGGCTCTGGGGTGATGAAAAGCTCAACCTGAGGCTGCAGTGTGAGTGCAGCCCAGACAGCAACTGTGTGCTGGGCTGCAGCAAGAGCAGTGTGGGCAGCAGGGCAAGGGAGGGGATTGTGCCCCTTTGCTCTGCTCTTGTCAGACCCCACCTGGAGTACTGTGTGCAGTTCTGGAGCCCACAACACAGGAAGGACATGGAAGTGTTGGAGCAGTTCCAGTGGAGGCCATGGAGATGCTGAGAAGGCTGCAGTAGCTCTGCTGTGTGGACAGACTGAGAGAGTTGGGGCTCTGCAGCCTGCAGAAGAGAAGGTTTCCAGGAGACCTTAGAGTAGCCTTCCAGCATCTGAAGGGGGCTGCAGTAAGGCTGGGGAGGGACTATTGACAAGGTCTGGGAATGCCAGGACAAGGGGAATGGGTTTGAAGTGTCAGAGGGGAGATTGAAAGTGGATGTTAGGAGGAAGTTGTTTGCAGTGAGGGTGGTGAGACACTGGCACAGGTTGCCCAGGGAGGTTGTGGCTGCTCCCTCCCTGGAGGTGTTCAAGGCCAGGCTGGAGGAGGCCTTGAGTGAACTGTGCTAGTGGGAGGTATCCCTGCCTATGGCAGGGGGTTGGAACTGGATGATCCTTGAGGTCCCTTCCAACCTTCCCATTCTATGATTCTGTAACTTTAAAATCACAGGATTAAGGTTAGAAAGTCCAACCATCAACCCAACACCACCATGACCCTAAATGCCACAGTCTATAGGTTTCTTCAACACCCCCAGGGATGGTGACTTCACCGCCTCCCTGGGCAGCCAGTTCCAGTGCCTGACCACTCTGACCTAAACCTCCCCTGGTGCAACTTGAGGCCATTTCACAGAACCATCCAGGTTGGAAAAGACCCTCAGGATCACCAAGTCCAAGCTATAACCCTGCTCTAAGAACACAGGAAGGTTGGAGAGATGCCTTCCAACCCAACCCAGCCCTTCATTTTGGTCTTTTGAAGGCTCTTGTTCCTATTTGTTGCTCCATTTATGTGCCTCTCTCCACTCAGGCAAATATAAACCATTTTATTTAAACTTTGGGGTAGGACAAGGCTCAGCTGCCTTGGTTAAGCCTCTACATGAAGCCACTTTGCCACCAGGGTACTGGTCTTAGGAAGCAGACATTCACAGCATTACTCAAAAGCCATTTTTGGCTCCCTTTTTGGCATTTGCTAGCCCCATAGACAAGTGCTGGACTCAACCTTGTTGGCATCACCTTGTGCTTTTTAACCCTGCAGTCCTGCCAGGCTGTTCGGTTTGCAGGCACAAGGTGGCACTGAGGAAGCAGCTTTCCTCTGCTTGTCTCTCGCTGGCTCCGCGGTGCCCAGGCAGAGCAGGGCTCCCTCTGGCTGTCCCTGGGACACAGCTGCTCTGCTGGACTGTGGGGCTTCAAAATCACAGAGTCCCAGCATGGTGGGGATAGGAGGGGACCTCCAGAGATCAGCCACTGCTATCCCCCAGCTAAAGCAGGGGCACCCACAGCAGCTCGCTCAGGATCACAACGTTCAGGTGGGTTTGAAATCTCTTCAGAGAGATGAAAACTCCACAACCTCTCTGGGCAGCTTTCTCCAAGGCTCCAGCACTCTCACAGCAAAGAGTTTTCTCCTCCAGTTCAGATGGAACCTCCTGCATCCCAGTTTGTGCCCAGTTCCCCTTGTCCTATCGCTGGGTGCCACTGAAAAGAGCCTGGCCCCATCCTCTTGCCCCATCTGAGCACCAGCACCTTCCCAAGGCTGCCTGGGAGAGGGGAGCAGCTACAAGGAATCTGTCAACATTGCTGAGGACCTAAGATTCTGAGTGTTGGTGGAGGTCCTACATGAGCCTTGCTGCAAAGGGGAGGGGTAGTGGCTTTCTGGCAAAGCTCTGATACAAGAACATCTGATGCTGGTTGCCCGTGAGAGGCTGGCACAGGTGAAGGGTGAAGGGTCTAGAGAACAGGTTTTGTGAGGGAACTGAGTTTCTTTAGCCTGGAGAAGAGGAGGCTGAGGGGAGACCTTCCAAAATGAGGTTGTAATGAGGTGGAGGTTGGTCTCTTCTCCCTGGCATCAGGTCATAGAACAAGAGGAAAGAGGAGGTGTAGGTTGGATATCAGGAAAAAAATCTGTGAGAGTGGCCAGGTATAGAAACAGGCTGCCCAGGGAGGTGCTGGAGTCACCATCCCTGGAGGTGTACAAGAAATGTGTGGCCATGGCACGCTGTGGCCATGATGGTGTTGGGTTGATGGTTGGACAGGATGACCTTTGGGGTCTTTTCCAAATGACACAGTTCTACAGAGACCACAGGTGAACCATGAAGCACCTCAGAGCAGTCTCTGTGATGTTTAGAGAGTCCTCTGCCTCAAGGAGATGGCAGAGCAAGTGAGAGAACCTGAAACCTAGCAGTAAACAAAGCACTGGGCCTCCTCTCTGCCTCTTTGGGCACTAGGGCAAGTGGTAAAGGTGCATTGCAGGCAGCTCCCTCACCTCAGACTAGAAACCTGCAGCTCCTCAGCTAGGTCTATGAGCTCTGCTGTAAGGACAGGCTGAGAGAGTTGGGACTCTGCAGCCTGCAGAAGAGAAGGCTTCCAGGAGACCTTGGAGTGGCCTTCCAGTATCTGGAGGCAGATGCAGGAAGGTTGAGGAGGGACTATTGACAAGGGCTTGCAATGACAGGACAAGGGGCAATGAGTTTGAACTGGCAAAGATTTAGACTGGATGTTAGGAGGAAGTTGTTTGCAGTGAGGGTGGTGAGACACTGGCACAGGTTGCCCAGGGAGGTTGTGGTTGCTCCCTCCCTGGAGATGTTCAAGGCCAGGTTGGAGGAGGCCTTGAGTGAGCTGTGCTAGTGGGAGGTGTCCCTGCCTATGGCAGGGGGTTGGAACTAGATAAGCTTTGAGGTCCCTTCCAGCCTATAAACCATTCTATGATTCTAACTAAACCCTGGCACCAAGTGCCTCACCCAGTCTCCTTTTAAACACCTCCAGGGATGGGGACTCCACCACCTCCCTGGGCAGCCCATTCCAATGACAAGACAAGGTCTTGAGTGCCCTGTGCTAGTGGGAGGTGTCCCTGCCTCTGGCAGGGGGTTGGAACTGGATGAGCTTTGAGGTCCCTTCCAACCTTACCATTCTGTGGTTCTATGATTCTATGACTAAGCCCAAGAACTCTTCCCTGTCTCCAACCTTTGTCTTAGATGTTCCAGCTGTGTCTCCTTCACCATGCTCCATGCAGCACAGGGACATCCACCTTGTCAGGGGGTGTGTGGGGGTCTCCCATAATAACCAGCTGGAGCAGGCTGCACAGAGTGATGCTGAGAAATAACAGTGATGAAACCTTAAACACTGCAGCAAGGAGCAAACACCTCCTGGGCAGTTTTCCAGGCCAGTGGTTCCAACAGCTTCTCAGTGTGTTTGCACACAAATAACAGTAATTAAAGCAAAAAAACCAAACCACCAAACCAACCCCAACCTAACCAACAATAACAGAACTGCTACACTCCTGCCCAGATTCAGTAAATAAATAAACACCAAACCCTCTCCTGGGAAAACAATGCCACTTTTCCTGTGCTCTTTAGCTAGTCACAGAATCACACAGAATTCCAGTGTGGTGGGAGTGAGGGTGTTGGAGGGGACCTCCACAGATCACCCAGTCCATAGAATCACAGAATGGGAAGGTTGGAAGGGACCTCAAAGCTCAGCCAGTTCCAACCCCCTGCCATAGGCAGGGACATCTCCCACTGGAACAGGTCACTCAAGGCCTCCTCCAACCTGGCCTGAAACATCTCCAGGGAGGTTGTGGAGCAATGAATCACCCAATGTGACTGAAGATCAACAACCTCCCTGCAGGTGTTCAGGAGCAGGTTGGATGAGGCCTTCAGCAATGTGTTCTAGAGGGAGGAGTCCTTGCCTATGGCAGGGGGTTGGAACTGGATGAGCTTTGAGGTCCCTTCCAACCTAAACCATTCTATGATTCTAAATAAACCCTGGCACTAAATGCCTCATGCAGCTTCCTTTTAAACACCTCCAGGGATGGGCACTCCACCATCTCCCTGGGCAGCCCATTCCAATGCCAATCACTCTTGCTGGGAAGAACTTCTGCCTAACATCCAGCCTGAGCCTGCCCTGGCACAGCTTGAGGCTGTGTTCTCTTCTTCTGTCCCTGGGTGCCTGGCAGCAGAGCCCAACCCCAGCTGACCACAACCTCCCTTCAGGTAGCTGCAGAGAGCAATGAGCTCTGCCCTGAGCCTCCTCTTGTGCAGGCTGCACACCCCCAGCTCCCTCAGCCTCTCCTCACAGCCCTGCTCCAGGCCCTCTCATCACCCTCGGTGCCTTCCTCTGGACTCATTCAGCACCTCAACATCTTTCTTAAATTGAGAGTTCACATCCTGCATACACAAGATCACAGGACATACACAGGATCACAGGACATGCACAGGATCACAGGACATTAGGTGTTGGAAGACTCCACCCCCCCTGCCAAAGCAATGATCTGAAAAGTCTTTTCCATCCAAAACGATGCTGTGCTCCTCTCATTCTATGCCTGGCTTCAACTGCAGAAGCAAGCAGCCATGGCTCCCCCTCAGCCCTGCTGCTCAGCCTGTGAGTGAGCTCCTGCTAAACATTCATCTTATTATTATTTATTTATATTTTTTTAATGCACATCATCTCAGTCAAATCATGTTTCTCCTCGCCCACCATTGTCAGTGATCACTTTGCCTCCCAGCAGTCAAGAGATAGCAGCTGATTAATATCAAATCTCTGGGAGCTGTTAGATATCCATCAAAGGCCTGGAGAGTGCCTTTTGCCTAGTGAAACAGTTTAAGCACTGATGGGATTATAATTATCTTGCAATCAACTGCAACAAAGCAGCTCAGCAGGAGCTGTTACGCTTAAACAGAGGAGGTCAACTAAATTATCCCGGTGGGAAAGTAAATGTGAGACCCTGACCTTGCTCTATAGATTGCCTGTAATTAATTGGGTTTATGATTTATATTGGGGCCAAGCTTTCACCTGGTAGTCCCAGGCCAGCTGGTCACAGGCTCAGCAGTTCCCTTGCTGTCACCTGCTATGGAGGGTTTGAGATACGCAAAGCCTCTCTGCACCGAGCATGGAGAGATTTCGAGTTGCAGTGGATGAGCAGGAAGGAGCTGCAGGTTTTAGGAAGGGTTAGGAAGAATTAAATAGTCACAGCTCACTCTTTTCTGGATCAGAAGAAATCATAGAATGGGAAGGTTGGAAGGTACCTCAAAGATCGTTTAGTTCCAACCCCCTGCCATTGGTAGGGACACCTCCCACTAGCACAGCTCACTCAAGGCCTCCTCCAACCTGGCCTTGAACACCTCCAGGGAGGTTGTGGAGCACAGAAGCACAGAAGATCCCATTCTGTGCTTCTGTGCTGCACAACCTCCCTGGGCAACCTGTGCCAGTGTCTCACCACCCTCAATGTAAAGAACTTCCTAACATCCAGTTTCAATCTCCCCTCTGCCAGTTCAAACCCATTGCTCCTCATGCTGGCATTACAAGACCTTGTCAACAGTCCCTCTTCAGCCTTTCTCCCTGTCAGGGCTGGGGCAGGCAGAGAAACTCAGGCTTGGCATTTAAGCAGGAAAATTCAGCTTAGACATGTGACAAATATTTCTGACAGCAAGAACAGTGAAGCCTGAGGAAGCACTGATGAACCGTCAGGGACGGTTCAGGGCCAGATGGGATGAACATCTGCCAGGAAGAGGCCTGAGCATGACTGCCCTGAGGGATGGAGGAACTGCTCAGCACCTCCCAGTCNGACCATGTGCTGGGGCTGGGGGTGACCATGTGCTGGAGCTGGGGGTGGGCCATGTGCTGGAGCTGGGGGTGGGCCATGTGCTGGGGTTGGGGGTGAGGTATTTGCTGGGGCTGGAGGTGACCTATGCATTAGTGCTGGACATGGCAGGAGTGCCACTTTCTGGAGCCCCTTGCTGGGTTGGGCACCTTCCTTGTGACCAATAACAGAGCCACACTGAGGCAAGCAGCTCAGGCATCAGCTCACCACATCTCTCCCATCTCACTTTTGTGATTCCTCCCTTCCTGCTCTGAAGCTCCTGACTTTTCCCCTTGACATGGCAGATGTTTATGGCCCCACCACCAACCCCACTATGGCACACCTGGGCAGGAGGCTCTGGGCATTGTGCTGCTCTAACTCAGCTCTAAAGACTAACAGAGCATTTCAAAGTTTGCTCTTCTGTTTCTATCAGCTTGGTTTAGTGCACAGCAAACCCAGATTCCCCAAACCCACAGCCTCCCATCTACCCTAATTCTTTTCCCTCTCCTTTTGCATGAGTGATCTGGACTCTCTCAATGAACCATCACAGGCTCACCCTCACTACCCTGAAGAGCTGTGTCCCCATGCACCATGCCTTGCTGCTGCTTAAAAGCAGTGTCTGGGAGTGAAAAGCAGGGGTTTGGGGTTGGGCTAAATGACCTTTAAAGGTCTCTTCCAACCCAACCCATTCTATGAGTCTGTTCTATGATTCTATGACCTGCCCATTGCCTGCAGCTTGGAGTCTGGAAAATGCCATCACCCAACCTGGGCAAACCACTGAAGTGCTGGCAGGATGCCAGCTGATGTCTATTTATTAGCACTAAAAATCAACCAATCAATCAAAATTGCATTACAGACACTATGATTAAAGACAGACACACAGACTGGTGTCCAACTCAAAATGCAAACTCTGATGAGAGGAAAGCTCTAGACAGGGAATCTAAACAGCAAAATGATGCTCTACAATGGATAAAATGACAGAGAGAATGAGAATATGGGGAAAACAAAGCAAGAGGGGAAAAAAAAAAGAAGAGAGATGAAACAAGAGAGACTAAGAGAGTGCAAGAAACCCAAGAAACCCAAAAATAGCAAAAGTGAAAAATAAGAAATCAAAAGAAATAGCAAAGGAAAGAGAGAGCAAACCAAAGGCAACACATGGAGAATAAAGGATTGAGAGAGGATAGAGATGGAGCAAGCTCATGCAGAGAACAAAGAGGCAGCTCCAGACACAGTGACTAAGACAAGACAGCTCTAAAGGCAAAGTGGAGCAGAAATAGCAGCAAAGCAGAAAACATGAAGGCAGTGAAGGTACCACTGAGCTGCCACTGGAACCAAGGGGCAAGGCAGAGTGTGGGGGCAGCATGGGAGGGCAGTGCTGGGGCAGATACTCCTTCTGGGCTACTCTCCCTCCTCCCACCCCACAGGACGAGGATGGGCCCTGGGGAGGGTGGGCAAAGGGTGGGCAAAGGTCGTGGCGGAAGCCCATGGGCAGGGCTGGAAGGCTCAGTCCCACACCATCTGCCCACCTCCAAGCCTCCATCCCTACCCTGGGACAACAGTATCCTAGGTTGCCTGGCCTGCAGCCAGCTCTGCCCAGGAAAAAGCCCTCCAAAGGTCTGACAGCTCCTGAGTCATTGCAAAATCCCCAGTGGCAAGGGGCAGCTACACTCTCCTCCAGAATTTGTCCCTCCCACAAGCAGAGCTCTCTTGTCCCCTGCTTTATCCAACCAGATGTGTGTGGGTCCTGCAAGGTGAGGAAACAGGCATTGGACAGAGCAAGGTTGAACTCAGACCCCAGCTGGCTCCAAAACAGATCTGCTCTTGACCAAAGGTGAGGCCATGAGCTTTTTAACCTTCTCTGTGTGGAGAATGAGAGAAAAGAGCAGCTGGGAGGGCATCCAGCAGCCAGGTAAGAGCAAATCCCTCTCCAGAGGTATTCAAGACCTGCCTGGTTGTGTTCCTGTGTGATCTGTTCTAACTGATCCTGCTCTGGCAGAGGGGTTGGACTGGATGAGCTTTTGAGGTCCTTTCTAACCCCTAACCTCCTGTGATTCTGTGAACCCCACCCCACCTTTCCTCAACTCAGCATCTCAGCATCCTCAGGAAGCTTCTCTACATGCCAATGAGCCAGGCAGGAGCTCTGCTCCATCTGCCATGTGGAGCTGCATTGCTGGGCCAGAAGGAGGCTTGGAGCACATTTTGGTTGCTGAGGAGCACTGTAGGAAATGCTCCAGCCCCCTCAGGGGCAGCTGGCAAGGCTAAAAGGATCCTCAGGGTAGCTCTTCTGCTCTCAAAATGCCAGAAGCTGTTAGCAGTTTAGTGCTGGGTGCCAATCCTGCATCCCAGTAGAGCCTTCTCCTCACCCTGCTGTGATTTTCCTCCCGGCTGTGCTTTCTGAGGAGCACAATAAGAAATGAGCTCTTGCATGGGGTTCTTGTCTAACTATGAAATACTTGCCTATAACACTAAAACCTAGAAGTACAAGAGCCAGGAAAGACATTTGGAGAGCTGTAACCCATCACATCTCAGAGCCACCAGATGGGAATAAAACAAGAAAACTGGGAAGCTCTCTGGGTTATACAATTCCTCTTCTTGCTATTAAAACTTCTGTCAGAGGAACCACACTTGACACAGAGCATCAGGGTGGCACTTCTGGGTAGCAGTTTCTGAGTGCCTTCAAAAGAAATATTTAGCAGTTTAGGGCACCCTGAGGTTGATCAGAGAATGGTGGGAGTTGGCAGGGGCCTCTGGAGAGCACCTGGGCCAACCCCACTGCCAGAGTAGGTTCAACTCATTTGGGTTGCCCGGAATCACCATGACCAGCTGGGTTCGTAGTCTCTCCACAGAAGGAGACTCCACAACTCCTCTGGGCAGCCTTCTCCAGCACCCTTACAGCAAAAATGGTCTGGGTTCCATATTTTTGCCCATTGCCCCTTGGGGCACCTCACTGGGCACCACCATAAAAGGGCCCAGCCCCATTCTCTTGCCCCCAACCCTTTGGTTCTTGCTGGGCATTGATCAGCTCCCCTCTGGGGCTGCTCTTCTCCAGGCACAACAGCCCCAGGGCTCTCAGCCTTTCCTCCTCACAGAGATGCTCTGGGCCCCTCAGCAGCTTTGGAGCCTCCCTTGGACTCTCTCCAGCAGTTCCCTGTCTCTCTTGAAGTGGGGAGCCCAGAACTGGGCACAATACTCCAAATGTGGCCCCACCAAGGCAGAGAAGAAGGGGAGCAGAACTTCCCTCAACCTGCTGGCCTAGGTTAGTCTTATCCCAATAAACATCACTGCAATGAGCACAACCAGCACACAGCTACATCAACTCTGTGCCTCCTGTCTGAAGGAAGGACTGGAGGCATCAATAGTTTGGGGAATGTTTTGATTTATAAGAACAGTGATTCCAGGAGCCACCTCCTCCCAACAGACAGGATCAGTTCATCAGTTCTGAGGTGTATTAAGCAGTGTGTCCAGCAGATCCAGGGAGGTTCTCCTCCCCCTCTACTCTGCCCTAGTGAGACCTCACCTTGAGTACTGCCTTCAGTTTTGGGCTCCCCAGTTGAAAAGGGACAGGGACCTGCTGGAGAGAGTTCAGCAGAGGCTATGAGGATGCTGAGGGGACTGGAGCACTGCCTGGTCAGGAGAGGCTGAGGGACTTGGGGCTGCTTAGTCTGGAGAAGAGAAGACTGAGAGGGGATTTAATCAATGTTTATCAATATCTGAGGGCTGGGGGTCAGGACGGGGGGGGACAGGCTCTGCTCACTGCTGCCTGGGATAGGACAAGCAGCAATGGATGGAAACTGCAGCACAGGAGGTTCCAGCTCAACACAAGAGGGAATTTCTTGACTGGAAGGGTCCCAGAGCCCTGGCACAGGCTGCTCAGAGTGGTTGTGGAGTCTCCTTCTCTGTAGCCTTTGCAGGTCTGTCTGGATGTGTTCCTGTGTGACCTGAGCTGGATTGTCTGGTCCTGCTGTGGCAGGGGGTTTGGACTGGATGAGCTCTTTGGGTCCCTTCCAACCCCTGACATCCTGTGAGTTATGATCTATAAGATCTTGGCCTTTCAGGTAAAATACAAAAGAGCTCAGCCCTTCACCTTCCCACCACTAGGCTGATGGAGCTGAGGGGGTTTTTTACCTGACACAAAGCTTTTCTGATCTTTAAAGGACCATCTACAGTTCAGTTTGTTTTGCCAGTCACATGAAAGAGCTCTTAATACTTCATCCCTGTGTCTTTGGACATCCAGCTGAGATTCCTAATGGTCATATCTGTTTTTCCCATTCCCCAATGCAAGATGGCTTCTCATCTACAAGGATGAGCTGCAGGGATTTCAAATGCCTAAATTTCACACTGCATAAGTGGAGTGCTTCAATCTGTCTCCATTAGCAGTGGATGAGTGCCCAAATTGCTCAGTCATCAAGCTGAGAGGCTTTTCTACTGGGAGTCCACAAGTTCAACTTTTGACTCCAAAATGACAGCAGTTTCTCTCCATCTGAAGGCTCAGAGAGAACTTCCTGCAAGTTGGGATTGGTCTCTTTTCCCGAGGAATCAGCAATAGGACAAGAGGAAATGGCCTCAAGTTGCCCCAGAGGAGGTTTAGGTTGGATATTAGGAACAATTTATTCCCCTAAAAGGGTTGCCAAGCCCTGGAACAGGCTGCTGAGGATCATCTAGTTCCAACCCCCTGCCATAGGCAGGGACACCTCCCACTAGCACAGGTTACTCAAGGCCTCCTCCAACCTGGCCTTTAACACCTCCAGGGAAGGAGCAGCCACAACCTCCCTGGGCAACCTGTGCCAGTGTCTCACCACCCTCACTGCAAACAACTTCCTCCTAACATCCACTTTCAATCTCCCCTCTGACACTTCAAACCCATTGCCCCTTGTCCTGTCATTCCAAGCCCTTGTCAATAGTCCCTCCCCAGCCTTCCTGTAGCCCCCTTCAGATGCTGGAAGGCTACTCTAAGGTCTCCTGGAAGCCTTCTCTTCTCCAGGTTGAAGAGCCCCAACTCTCTCAGCCTGTCCTCACAGCAGAGCTGCTGCAGCCCTCTGAGCATCTTCATGGTCACCTCTGGAATGGCTCCAACAATTCCATGCCCTTCCTGTGCTGGGGGCTCCAGAACTGTACACCAAGCATTGTCTCTTTGCAGCTTGTTGAACAGGACTGCATTATCTCGGTGAGTGGCAGCCAGCAGGGATGGCTGAAAGAGGAGGTTAATCTGCACTGGCCATCTCTCTTGATTCCTCTTTCATTTCCATTTCTTTTTAAAATGGAAGTTCCATTAAAACAGCAGCACTTTCCTATTAAATAAGTCACAGGGAGACTGCCTGCCTCTGTATCTCAGTAGCAGCAAATCTTTTTTTAAATCACTCAAGAGGCAAACCTCAAATCATATATTTAATAAGAACCACTCCGATATCACTTTTAAAAGCAATTAACATGTTATTAGAGATAAGCACAAGATGCAACAGATCCAGATTTCTAAGACAAGATTTCTACAGTTTAGGGGGGTGCAGACCTCAGGTCATCACCTTGGCAATCATCTCTGCACGTCACAAACCAATGCCAGAGCAGAACTTCAGTTATGGGGACATGGCAGAACAAATTCTTGCTCTTCGTCTTGATGTTCCTCATGCTGCTCCTTTCCCAGCCTTTCAAAAGCACTCTGTGACACCAGTGAGAACAGGCAAACCACCTCAGCAGGCCTTCTGCCCCACCTCGAAGCCTTCATTCCCACCATCCCCTGTCCTTTTGGATATGCAGGCATTTGTTTTCCTCGTGGAGCATCAAAGAAAGGCATCTCCAAACCTTGACATTGGGAAGGGGCAGAGATCTCCTCACCACCAGCAGCCTCCAGTCCAGATCATCCTGTGCTGCCTGAGGGCAAGCTCCCAAGCTCCTGCAGGTCACCTCTGCCAGGCAGCACAAATACCAAGGGGCAGCTGGAGATGCTGGGTAGTGAACCTGGCTTGTGCCAGGGGCTGCCACCTCCTGAGCAGAGCCAGGTGGAGATGCCTGAATGACTCTGGCTGGCAATGCAGTGCCTTAAACCGAGAGAGTCCTTCCTGCCCGATGGCTGCAGCAGGTCCTGCCAACTCCAGCAGCCGAGGTGTGGCCACACATTCATTTCTGCTGCCGGTGATGGGGACAGAAGCCTGCAGCAGCTGAAGCAGACGGCAGGCTGGGGGCGGCGACACCTTAGACCACCACAATGAAAGCTGACAAAGCTCATCTGCTGGCGCCCTGAGCACTGGAGGGCTGGAGCTGGACCAGGAGCCGTGAAGCACAGCACAGGCAACATCCAAAGGCTGGACCAGGAGCTGTGAAGCACAGCACAGGCAACATCCAAAGGCTGGACCAGGAGCTGTGAAGCACAACACAGGCAACATCCAAAGGCTGGACCAGGAGCCGTGAAGCACAGCACAGGCAACATCCAAAGGCTGGACCAGGAGCTGTGAATCACAGCACAGGCAACATCCAAAGGCTTTCTGGTTGTTTATCCTGATGAAGCATGCAGGCTTTTCCCAGCCCTGAACAATGTGTGGCTTCCTCTGATGGCTGACAGCAAACTGCTTGCTCAGTCAAAGGACATTTTTTTACCATCCTGACCACAGCTGTGATGTCTCAAATGCCCCAGACTTCCTTGGAGCTCACTTCATTATTAAATCCTTTTTTCTTAGAAGGCAGCAACAAATGCAAGGGGAAACACATCATGCACCTAAAGATGTTGTGATCATATTGGTTGTTGGTCTGGGTTTTGGTTTGTTTCTTTTTGGGGTTTTTTTGGGTTTGTTTTTTTTTTTTGAGTGCTAGAATTTATTATACAAGAGATGAGGCAATGGCAAAGAAGAGAGCTAAAAATTCTACATTGATTACTGCAAGTCAGGACAACCAAGAGGTAAAATCTCATTAAGGAAGGCAAGAGGGAAAAAAAAAAAAAAAAAAAAAAAAAAAGAAAAGAAAAGAAAAGAAAAAAAGATAATCCAGAAGTTCAGAGACAACCCTAATGGATGAAGAGGTCTTGTCAAGCATAAATGAACAATCAGTCCTATGTGATGCTCATTGCTGGAGAAGGAACAATGAAAATTTATCTGTTTCTGTTCAATAAATTACTAAAACCTCAGTTACAAACCTGCTGCATGGCATTGAAAATTAAACTCATTAAACATCCAGGTAGCTTCATCCTGATGCATATGGAAGACAGGCATGAGTGCTCTGCAGCAAACAACTCTGTGCACATCCCAGCTTTGGGAAACATATTTACAGGTACATCTCATATATTAATATACTTTAGTGCACCCTAGCCAGAGGGCAACCAGAGAGAGTATTATTCTGTGAGAAGGACAGGAGATGGGCTGGCTTCTCCTCTCTGCCCACCAAAGCCTGTACCCATTAGTGTGGCATCCATGTAAAGCAACTTTGTAAGCCCACCTTTCCCTTTTCCAGGTAGCCAGACATCAGGACTCCAAACCAATGGTCTCCCATAATGGCTGAGTAGATTTGGTAGCCAAGATGGCTGTGGGCCAAAAAAACAAAACAAAAAAAAAAATAAAAGCAGGTGAGATCACCCCACCACATTTATTACCAAGCCTCAGATGACTTCAGGTCAAGCTTCTCAGCCAAACTGCCATTTATTTGTTTCTTGTCTTCCCTCTTGCTTCCTTACTTCAGCACAGCTCATGAAGGTCTGCAGTGACAGGCACTGCTCGAGGTGGTCATTGACCACAGTCAGACACTATCCAGGCAGCAGAGGGGTGCTCAAGCCTCAGGAAGAGAACACCATTACTGAGTTATGGAGACCACATTACTGATGTCTTCATCCAGAGCAACCCAAACCCTACAGCCTCCATGGGAGGGCAGCCCAGGAGGGAGTCTCTTCCACATTTCCTACTCCCAGCCTGTTGCACACACCAGCACCTCCACCCTCACTTCTAAAGAGGGCTAAAGGTGTATCTCCAAGGGCACACTGCCAGACCAAGGGCCCTGCTGGGAGGGCAAAGTGGATCTACAGCTCACCAGGCTCTTGTGGTGCAGGAGGCATCCCAGAAGCTTTACACATCATGTGGTGAGTAAGGATAGACAACTGCACAGGCAGACAGGCAGACATCCAAGATCTTTCCTCAAGGGAACCCATCTGAGGTCTCCATGGGAGGGACTGGTGCTGCATGAGGCTGTTTTGGCCAACAGCAGTGCATGGACAAGGGAGAGGGAGCAATGGGAGATCAGTGTTTTTATTCAGCAGGGGTTTGTTGGATGCCATCTGTGATTAAGGATTGGAAAGATCCATGGAAACTGCTGGGGTGAGCTTTGCCTCTCTCACACAGAAGAAAGGGGCTGCTGGATGTGGGGGCAAGAAAGGGAGAAGAGAGAGAGAGAGAGAGAGAGAGAGGGAGAGAGGACCTAGCAAAATAGCACATCCTTAATACTCTGCTCCTGTGGGGCTTGGCAACCTTTTCTGCTCACCAACACGTTGGTTTTCATGCTTGCCAGGCAGCTATATCCAAAAGGGTCTCTCAACTGCAGTGATGGTGCAAACCTTTGGGAGAGTTTGGTGTTGACTGAGAAAGGAACAAATACCTGACAGTAAAATGCTCACAAGACTGCATGAGCTTATTACAGTCATTCCAGCAGAAATAAGTGGTACCTTTTAGAGTGCTTGCTAGAAGAAAATAGCAGTTCTGACCCAATTTCACACAGCTGGAATCAGCTGTGGGAGACTAATACACAATAAAAAGCCACAAATGCCCATTTCCCCCACGTCCTCTCCTAATAACACGAATAAAGCTCTGTATTGATATTTCATCCTTCCCAAAGGAGTCCAGTCAGGTCAGTCCAAGTCAGCTGTGTTTCCAGTCCAACTCCTCTGACTCTTGCACCCTTTATTTGATGACGTTTTTAATTGTCCACCTTTGTCCTGTGCAGCTGCGAAGAATCAGATCGATGCCAGCCATGCCCCTGTTCTCCACCTCCAAGCACCGTCCCGTCCCCTTGTTCAGGATGGCACCATTCTAGAAGCAAAGGATAATGGGGGGAGGATATTAAAACACTCAAAGGCATGGAGCTGTCTGTGAAACAAACCTTTCAGCCTGAAGAACAGAAGGCTGAGTAGAGACTTCATCCGCCTCTACAACTACCCCAAAAGAGATTGGAACGAGGTGGGGATTGGTCTCTTCTCACACGTAACAAGTGACAGGGCAAGAGGAAGCTCTGAGGGAGCTGGGATTGGTTAGCCTGGAGAAGAGGAGGCTCAGGGGAGACCTTCTTGCTGTCTACAGCTACCTGAAGGGTGGTTGTAGCCAGGGGGAGGTTGCTTTCTTCTCTCAGGCAAGCAGCAGCAGAACAAGAGGACACAGTCTCAAGCTGTGCCAGGGGAAGTTGAGGCTGGAGGTGAGGAGAAAGTTCTTGCCTGAGAGAGTCATTGACTGCTGGAATGGGCTGCCCAGGGAGGTGGTGGAGTCAGCGTCCCTGGAGGTGTTCAAGGCAGGTTTGGACGTGGCACTTGGTGCCATGGTCTGGTCTGGAGGGCTGTGGTAATGGCTTGGACTTGATGAGCTTTGAGGTTTCTTCCAACCTTGGTGATACTGTGAGACTGTGATACTGTGAAACAGCCTCACGTTGTGCCAAGGCTGGATACTTGGAATAATTTCTTCACAGGAAAGGTTCTCAGGCACTGGGTCAGGCTGCCCAAGTTGATGGTGGAGTCACCACCCCTGGAGGTATTGAAAAGACACATGGATGTGGTGTTTAGGGGCATGGTTCAGTGGTTTAGCAGTAGTGGAGGGACTGTCAGCTCACCAACTGCTGTCAGCAGTTGGACTCAAAGGTCTCTTCCAGCTTCATCAGTTCTATGGTTCCAAGCCAGGACTGTGCCCTGCCCAGGAGTGCAGCTGTGTCCTTGTGCAGAGCACTTAGCTGTGGTAATGCAATTTGAACACAACAATAATTCCTGAAGCAGTCAGTCTGGATGGAATGAACAACCTTTGTCTTTGGCAGCGTGGATCTCCAGTGACCAAAGACCATCTGTAACCTTCAAGGAGTATGGCTGCTCTGTATTGGGAGGGTGTGACTCTCCTCACAGCCTGATTTGGGACAGAAGTGCCACCTTTTCATGGAGTCACTGAATGGTTTGGGTTGGAAGGGATCTTAAAGCTCATTCCAATCCCCCTGCCATAGGCACAGACACCTCCCACTAACCCAGGTTGTTCATGGCCTCATCCAACCTGACCTTGACCACCTCTAGGGAGGAGGCAGCCACAACCTCGCTGGGCAACCTGTGACAGTGTC
Source organism: Eubucco bourcierii (assembly GCA_013396675.1). NCBI lineage: Eukaryota > Metazoa > Chordata > Aves > Piciformes > Ramphastidae > Eubucco > Eubucco bourcierii. The sequence continues at coordinate 70,910 of VWZE01016288.1, read as the reverse complement.
TCACCACCCTCACTGAAAAGGATTTCTTCCTAATATCCAGTCTAAATATCCCTTTTTCCACTTGTAAATCCATTCCCCCTCATCCTGTTGGTACAAGCCCTTGTAAAAAGTCCCTCTCCAGCCTTCTTGTAGGACCTCTTCTGGTTTTCATGTGTTTCATCAGTAAGAAACAAAGAAATCTGGAAGTCATCAGCTGGGCAGGTTTACATACACCTGAGGGAACTGTCCTAAACTGCTGACCCTGATCCTTCTTAACCTTTGCTCTCTACCCCAGGACCAGGCACTTGCTGTTGCACAGAACCATTTCATCTTCATCCTTGCATTGTCTCATGCCAAAGACCTCATGCCTCAGCCCCATGGTTTGGGAATGTGCTGGTTTGAGGCTAATTGGAATATTTTAATGGAGAAAATTAGATGATAGGCTGTGAAAAGGAAACAATGGTGATGTCTACTTCACTCATAGGCTTACTTAAGAATAAGTACCGAAAACATAGATAAGTGAGTCTCTGGGGTACAGCGTCTCAGTCTAGCAGCTTCTGGCTTTTTTCTCCTCTCTGCTGAGTAACCTCACTCACCACTTTCCTTCTAACTCCCCTGGCCCATCCTCCAAACTCACCTTGTGTGTAAGGCAAACCTTGGGGTAAGGTAGAGGGGTGGGGAGAAGGTGGAAGGGTGGTTGGGAGCCCCTCCTGGGGTCTCTGATTTCTGGGAGGGGAGTTGTGTTTCTGTATTCCCTTTAACTTGTCTATGTCTGTAACTATTCCTGTCTGTTGTGTCTGTCTCTGCTTGTCCATTGTGCTGAGCTGTAAATAGAGCTTCAGGTCTTAACTTCCAGCTGGCTGAGTCTAGTCTGGGGGATTTTACAAAGTGTGGGGGGTCAGGGAACTCCCAAACCATCACAGGGAAGCAGAGGAGCAGATCCTCAATATCTGAGGATCCTCAATGATATGGATCCGTGGCAGATCCATAACAAACCTGTATGAAATTCCAGCGCTTGTGGAGGCTGCTCTTGACCTTCTCACAGTCCAGGAGCTGAGGGAAGCGACTCTTCACATTGTCCACCAGGCAGCGGGTGTCAGGTAGGAGTGTGGTGGTCCCAAGGGCACCCAGATGAAGGAATCCCTCCTTGGTGTAGCGTGCAAGCTGGGCGTGGGGAAGGAGAGGAAGAAGACCATTAGTGTCTTTGGAGCACCAGGACGAAAGGGATAGAGGAGAGGACGAGTTTGCAGAGGCCCATTAAAGAAATATCTGTGCACAGAGGAAGTGGAACTGAGAAGAGTAAAAACCTCTCCAAATCTCTCCAGCCTTCTGTTGTTGTTTTGAGGCTTCTGTTTCAGGTGAGGAGCTGAGACATGCCAAGAACAACTCTAAGCCTTAAATCATAGAATCGTAAAATCATGGAATGGGAAGGTTGGAAGGGGTCTCAAAGATCATCCAGTTCCAATCCCCTGCCATAGGCAGGGACACCTCCCACTAGCACAGGGCACTCAAGGCCTCATCCAGCCTGGCCTTGAACACCTCCAGGGAGGTTGAGGAGCACAGAAGCACAGAATGGGATCTTTGATCACATTCAGTGCTTCTGTGCTCCTCAACCTCCCTGGGCAACCTGTGCCAGTGTCTCACCACCCTCACTGCAAGGAACTTCCTCCTAACATCCACTTTCAATCTCCCCTCTGACACTTCAAACCCATTGCCCCTTGTCCTGGCATTCCAAGTCCTTGTCAATAGTCCCTCCCCAGCCTTCCTGTAGCCCCCTTCAGATCCTGGAAGGCTACTCTGAGGTCTCCTGGAAGCCTTCTCTTCTCCAGGTTGCAGAGCCCCAACTCTCTCAGTCTGTCCTCACAGCAGAGCAGCTGCAGCCCTCTGAGCATCTTCATGGCCTCCTCTGAAATGGCTCAAACACTTCAATGTCCTTCCTGTGCTGGGGGCTCCAGAACTGCACACAGGACTGCAGGGAGGCAGAGTCCTTCAGCATCCTTTGGGCATGAACACTGTAGGCTGGGGCAATGGATGATTTCCCCTGGTTTTTCAGCTGGAGCCAGCTGCCTCAGATGGCCATGCAGGAAAAGTCTGTGGCTTCTCACATGCTTGCCCAGCCAGCACTGCTTTGGGCTGCAGACAATGCTGCTGGTGTTGCTGGCACAGCCTCCAGCAGCTCCAACAGCAGCCGGGCAGCCAAAGGGACCAATATGTAACTGGCTCTGTGCCCTGGGGACACGAGCCCAGATCTCTGCCACAGCTCAGGACTGCACCCAACTCCTGCAACTGCAACAAAGCTGGGGAAGGCTCTGGAGAACAGGGCTGGTGAGGGGTGGCTGAGGGAATTGGGCTTGTTTAGTCTGGAGAAGAGGAGGCTGAAGGGAGACCTCATCACTGTCTACAGCTCCCCAAAAGCAGGCTGGAGCGAGGTGGGGTTGGTCTCTTCATCCTAGTATCAGGCCATAGAACAAGAGGAAATGGGCTGAATTTGTGCCAGAGGAGGTTTAGGTTGGGTATCAGGAAAAATTTCTTTGCTGCAGGAGTGGTCAGAGATTTGAACAAGCTGCCCAGGGAGGTGATAGTCACACAGAAACATAGAGACATACAGGTTGGCAAAGCCCCTCAGGATCACCAAGACCAACCCAGAACCCTGCTCTACAAGATTCACCTTAAACCATAGCCCCAAGCACCACATCCAAACCACTCTTAAACATATCCAGGGTAGGTGACTCCACCACCACCCTGGGCAGCTCATTCCAGTCCCTGACCACTCTCTCCAGGAAAAGCTTTTTCCTAATGTCCAATCTAAGCCTTCCCAGCCTCAGCTTGAGGCCATTCCCCCTTGTTCTGTCTCCAGCTCCCTGTGAGCAGAGCCCAGCAGCAGCCTCTCCACAATGTCCCTTCAGGTAGCTGCAGACAGCAATGAGCTCTGCCCTCAGCCTCCTCTGTTTCACACTAACCATTCCCAGCTCCCTCAATCACTCCTCATAAGATTTATTCTCCAGGCCCTTCCACAGATTCACTGCCCTCCTCTGGACCTGCTCCAGCACCTCCACATCTCTCTTGTATTGCAGTGCCCAAAACTGAACACAGTATCACCATCCCTGGAGGTGTTCAAGAAATGTGTGCACATGGCACTTTGGGACATGGTTTAATGGCCATGGTGGTGCTAGGTTGAATCACAGAATCATAGAATGGTAAGGTTGGAAGGGACCTCAAGGATCAGAAGGTTGGACTTGATGAGCTTAGAGGTCTTTTTCAACCAAAACAACTATGATTCTATGATCTGACCACCCCATGCTCCTAGGACACACTGTGGCTGCTGAGGCAGAGCAGGCTGGGAGCATGGGGCAGTGCTGATGGTCTCAGGGGTGCTGGGCAGGCACTGCACAGCTGGCACTGACACAGCCCTGCCACCGTGGTGGGGCTGCACACAAAGGGCTTCTCCATTTGCAGTCTTTAAAGGAATCCCACCAAAATATTACCCTATCCATATTAAAATTGGGGAGTAGAAAGAGATGAATGCCAGGAGCCTGAGTTTTGTAGTTCAGGGGATAGATATACACAGCTGCTTATTTAAATTATGAATCAATCTATTATCTAGCAGAGAGATCAGGAGAATTCAGCAAGTTAATTAACTGAGCATATCTGTGACCCAGATGCTTACAGAGAGACAGTAAATCACAGTGGGAATTTGGGTTATCTTGGTTGGAATAATTAAACATTGAGGATCAAGTTAAAACAATACAATGCAGGATCTGACTCCAGTAGCAGCAGGCAGAGTGAGGGGGGCTTGAAGCTGACTTTGTCCTTCCTCCTTGATGCTGGCTGCAGCTGTAGGTGTGCTGAACACTTTGGCTGACCCCTGTGCTGCTCTTAGGATGGGTTATAGAATCATAGAATGGTAAGGTTGGAAGGGACCTCAAAGATCATATAGTTCCAAGCCACCGCCATAGGCAGGAACACCTCCCACTAGAGCAGGTCACTCAAGTTGAGGTTCCTGGTGCTTCAGTTATACTTTTAGCCAACATGTTGTGTATCAAAGCAAGACCTCCTGTACTGAAAGAGTAGCCAGGCATGAGAAGAGGCTGCCCAGGGTGGTGGTGGAGTCACCATTCCTGCAGGTGTTCAAAAAGTGTGTCGATGGGACAAGATTTAGTGGGCATTGTGGTGTTGGGCTGATGGTTGGAGGTCTTTTCCAACTTTAATGGCTCTATGATACTTTACATCTCACCAAGTTTCATTTGCCAAAGGTATCCACCCCCAGAAGTGGATTCAGTGGTGGTAGGAATGCAGAGGTCTGCATGATGGGCACAGCCTACACTGTGCAGGGCTGATGCTCTCTATGACTACCCAAAGGGCAGTTGTAGCCAGGTGGGGTTGGGCTCTGCTGCCAGGCACCTAGGGACAGAACAAGGGGACACAGCCCCAAGCTGTGCCAGGGCAGGTTCAGGCTGGATGTTAGGCAGAAGTTCTTGCCAGCAAGAGTGATTGGCATTGGAATGGGCTGCCCAGGGAGGTGGTGGAGTGCCCATCCCTTGAAGTGCTTAAGGGGAGGCTGAATGAGGCACTTAGTGCCAGGGTTTAGTTAATTAGGTGTTAGATGATAAGTTGGAGTCAATGATCTCCAAGGTGTTTTCCAACCTGGTTAATTCTGTGAGTCTGTGATTCTGTGGTGTGGGGCAAAGTACACCACTGTGGTACAGCATCTGTTCTTCTGCTCCCCAGAACTCTTTGCAAGATGGTGCAGAGCTTTGCAGTAATTCCCTCTCCAAAGTGCTGTGCTGGTGCAGCAGGGATGGAAAAGAGGGTAGGCTGCAGAGCTTGAAATATGCCCATCACCAGCTCCTCCCAGGGGATGATCCACCACCAAACTCAGCTCACACTGTGCTGGGCTCCTACCAAAGAGAGGCTGGAGAACCTGGGAATGACCCCTTGGATGTCTAGAGCCCAGCTGAAAGCTCAGATTCAAATTATTTGTTTTTATCAGTTTGATGTTTCAAGGACTCAAGCCTCAGGTGAGATGGTGCTCACAGTGTTTGCAACCATGCAACTCATCTGAATTTCAGCACCAGCACAGAGGATGGGGCTGCTTGCCTTGCCAGAAGAAAGAGAGACATAAAGAAAGGCACTGAGGTACTGGAAGGTGTCCAGAGAGGGGCAGCAAGGCTGGTGAGGGGCCTGGAGCACAGCCCTGTGAAAAGAGGCTGAGAGAGCTGGGGGTGTGCAGCCTGCAGAAGAGGAGGCTCAGGGCAGACCTCATTGCTCTCTGTAGCTACCTGAAGGGAAGTTTGAGTCAGGTGGGGTTGGGCTCTGCTGCCAGGCAACCAGGGACAGAATGAAGTGAAACAGCCTCAAGCTGTGCCAGGGGAGGTCTAGGCTGGATGTTAGGAGGAAGATCTCCACAGAGAGAGTGATTGGCATTGGAATGGGTTGCCCAGGGAGGTGATGGAGTCACTGTCCTTGGAGGTGTTCAAGAAAAGCCTGGATGGGGCACTTAGTGCCATGGTCTGGTTGATTGGTCAGGGCTGGGTGCTAGGTTGGGCTGGATGAACTTGGAGGTCTCTTCCAACCTGGTTGATTCTATGACTCTAAGAAAACAAGACAAGCCCTGCCCATGACAGCAGAGATGACCCAGAGCTCTCAGATGGGCAGTGCAAGTTACTCTCCTCCTCTCGTTTCCCAAATGTTTTCTACCACGTAGCTAATTAGCGTGCCAGACACTTCCTCCTCTAATGCTCTTTGGCAGCTCATCTTCAGACAGTTGGCCTCATGCCCACAAGGCAGCATGATTTCTGCTCTTACATGCTATTGCCTGATGTGGGGGGAAAAATAAGTAGAGCAAAAATCAAATCTTTCCTGAGGAAGGGAAGGGGGTGAGGGGTGTAGGGAGACAAAAAGGGCTGAGAAACAAAGAGGGGCATGATGAAAAATGCATTAAGTGCATCCCTTAGGTGTGTCATCTACCATGTCTAGTAGCCAGATGAATACAGCCCTGAATGTGTGTCTGGATCTAGCACATTGCCTAGCACCTGATCTGCTCTACTGAGCACCAGTGGAGGCTCCTAACAGCCACTAAAACCTCTGAGCTGCTTCAGCTGTCAAACCTTAGAGTGATCATGCCCCAAAATTCCTGTCTAATGTGCAAGCTCCACCATGCTCCTAAGACATTTATGAGCATTTTGCTTTTGATGGCTTAATTCTTCTACTGGTATTTGGCTCAGAATCACAGAATCCTTGAGACTGGAAAAGACCTCTGAGATCACCAAGTCCAGCCTACGAACCAACACCACCACATCAGCTAACCCATGCCACCAAGTGCCACATCCAGTCTTTGCTTAAAGACCTCCAGGCACGGAGACTCCACCACCACCCTGGGCAGTCCATCCCAGTGCCTGTTCACCTTTCCATGAGGAAGTGCTTCCTAACACCCAATCTAAACCTCCCCTGGTGCAGCTTCAGGCCATGCCCTCTTGTCCTGGCACAAGTTGCCTGGGAGAAGAGCCTGACCCCTACCTGACTACAACTTCCTTTAAGGTAGTTGTAGAGAGTGATAAGATCCACTCTAAGCCTCCTCTACTCCAGGCTGAACACCCCCATCTCCTTCAGCCTTTCCTCATCAGACTTTCCCTCCAGCCCCCTCCCCAGTCTCATTGCTCTCCTCTGGAACTCCTCCAGCACCTCTCCAGAGCAAGCTGAGGGTCTCAACCACAAGATGACAGCAAGAGCTGAAGCACTCAGTTAAATGGAGACCTGTGGTGAGGCTCCAGCCCTGCTGCCACTCAGGTAAATGGAGACCTGTGGTGAGGCTCCAATCCTGCTGCCACTCAGGTAAATGGAGTCCTGTGGTGAGGCTCCAATCCTGCTGCCACTGGGATTTTCTTGAGCAATTAAAAGGAAAGAAAGGTAGAGGAGAGGCCAACACTTGAGATGGCTGTTGGGCAGCTGTAGGGAGCATGGCTGCAGCCTGCCCAGCACTTTCTAGCTGGATTTGCCCCATAAAGGAAGAGATGGGAAGCACCTCTGAGTCATCACTGACCAACATTTTCAAGAGCAGCTCCAGTACCCGAGCCTCTCTGTCTGCTAAACAACTTTGCCAGCCTCCAGGAAGCAAAGGAAGCCAGGCAGGAGCCGAACAGTGAAGGATACTGCCAATCCAGAGGGCAAAAGACAAATGTGGAGACACTAGCCTGAGTAAACACCTGAAGGCGTTACCCAGCCTGGCACAGGACAAGAAATGAAGAGAAAGAAGCAGAGAAAACCAATTTCAAAACATTAACTAGCTAACCCTTTAGAAGTGATTAATATTGATGAGGTCTTAAATCCCTTAATCAATGTAAGTGGCCCAAAGCCACATCCCCAAACAGAAACACTGACTCACACTCACAGCCTCTTACAAACACCCTTCCAGCTAAAACTGCACCTTTGAGCACCACTCTGGAGGAGCTGCTTTGCCCCCAGGGCACCCACAGCCCTCACTGATGCTGGGAGAGTGGCAGGGTGCATAGGTCACACCAGTGCCCACTGCATCACTGGGGCTGCTCTCCAAGCTGGCACCACCAATACATCTTCTTTGATTGCTGTTTCTGGCTGGCTGCATCTCAGGGGTGGGAGGAAGTTAATTAGACATCTCAGCACCTGGGAAAGAAAAGCTTTGATGACCTTCATTGACTGGATTGGAAAATAAGTTTGGGTTGTTTAGCTCCGTTTCTGCACGGAGCAGATCATCAATTAGAGATCCCAAGGAAAGCCTCCAGTCCTTTTCTTCTTTGAACACAATTTAATCTGATGTGCTGGTTTGTCACCCTTGATACTGCCATGTCCCTGATGATCTCTGTATTGATGCTTTTGTCCTCAAGCTCTGAGGCTTAAATGGGCAAAACATATTTTAACCTATAATTAAATGAAATGCTCTGCTGGTTGAACATTATCTTAAGTTTTATAGTGTTAGAGTGCTTTCTATCACCTTAATATATCACCATAGCTCTGTCACTCCAATGAGGTATTACTATATTATTAGTGTAATACATCATTACAGCAAGGTGTTTCCATGATCTATTGCTTAAAAGATGAAGCCATCAAGAAGGGAAAAAAAAAAAAATTAAAAAAAAAAAAATCCATGAGTAGCCTCAATATAATTACAGGATAAAAGGATACTTCATCATGAAAGCTGATAATGACTTGACCTGGAAGTGAATGAAAGCAGGGAGAATGGGAAGCTAAAGAGAAAAAGCAACTATTTCCCTCATCAATAGATCACGGAATCACAGAATGTCAGGGGCTGGAAGGGACCTCCAAAGCTCAGCCAGTTCAATCCCCCTGCCAGAGCAGGAGCACCCAGAGCAGATCACACAGGAACACATCCAGGCAGGTCTTGAATATCTCCAGAGAGGATGACTCCACAATCCCCCTGGGCAGCCTGTTCCAGGTTTCTGTCACCCTCACAGGGAAAAAAATTCCTCCTCACGTTTCCATGGAACTTCCTATGGCTCAGCTTCCACCATTGCCCTTTGTGCTGTCATTGGGTATCACCCAGCAGAGCCTGGCTCCAGCCTCCTGGCACTCACTGTTTGCATATGACATGAATGAGGTCACCCCTCAGGCTCCTCTTCTCCAAGCTAAAGAGAAGAGGATCACAGAACCACAGAACCACAGTACCACAGAACCACAGAATCACAGAACCACAGAATCACAGAACCACAGAATCACAGAACCACAGAATCACAGAACCACAGAATCACAGAACCACAGAATCACAGAACCACAGAATCACAGAACCACAGAATCACAGAACCACAGAATCACAGAAAGAATCAAGAAAGCTGAGGAGGGATGTTTTAGGCTGTCAGGCAGTGATAGGAGTGGGGAGAATGGAACCAAGCTAGAAATGGGGAGGTTCAGCCTGGATGTTAGGAAGAAGTTGTTCAGCATGAGAGTGGTGAGAGCCTGGAATGGGTTGCCCAGGGAGGTGGTGGAAGTCTCATCCCTGGAGGTGTTTAAGGTCAGGTTGGATGAGGCTGTGGGCAGCCTGATCTAGTGTGAGGTGTCCCTGCCCATGGCAGGGGGGTTTAACTGGCTGATCCTTCTGGTCCCTTCCAATCCTGACTGATTCTATGATTCCAAGTGAGGATCTTTGGAGACCACAGAGACACTGAGCAGAGGTACCACTGTATGCTTTCAGATGCTGAACAGCTCAGCAGGAATGGCAAGCCCTTGTGGTTTTTTATACATGTATATATAAAGCAAGTGAGCTGTTTGAACAAAGTATTTACATTACTCTAATCATATTCCCAGCAATAAATTACAACACACAGCCCATTAATTAAACAATAGCAGTGAAAGTCCAATTTCTTCTGCCTGCCTTCACCCAGGCTTTCTGCAAAAGGCTAATTTCAAAGCTTCTGCACTCACTGATAGCTACTTAAAAAAAAAAAAATTTAAAAAAGCATTTTCAAGGAGCTACACTAATTGCATGTATCACAAAACAAAAGAACTGCCAAGAACTGGCTCTCAGCTGGAGAAAGAAAGGGCAATGTGGAGGGGGAAAAACCAAGAAGAAAAACTTCTGCTGAGCTCGTGCAAAGGCGAGTCAAAGGGAGCTTCAGAACATCAGGCAGGAAAAGAAAACATCTTTAACTTCAAGCCCCCCAGAAAAAAAGCTAAGGGAAAGGTAAACAACCTGCTTGTAGCCATTCGTCTTAAAGCCCAGGGTTAGCAGTGTCAGGCTAATTTGGTTTCTCCTACTATAATGTGCTTAGACGTTTAAGTTTCCATCCAGAAAGTCCAGAAGACAGTTTGTGCCATTTAAGAAGGAAACCTTTGTGCATTTAAGCAGAGCTAGGCTATATTTAGCAGTGGTTCAATCAGTCACAGTTGACTGATCTTTGTTTAAAGGCAAGGAGAAACCAAAGTGAGATTTGTTTCTACCCCAAAGGATGTTCGCAGCTGGCTCCTAGGCTCAGGTGGCTCCTGAAGTTTGCAGGTCAGGGTCAGATGAGATTAGTTAGTCCTGGTGAGCCTGGAAAGCCCAGGGTGATCATACTGTGAGAATGGGCTCTTTACACATCCCCAGCACTTAAATCATAGAATCATAGAATGGGAAGGTTGGAAGGGACTTCAAGGATCAGCCAGTTCCAACCCCCTGCCATAGGCAGGGACACCTCCCACTAGCACAGGTCACTCAAGGCCTCATCCAACCTGGCCTTGAACACCTCCAGGGAGAGAGCAGCCACAACCTCCTTGGGCTCAAAATGAACATCAAATGAAGCAGGACCAGCAGAATGAGGGGAGGGATTCTGCCCCTCCACTCTGCTCTCGTGAGACCCCACCTGGAGCACTGCATCCAATTCTGGAGCCTCCAGCACAGGAAGGACATGGAACTGTTGGGGAGGGTCTGGAGGAGGCCACAAAGATGCCCAGAGGGCTGGAGAAACTCCCCTATGGGGACAGGCTGAGACAGTTGGGGCTGTTCAGGCTGGAGAAGAGAAGGCTCCAGGGAGACCCTAGAGCAGCCTTTCAGTACCTGATGGGGATTGTAGGGGAGCTGGGAAGGGACTTTCGACAAGGTAGGAAGGGACTTAACAAGAGATTATAGTGATAGGATGAGTGGGAATGGGTTGAACCTTGAGGAGGGTAGATTTAAACTGGAGGTTGGGAAGAAATTCTTCACAGTGAGGGTGGTGAGAAAACTATAGCATGTCCCAGCTAAGCTGAAGTGGCTAATTATCACCTCATTAAAAATCACTGCTTGTTGTCTTTACCGAGTTGGTAGGCTTTTCCCTCTGCTGGGTGGAATGTTCTGCTTGTGTGTGCCCTGTTCTGCTCACTGCCTGTTTGCTTCTAGTATTATTTACCCTTGTGTGGAAGGTTTTTACAAATCATGCTTTTACTTGCAGCTCTGGCATGATTATGGTAATCCAGAAAATAGCTGCTCTAAAGGTAGCTAGAAAATGCCCCTTGGCAGCTAAAGCATTTTTAACAAGGAGCTTGTGCCTTGGATATTTGAGAGAGAAGCTACACTAACAGAATCATAGAATGGGAAGGTTGGAAGGGACCTCAAGGATCAGCCAGTTCCAACCTCCTGCCATAGGCAGGGACACCTCCCACTAGCACAGGTCACTCAAGGCCTCATCCAGCCTGGCCTTGAACACCTCCCTGGGCAACCTGTGCCAGTGTCTCACCACCCTCACTGCAAACAACTTCCTCTTAACATCCACTTTCAATCTCCTCTATGACACTTCAAACCCATTGCCCCTTGTCCTGGCATTGCAAGACCTTGTCAATAGTCCCTCCCCAGCCTTCTTGTAGCCCCTTTCAGATCCTGGAAGGCCACTCCAAGGTCTCCTGGAAGCCTTCTCTTCTCCAGGCTGCAGAGCCCCAACTCTCAGCCTGTCTTCAGAGCAGAGCTGCTGCAGCCCTCTCAGCATCTTCGTGGCCTCCTCTGGAACTGCTCCAACAATTCAATGTCCTTTGTGTGCTGGGGGCTCCAGAACTGTACACAGTACACAGCACTTCCATGCCCTGTCCTCTGCCCACCCCAGGGCTGCTCCCAGGGCTGCTCCCAGCTCCTCACCTGTGGTCCCCAGCCGTGGCATGGGTACAGTATTGCTGTGTGGTTCTCCTGTGGGCCCTGGTCAAGGCAGACATCTTTTGCCTTGTTGTTTCGAAGCTGTAAGAAAGAACAAGTGCAGAGTTATATAGTCCTGTCCCTTGGGAAATAAAACACCAAGATCAGCAGCCTTGTGACCCTCTTTCTTCAGAGATTAGGCCATACTTTGAATATTGAGTTCGGTTTTGGGCCCCTCACTACAAGGAGGACATTGAGGGGCTGAAGCAGGTCCAGAGAGGGGCAACAAAGCTGGTGAAGGGTTTGGAGAACAGGGCTGGGGAGGGAGGAGTGGCTGAGGGACCTGGGGTTGGTTAGCCTGGAGAAGGGGAGGCTAAGAAGAGACCTCAGTGCTCTCTGCAACTCCCTGAGTGGAGGCTGCAGTGAGGTGGGGGTTGGGTTCTTTTCCCCAGCATCAAGTCACAGAACAAGTGGAAATAGGCTGAAATTGTGCCAGGGGAGGTTTAGGTTGGAGATTAGGAAAAAATTCTTTGCTGCAGGAGTGGGCAGGGATTGGAACAGGCTGCCCAGGGAGGTGGTGGGCACCTCTGGAGGCATTAAGAAACCTGTGGCCATGGGATCTGGGGCCATGGTTTAGTGGCCATGGTGGCGTTGGGTTGACAGTTGGACTTGATGACCTTAGAGGCCATTTCCAACCAAAGCAATCCTATGATTTTGGGACAACAAACTGATATGCAGCAACAATAAACTGATGTGCAGTGATGTCCTCAGCCTCTCCTAGGCTAGGGAAAGGCCAGATATGGTGCAATGTCAGCAGGCACAAGCAGGCAGGGCAAGGTTTTGTGCACTCTGTGTTTTTTTTAAATGCAGAGCCTGCTGCTGACTGCTTTTATGTAATAATCACCATTCAGAGGAACCAACTTCCTTGAGCTCAGTTCTCTTTGTATCTGGCCATGTGTGGTGGCAACAAACATATTTTTAGACTGCCACCAGCATGTTGCCAGGAGCCTGAAATCAAGGCAGAACTGCCTGTGTTTCGACAACATCTCAGTGCTCAAACATCCTGCCAGCACCACAAGAAGCCCCTTTGAATGCACAGGGACGCAGAAGGAGAAAGAGGGAGGGCAAACCAGCCATCAAGTACCAAAAGACACACTATGGATGGAGCATGGAAGTGCTAGGTTCATGCCACAAGGCCAAATAGCCACTGTAGCTCAGCTAGCAGAATGCTGAGCTCTCCTCTCTCCAAGCTCTCCTTCTAGGGGAATTGGAAGAATGCCTTTGAAAATATGGGGTTTGGGGAGGTTTTAGCTTGAAGTCATTAAGTAACTTTGATAAGAAATCTCTCTTAAAATGAATGCCCATCTGGGGTGCTCAGGCTATACTCAAGAAGCCTTCTCAAACTGCCACTCTTCCATGAGACTTACTGCAGCAGAGTGTTATTAGTTCCCATTAATGCCTGGTTTTATATTCCCAGCACAGTCTCAAAGCCAGCAGAGATTGAATTAAGTCTCCTTACTCTATCTCATCCTTAAGCTGTTGTGACAACACACCGTATCCTACAGAGACCTTGTAAGGAATTAGGCTGAGTTTAAGTCAAAGGGTTTAAGAAGACAACTAGGTATTAAAAATATATACCCAGCCTCTTAATCCAGGGAGTCAATGGGTAATATAGATTATTTTCTGTCTATTCAGTAAATAAGGCATCAAAATATCTTCCTCTGTATGGTCTGCAAGTCGAGAAATTAATCCCCAAATAGGTTTTTTTTTAAGAAGAAACTGTGAACAGATTTGTGTAAGTTTCTATCACTAAACACAAACAGCAGCTTCTGAGTCTCATTCCTCTCCTCTGAGGTTATTTCTCATCAGAGACTCACCAGCTGTAGTTATTACCAGCCTGATCTAAGGGACTGTTCAGCCTTTAATTACCTCCCCATAAGCGATGGTGTTGTTGTATCTTCTCATTTCTGGATAAACATGGTCCAGGTACCACTGGAAATTCTTACACTTCAAGCTCTTCCTTAATGCTTTCCTCTCAGAAACATCCCCAATGTCGATACCTGGGTTCTGAAAACAGAGACAAAGCACAACACTGAATGGATCCCCATCAAAAAAAAAAACCCAAACATATTCATAGAATCATAGAATGGTAAGGTCGGAAGGGACCTCAAAGCTCAGCCAGTTCCAACCCCCTGCCATAGGCAGGGACACCTCCCACTCGTACAGGTCACTCAAGGCCTCATCCAATCTGGCCTTGAACATCTCCAGGGAGATTTTGGAGCACAGAATCACCCAATGTGATATTTGATCTTTGATCACATTGGGTGATTCTGTGCTCCACAACCTCCCTGGGCAACCTGTGCCAGTGTCTCACCACCCTCACTGCAAACAACTTCCTCCTAACATCCACTTTCAATCTCACCTCAGCCACTTCAAACCCATTGCCCCTTGTCCTGGCATTGCAAGCCCTTGTCAATAGTCCCTCCCCAGTCTGCCTGTAGCCCCCTTCAGATCCTGGAAGGCTACTCTAAGGTCTCCTGGAAGCCTTCTTTTCTCGTCTCCAGAGCCCCAACTCTCTCAGCCTGTCCTCACAGCAGAGCTGCTGCAGCCCTCTCAGCATCCTCATGGCCTCCTCTGGACCCACTCCAACACTTCCATGTCCTTCCTGTTCTGGGGGCTCCAGAACTGCACACAGGATTCCAAGTGGGATCTGAGAAGAGCAGAGCAAAGGGGCACAATCCCCTCCCTTGCCCTGCTGCCCACACTGCTCTTGCTGCAGCCCAGCACACAGTTGCTGTCTGGGCTGCACTCACACTGCAGGCTCATGTTGAGCTTTTCATCACCCCAGACCCCCAGGTGCTTTTCCTCAGGGCTGCTCTCAGCCATTCATGACTCGGCCTATATTCGTACTCGGGACTGTGCCTACCCAGGTTCAGGGTAGAAGAACATACATCACTGAGGTCTGAGATCACTTCCAAGCTGCCTGTAAACTCTTAGCAGCTGAGTAACTCCACAGGGAGGCCATGTCAGGGAATTTCAGCATGTGTGTGTCCAAACTGAAATCATCCCTACAGAAGTCAGAAGCAAATCTTGAGTTTCATAGCCACAGTGAGGAGGAGACCCATCCTTCTCTGGTAGCTTTTGAAGGCATCTTTGCAGTGATCACTGGAGTGATTCATAGATTCATGGTTCGGGTTGGAAGTGACATTAATGATCAGCTAGTTCCAAACCCTCTGCCATGGGCAAGTACACCTCCCACTAGCCCAAGTTGCTTAAGGTCTCATCTGGTCTGGCTTTGAACATCTCCAGGGAGGAGACATCCACAACCTCCCTGGGCAACCTGTTCCAGTGTCTCACTACTCTCACTGTAAAAATATTCTTCCCAATATCCAGTCTAAATCTGCCCTCCTTGAGCTTCAACCCATTTCCCCTCATCTATCACTACAAGCCCTTGTAAAAAGTCCTTTCCCAGCTTTCTCTCGTAGCTCCCTTCAGGTACTCAAAGGCCACTATAAGGTCTCCTCAGAGCGTTCATTTCTATCAGGCTGAAAAGCCCCAACTGGACCTGTTTTGGTTCTGGGAGATAATTTGGAAAAGAGAACCCAAATGGTATAGAAAAGAGAAATGGCATAGAAAAGAGAACCAAAATGGCATAGAGAAGAGAACCGAAATGGCATAGAAAAGAGAACTGAAATGGCATAGAAAAGGTTTTGAAGCAAATAAGGAAAGTGCAGTGTAACAGAGGTGAATCTTCTCAACTCTTGCCCTAGGGTTTGGATCCATCTAAGAGGCTGAACCTGTCAATGACCACCACAATAAAGCATTTTCAAAAGATCTCACTTCTTTTTTAGGTACTGATGTGCAGGGCTGCCAGAGGAGCTTAACAGCTAATGGACATGTTGGTGAGGTGGTGAATCATGGAAGTGCCAACCCCTGTCTGTGCACTCAGCATCCAAACCCTTCCCCTTACACACCAAGAGTGTGTGACCCTACCAAGATGCTACGCAGAGGACAGTACTGTTAGAAGGCATAAAAGTGGAAAAGGGAAAAAAAGAACAGAGAAGTGTAAGATTCAGACACAGTAGAAGCAGAGACATAAGAATAAAGCATCAAAATTACAGGAGAAGAGAACTTGAGTCTGAACCTCAGAAAAACCTCTTGACAATTTGGACAGTTACAGGATGAAAGTGTCTCCCTGGAGACACAGAGGAACCCCACTGCCTGAGCTGCTTTAAAAGCAGCCACAGCCACGATATTTGTCCTGGAGGAATAATCTTGCAGGAGCCAGCAGCAGGGACTGAACAGCTGCTCCCCTTTTCCCTTTTATTCCAACGCAGAGCTTGGGGAATGAACTCAGCAGCCAGGTGGAGGAACCCAAAGATTCACTGCAGCCCCTTTTGCTCCCTCCTACACGTGCCTGGGTTTCTCCTTTGTTTTTAGCTCCTGCTCTTGCCTTTTTCAGCCGTCATTAAGTAGAGCTGGGAAAGCAATTTTCCATTACAATGCTTGTAATGATCTTCTAATGAATTATTCACTGCTTTAGAGAAGACACCGTTTTAATGTTTTCCTGGTAGCTCATAGGTAAAAATAAAGATGATTCAGTGTAGATAGGTAGGGCAGGCTGAGATCTGAGTGGGTGAGATGGGATGCAAAGCAAAGTGAGACCACAAACCATTCAGCACCTGAAGTACTCAGCGCAGGGCGTTTGGCTCTGGTTCGAATATAGCAACGTGGCAAAGTAATTCAGGAGATGTCCACAATCCCCTGCACAGCACCACCTGTCATACATGGCTCCTCTAAAATTAAATCCTGATTTTACTGCTAGGCTCTATAGAAAAACCTCTAATTGTTTTTTAGGGTGAACCAGTTTCCCCTGCCCCATCCTTGGTGTTGATTTAAATAGTGCTGCCTTTTCCAAGCCATACAGGACCTGAGGCTTCTTGATGAATTTCATCTCTTTTTCCTGCACTTCAAAGCTGTTCCTGAGCAGGACTAAGGTGCCCCATNCATCCAACCTGGCCTTGAACACCTCCCTGGGCAACCTGTGCCAGTGTCTCACCACCCTCACTGCAAACAACTTCCTCCTCACATCCACATTCAATCTCCCCTCTGCCACTTCAAACCCATTGCCCCTTGTCCTGGCATTCCCAGACCTTGTCAATAGTCCCTCCCCAGCCTTCCTGTGGTACCTTTCAGATCCTGGAAGGCTACTCTAAGGTCTCCTGGAAGCCTTCTCTTCTCCAGGCTGCAGAGCCCCAACTCTCATAGTTTGTCCTTATAGTAGAGTTGTTGCAGCCCCCTGAGCATCCCAGTGGCCTCCTCTGGACCCATTCTAACAGTTCCATGTCGTTCCTTGCAACCAGTATTTAAGTGAGCTGCAAAATTAAGTCCTGCAGTCAACTCTCTGCCTCTCCAAAGGTTTGGAGTGGTGCCTATCACAGACAGTGCCCTCCTGCAGCTTGCTGGGTAAACAAGATTTCTTTCCATCTCTATTCATCTACTTCTCAGTAACAAACTAATCCAGGACTCCCCACTGCACCCAGGATGACAAACAGGCACTTCAGGCAGCTCATCGACCTTTCCCAGCTACCTGTTGTTCTCTAATGCAGTACAAAGTCACAGACACCGTGGCTCTAAATGCCAGGAACTCTCCCCAGATGCAACCTTTCCTCAGACAGCAGCAGCAGCAGCTCATGTTTTGATGTTTCCATGTCTTTCAGAGTGCCCCAGAGCACCACACTGACAGCTGGGGATAGTGTTGTGGCAGCACCAGGACCACTGCAGCAGATCCTTGCACGGGGGCGAGCTACAAGGTACCAAGAGTTCATCTTTATTTTTAGCACCAAAAGAGTGGCTGTAAATAACTGCTGACAGAATTGCAGAGTTCCAGCGTGCAGAGGTGTTGGAAGGAACCTCTGGGGATCATCTAGGCCAACCCTCTGCTAAAAGAGGCTCACACATAGCAGCTTGCCCATGATCAGAATGTTCAGGTGAGTTTGGAATCTCTCCAGAGAAGGAAGCTCCATGACCTATCTGGGTAGCTTGCTCCAGGGCTCCAGCAACTTCATAGCAAAGAGGTTTCTCCTCCTGTTCAGGTGGAACCTCCTGGGTTCAGTTTGTGCCCTTTATTGCCCTTTGTCCTGTCACTGGGCACCCCTGAAGAGTCTGGTCCCATCCTCTTGACCCCTACCCTACAGCTATGGGTCAGCATTGAGCAGATTTGCCCTCAGGCTGCTCTTCTCCAGGCTCAGCAGCCCCAGGGCTCTCAGCCTTTCCTCCTCAGAGCTGCTCCAGTCTTTTTCATTGTCTCTGTAGCCTCCACTGGACCCTGTGGTAGTTTCCTGTCTCTCTTGGACTGGGATGGCCAGAACTGGACCCAGGACTCCAGATGTGGCCTGACTAGGTCAGGATAGAGAGGGAAGAGAACATCCCTTGACCTGCTGGCCACACTCTCTCTTGATGCACTGACATGGAGTCTGGCCACTTGTGGCAACTGCTCTTCCTCTCAAATGGTGTGGATGTCAGGGGCTGTTCTGCAGGGCACCCCAAATCTTCATGCCACCCATGATCTGGACAGCATTATTGCCTCCTACTCCCCCCCACCCCTTCTTGGATCCCAGGCAGCACCTTTAGAGCCACATGAAGTTCTAGAGCCTGCAGAGCCTTACATAGAAGTGAAGGGAGCCACTGAAAGGCAGGATGAGTCCCCTGGGCATGGGCAGCTTGTCTTGCTGCTGGCACTCCATGGTTTACCCAAGATGCACCATGCTCTACCATGGTAAGAGTTACATGCAAAAGAATGTGTTAGGTGTAAGAAAATAATCTTCTGTGCAGGAAGGAACAGAACCACCAAGGCAACTTGAAGAGAGTGTCTCTGGAGCAAACACATCTGGTGCTGTTGTGTGTGTGGGGAAATCTCCTTCTGGGAGCCACCAACCTCCATTTAAATCCAAGCATGGTTTCTAAGAGCTGATGGCCTCAACTTTCCCAATGCTGGGAAAGGACCTAGGGTCCAGGCACCTGGACCACACCATCCACAGTGGCCTCAGGGCAGCATAGTGTCTGTGAGCTGCATGCTTCATATGACACAGACCTGAAGTTTGAAGGCAGATTTAGACTGAAGATTAGGAAGAAATTCTTTCCAGTAAGAGTGGGGAGACACTGGAACAGGTTACCCAAGGGAGGTTGTGGATGCTCCCTCCCTGGAGGTGTTCAAGGCCAGGTTGGATGAGGCCTTGAGCAACCAGGGCTAGTGGGAGGTGTCCCACTGGATAGGTTGGAACTAGCTGATCTTTAAAGTCCCTTCCAACCTCAACCATTCTGTGAACATGCCCAAGCCACAACAAAACACTTCATGCACTAATGAAGCTGATATTAATAACCTCCTGCCAACTGCCTTTTACAGACAGACTCCATCTGCAGAGCAGTGACAAGACACAAACTCACACTGAGTAAACACTCAACAGGGAGATAAATGCTGCAAAACAGGTGGAATTTTCAGAAATGAAAACAAAAAGGCTGCTGTGAACAGTAGGAATTCCTCCCAAGTCTGTAAGTTTTGCAGCTGAGGGAGCTCTGCTGGGATGTGACTCAGGGTACTTAAGGCTCTTTCTCACCTAGGGACACCAAATGCTCTATAATTCAAGTTTTCAACCCCCTGAAGCATCTCTCTGAGGAGGAGAGGCTGAGACACCTGAGGCTTTTTAGCCTGGAGGAGAGCAGACTGAGATGGGACCTTCTCCATGCATGCAAATATCTGCAAGGTGAAGGTCATGAGGATGGGGTTGGGCCCTTTTCACAGTGGTGCCCAGTGATAAGACAAGGGGCATTTGGCACAAACTAAAG
The DNA here is from genome assembly GCA_013396675.1 of Eubucco bourcierii. Lineage (NCBI taxonomy): Eukaryota > Metazoa > Chordata > Aves > Piciformes > Ramphastidae > Eubucco > Eubucco bourcierii. The sequence continues at coordinate 51,520 of VWZE01016288.1, read as the reverse complement.
CACAGGAGGTTTCACTAAAGGAAACATTCCTTTGTTTTCCCATTCTGGTGTCAGAACACTGCAGCAGGCTGCCCAGAGCGGTGATGGAGTCACACCAGGAGGCTGTGCTACCATTCAGCCAGGCTTGGACAGGCTGGAGGGCTGGGCAGGAAGAAATTTAATGAAATTCATTGAGGGCAAGTGTAGAGTCTGGCACCTGGGCAAGAACAACCCTAAGGACCAGTATAGGCTGGGGACTGACCTGTTGGAAGGCAGTGAAGGGGAAAAGGACCTGGGGGTCCTAGTTGATGGGAGGTTGAGCATGAGCCAGCAATGTGCACTTGTGGCCAGGAGGGGCAATGCCATTCTAGGGTGGATTAGGAGGGCTGTGGTTAGTAGGTCAAGAAAGGTTCTCCTGCTTCTCTACTCTGCCCTGCTGAGGCCACATCTGGAGTACTGTGTCCAGTTCTGGGCCCCCCAGTTCAAGAGGGACATAGAACTGCTGGAGAGAGTCCAGCACAGAGCCACAAAGATGCTGAAGGGAATGGAACAGCTCTGGTATGAAGAGAGCCTGAGGGAGCTGGGACTGTGCTGCTTGGAGGAGCCTGAGAGGTGACCTCAGCAATGTTTATAAAGATGTGCAGGTGAGTGCCAGGAGGCTGGAGCCAGGCTCTACTGGGTGATGCCCAATGACAGCACAAAGGACAATGGTGGAAGCTGAGGCATAGGAAGTTCCATGGAAACGTGAGGAGGAATTTTTTCCCTGTGAGGGTGACAGAAGCCTAGAACAGGCTGCCCAGGGGAGTTGTGGAGTATCCCTCTCTGGAGATATTAAAACCCACCTGGATGTGTTCCTGTGTGATCTGGTCTAGGTGATGCTCCTGTGGCAGGGGAGTTGGACTGGCTGAGCTTTGCAGGTCCCTTCCAGCCACTGACACTCTGTGAGTTTGCAAGTCTCTGTCTCTGGAGACTTTCAAAACCCACTTAGACACTTAGATCTGTGCAACCTGATCTAGGTGAACCTGTTTTAGGGCCAGGTGATCTCCAGAGGTCCCCTCCGATGCCCACCCCTGTGTGTAAGGTGAACCTTGAGGGTGCCATGGCCATACCTCCAGCGGCAGGTTCCAGGCGATGTAGACGTGCCACTTGTAGTCATCCATCCACACCTCGGCCACCCGCAGGGCGTTGCGCTTGGTGTAGAAGCCGATGTTGTTGTTGTAGGGCTTCTTCTTGCGCTCGATGTGAGCCACCCTGGAGCAGGGCAGCACCTCCATGCTGCCACCGCACAGCCACACCTGCAACACAAGCACACAGCACCATCAGCACAGGGCTCTGCTGTGCCGTGCCCATGCCCCCATGCTGCCACCGCACAGCCACACCTGCAACACAAGCACACAGCACTGTCAGCACAGGGCTCTGCCGTGCCGTGCCCATGCCTCCATACTGCCACTGCACAGCCACACCTGCAACACAAGCACACAACACTGTCAGCACAGAGTTCTGCCGTGCCGTGCCCATGCCTCCATACTGCCACTGCACAGCCACACCTGCAACACAAGCACACAACGCCGTCAGCACAGGGCTCTGCTGTGCCGTGCCCATACCTCCATGCTGCCACCGCACAGCCACACCTGCAACACAAGCACACAACACTGTCAGCACAGGGCTCTGCTGTGCCGTGCCCATGCCTCCATACTGCCACTGCACAGCCACACCTGCAACACAAGCACACAGCACCGTCAGCACAGGGCTCTGCCGTGCCGTGCCCATGCCTCCATGCTGCCACTGCACAGCCACACCTGCAACACAAGCACACAACACTGTCAACACAGGGCTCTGCCATGCCTGTGCCTTTGAAGGGCCCATGTGTGTAAATTGAATAGGAAGCAGCGGTGGGGTTTGAGGCAGCTGAGAACATCAGTCATGGCTGGAAGCCCAGCCCTCGTTTGGTGTCTGCTGGATTGGGAAACACAGGAAGAAGAGTTTAACCTGTGCCCAGAGCAAAGCACATACCAACTTTAGAGGGGTCAGGTCTATATGTGACACGTGGCATGAACGTGTCGGGAGGAGTGGGTGTTGAGCTTACACTGATGTTGCTACCAAATAAAAAGTGGTAGCAACTGGAACGGTTGAAACAATTGCAAGACCTCCTCCTGCAGAAGGGATGACTCAGTCCAACATATGGCAGGGACAGATTTCTCCCACTTGAAAACATTTGCTCATTATTTTTCTTTCCACGTGCCATTAAAAAATTCCCTTAATTCACAGTTTGCAAGTTAATAAAGCCTTCAGAGATCTTCTTCTGTATCACATGGAAAGGGAGTTGGCAGATGGACTTGCAGTACCTGAGGTCTTCCCTCCTTCTTTGCCTTCACCACCAAGTTATTTATCTTAAAGACACGTAGGTAGGCCATACCAGGCACTGGGCAATCGTTCCAAACACATATGCCAAACAGACCTAATAATCCCAGCTTCGCCTCCTTTGCAGTCTGCTCTGCATTATCATCCTGCACAGTTGTTATAACACCCAGTGTTTCTGGGATCTCTTCCAGGCTCACCACCTTTTATCCCATCTGCGCTCCCAAAATTGTTCAGACCCCCTGTGGCCACTCTCCCGGCAGCACCAGCAGCCTCCCAGCACTCTCAGCTGCCCTTCTGCTTCTCTCAGCTGTGGGCTCCGTCCACCCAGCATGGGGCATGTGCCCATCCCATGCTCAGGTGACTCAAGTGAGGAGCAGTACAGCAGGAGACAGCTTCCCTTGGCCTAATCCTGTTCCTCACGCTGCTCTCATTCAGATGGCTGCAACATGCGATGAGCCCGCATCAGAAGCCACATCAGAGCCCCTTGGTGCATAAGCATGTAGCAAAACCAATCCCATCACAGAATCCCAGCATGGTGGGGGTTGAAAGGGACCTCTGGAGATCATCTTGTCTAACCCCCCTGCCAAAGCAGGTTCAACTAGATCAGGTTACCCAGAGTCACAACATCCAGGTGGGTTTGGAATCTCTCCAGTGGAGATTCTCAACTTTTCTCCTGTTCTGCCATCTGATGCTTCTGAACACTTAAATGCAATTTAGATTCTATTACAGATATTTATCTTATCCTTCCAGTATCTGAAGGGGGCCTACAGGAAGGCTGGGGAAGGATTATTTACAAGGTCCTGCAACGACAGGACAAGGGGCAATGGGCTTAAACTGGCAGAGGGGAGATTTAGACTGGATGTTAGGAGGAAGTTGTTTGCAGTGAGGGTGGTGAGACACTGGTACAGGTTGCCCAGGGAGGCCGTGGATGCTCCCTCCCTGGAGGTGTTCAAGGTCAGATTGGATGAGGCCTTGAGTAACCTGTACTAGTGGGAGGTGTCCCTGCCTATGGCAGGGGGTTGGAACTAGATGATGCTTGAGGTCCCTTCCAACCTTACCATTCTGTGATTCTATGATTCTATGATCTTGCAGATTTATAGTGTGTATTTCCTATACATTTCTATTGTAGAATAGATTCTATTATAAATATTTACCTTGTATGTTTATAGTGTATTTTCTATATATTTCTATTGCAGAAGAGGTTCTATTATATATATTTATAGTGCATATAATATATAGTGCATATATATATAGTGCATCTCCTGCATATTTATAGTGTATAGTTTATAGATATTTCTATTGTAGAATAGATTCTATTATATATATCTTGCATATTTTAATGTGTATTTCATATATGTATTTCTATTGTAGAATAGATGCTAATATATATATTTATCTTGCATATTTAGAGTATTTTATATATATTTCTATTGTAGAACAACTCTATTATATATATTTACCTTGCATACTTATAGTGTATATATTCCATATATTTCTACTGTATAATAGATTCTATTATATATTTACTTTGCATATTTATAGTGTATATATTCTATATATTTCTCTTGTAGAATAGTTTTTATTATATATATTTACCTTGCAAATTTACAGTGCATATATTCTGTGTAATTCTATTGTGTAATAGATTCTATTCCATATATCTTGGCTATTTGAATGTCTATTCTATATATATTTCTATTGTATAATAGATGCTGATATATATATTTACCTTGTATATTGGTGTTCAACAAATCCAAGTGCCAGGTGCTGCACTTTGGCCACAACAACCCCATGCAGAGCTACAGGCTGGGCTGGGAGTGGCTGGAGAGCAGCCAAACAGAAAGGGATCTGGGGGTGCTGATTGACACCCACCTGAACATGAGCCAGCAGTGTGCCCAGGTGGCCAAGAAGGCCAATGGCATCCTGGCCTGCATCAGCAAGAGTGTGGCCAGCAGGAGTAGGGAGGTCATTCTCCCCCTGGACTCTGCACTGCTTAGGTCACACCTTGAGTTCTGGGCCCCTCAACTGAAGAAGGACATTGAGGTGCTTGAGTGTGTCCAGAGAAGGGCAACGAGGCTGGGGAGAGGCCTGGAGCACAGCCCTATGGAGAGAGGCTGAGGGAGCTGGGATTGCTTAGCCTGGAGAANAGTTCTTGCCTGAGAGAGTCATTGACTGCTGGAATGGGCTGCCCAGGGAGGTGGTGGAGTCAGCGTCCCTGGAGGTGTTCAAGGTGGGTTTGGATGTGGCACTTGGTGCCATGGTCTGGTCTTGAGGGCTGTGGTAATGGTTTGGACCTGATGAGCTTTGAGGTCTCTTCCAACCTTGGTGATACTGTGATATTTATAGTGTATATATTCTGTATAATTCTATTGTATAATAGATTCTATTATATATAACTTGCATATTTTAAAGTTTATTTTATATATATATTTCTATTATATAATAGATGCTGATATATATATTTATCTTGCATATTTACAGTGTGTATTTTCTATGTATTTCTATTGTATAATAGAATCTATTATATAGTTCTTGCATGTTTATAGGGTGCATTTTATATTTATTTCTACTGCATAACAGATGATATTACATATATTTATCTTGCATGTGTCTGGTGTGCATTTTATACATATTTCTATTGCATAATACTTGTGGGTGGAAAGCTGGCTAGGAGCCTGCAGTGTGGGTAGCAGGGGTAGGGAGAGGATTCTGCCCCTCTCCTTCACTCTGCTGAGATTCCAACTGCAGTGCTGGGACCAGCTCTGAAGTCCTCAGTACAGACGGGGACCTGCTGGAGTGGGGCCAGAGGAAGCCACAGCAGAGATGAGAGGGCTGAAAGGGCTCTGCTGTCAGGTCAGGCTGAGAGGATTGGGGTTGGACAGCCTAGAAAAAAAGGGCTCCAGGGAGAGCTTCTGGAGGCCTCACAGTGCTTAAAGGAGCTGGGGACAGGCTTTTAAGCAGGGTTTGTTGTGACAGGACAAGAGCTGATGGTTTTCAATTAAAAGAGAGAGATTCAGACTGGAGAGAAGGAAGAAATGTTTGACACTGAGGATAGGGAGACCCTGTCCCAGGTTGCCCACAGAGGTGGGAGATGCCTCACGCCTGGAACCATTCCAGGTTAGGTTGTATGAGGCCCTGAGCATTCTGCTTTAGATGCAGATGTCCCCGCTGACTGTGAGAAGGTTGGACTAGATCACCTTAGATCCTTTCCAATCCAAACCTTGGACTAGATCACCTTAGGTCCTTTCCAATCCAAACCATTCAATGGTTCTATGATTCTAATTTTATGCCACCAGAGCTAATTCAGAGCTGATCACCACGACAAGGATCAGGACTTTGTCCAACCTCAATCACATTCCCTCTGGCCATCAAAGTCCCCTAGGTCTGCTTGAAGTTTTGCAAGAGGCCACAGGCTGGCAAAGCAATTAAGAAGTGAGTAAGGTAGCTCTAAAGAAAAATATGGATATTTTTAGAGGAATATTCCTGAGGCAACAGTCAGACAGAAACTGCCTCTGTTTCTTGCCTGCTCAAGTCTTCAGTTGTTCAATGTCTCGGCAAAATAGGAGCATTGAGCTCTGCCCTTGGGTGTTCCCAAGGCTGCTGGGTCCAACCACAACACTGAATAAAACCTAATAAAAAAAATAAATTAAAATACCTCAGAGGATGCTCTTTTGGTAGCTTTGGGGATTTGTTAAGTTTTGTCCTGATTGGATTATTTATTATAATTATATGAATAATCATTTCAATAATAATAACAACAACAACAATAATCATTACTATTATTAATTATATTAATTTTTTTTTTAAATGTAATAACCATGACCTAACTAAACTGTCCTCTTCCAGCGCTCTTGGCAGGGAAGGTTCACCAACATCCTTCTGTGCTTCAGTGGAATAATTCACATGGCCTTGTGCTAGGCAGTTTTCCTAGAGTTCTAGAACTTTCTGTAGAAACTCTCTTAAAATGCACACAATGTAGTAACCTGGGAGACAGAGAGTGCTGGGCATTGTGCAGAGGAGATGTAGCCACGAGTCAGGTCCAGAGAGATCAATTAAAATGTAATTCAAAAGAGCCTCATCTGCAAGGAAAGAGCTGCTTCTGTCTCCTGAAGAAATCCTCCACTGTCATCAGATGTTAAAAAAAAAATAAATCTGTTTTTACAAGGCTTTAATGAACATTTCTGCTGGCAAAAAAAAAAAAAAAAAAAAAAAAAAAGGAGAGGAAAGAGATCTATTACACAGCAAAGGGCCAAGTTCACAGAATCATAGAATGGTAGGGGTAGGAAGGGACTTCTGGAGATCATAGAATCACAGAATGGGAAGGTTGGAAGGGATCTCAAGGATCATCCAGTTCCAACCCCCTGCCATAGGCAGGGACACCTCCCACTAGCACAGGTCACTCAAGCCCTCTTCCAACCTGGCCTTGAACACCTCCAGGGAGGTTGTGGAGAACAGAATCACCCAACGTGATCTTCGATCATGTTGGGTGATTCCATGCTCCACAACCTCCCCGGGCAACCTGTGCCAGTGTCTCACCACCCTCAAAGAACTTCCTCCTAACATCCAGTTTCAATCTCCCCTCAGCCACTTCAAACCCATTGCCCCTTACTCATTGCAAGCCCTTGTCAATAGTCCCTCCCCAGCCTTCCTGTAGCCCCTCCAGATACTGGAAGGCTACTCTAAGTTCTCCTCAAAGCCTTCTCTTCTCCAGGCTGAAGAGCTCCAACTCTTGATCATCTGTCCAAGCCACTGCCACAGCAGGTTCACCTAGAGCAGGGTGCACAGGATGGTGTCCAGATGGATTTTGAATGACTTTAAAGATGGAGATTCCATCTCCTCTCTGAGTAGCCTGTTACAGTGCCCTACCAGTCTAAGCCTAGAGAAGTTCCTTCTCACATGTAGATGGAGCTGTGTTCAAGTTTGTCCCCATTACCTCTTGTTCTGGCATTGGCCACTGCTGAAAAAAAGACTGAAAATGTTGTGCCTGGCATTGCTACCCTTACTGCACAGAGGAGTAAGTCATGGCACCAGGCCATTACCTGTTCCCATGTGGCCTGGAAAGGACTTTCTGTTCCTGTTGACATCCAGAAACGCATTTGAACAGGTCTACAGGTGACAGCAAAGCAGCTGCAATACAGGAGACATCCTCCACGGCCATGAAGCATGAGGTGTACCTGCCCTACACGCTCAGCATGGTGCTTTATCTTTGCAACATCCAGGACTATGGAGTGATGAATAGCCCAGAGAGAGGCTCCAGATCTTATTCTCTTGGTGCCAATGTGAGATGAGCTGCAAGACACTGCATGCAAAAGCTCTCAGTAGGCCTCCACCCCCTCAGTAAGTCATAACCTTGCCGATGCCTTGATGTCCCAATCAGCAGTACCTTTCCCCCAGTGGCTCTCAGACCCTGAGGGCAGAAGGCTCTTTGGGAACCTTCATTTACATCCCTATTGAGGAACGATTTTGGCCCATCAAAGGCTCCGAAGAGATAAATTGCCTTCCTATTGAGTAGATTTTTAATCCTCATAGCAAACAAACTTCCAGCCCCAGTTTGTGGGAACTAACAGGGCAATCAGACCAGCAATCTGCTTCTGCTAATTCCTTGAAGAGTTATCTCTTAGTAGATGGGTAATGAAGAGTCAGCAGGACATTAAGACCAATCAGAAAAACAAAGTATTGTCCACTTAATTCATTTGTAGCCTATTTAAGGAGGCAAGAGGCTTCTTTGCTGCTTCCTACAGAGGCTGAATCCGTGCTCCCTTGATTTCCTCAGAGCAGCATGGATGGTGTGTGAAGGCATGTTGAAAGACTCAAGGTAGAGTAGGTAACACAGCAGGCTAAATATGATGAGCAAGTCTCAAGTCTATCCCTTGTTTCCTGCCGTTCAAATTTCAACACATCTATTAGCTTGCCACTCATCCACCCGTGAAGAGGCACAGAATTAAAAATAGAAGCATTCCCCTCCAGTAAATGACAGTGACTCAGTAGCTTCTCCATCAGTCTGCACTCACAGGAGTCATCAAACACACAGAGAGATGCTTGGGTTTATAAACAACCAGTTAAAGCTGAATTCCAGGAAGACATTCCAGAGAAACAAACAGAAAACAAATCCATCAGCCAGAGAGCATGGGATTATGGAATGGTGGGGGCTGGAAGGAACCTTCAGAGACTGACTTCAAACCACTCCCTACAGAGAGTTCAACAGAGAGCTACAAGGACGATTGGGGCACTTGAACATCTCTCCTGTGAAGAAAGACTGAGAGACCTGGGGCTGTTTAGCCTGGAGAGGAGAAGGCTGAGGGAGAGAAGGTCTTATCAGTGTCTATAAATGATGATGAAGATGCCAGTCTCATTTCAGTGGTGCCCAGGACAAGGAACAATGAGTAGAAGCTAGAACCTGGGAGGTCCCACCTCAACACAAGAAGACATCTTTATGGTGAGGGTGATGGAGCCCTGGAGTAGGCTGCCCAGAGAGGTTGTGGAGTCTCATTCTCTGGAGACAGTCAAGACCTGCCTGGATGTGTTCCTGTGTGATCTGCTCTGGGTGATCCTGCTCTGGCAGAGGGACTGGACCACATAATCTTTTGCTGTCCCTTCCAGCCCCTGACATTCTATGGCATTCTATGATTCCTGTGTGCCCTGTCCTAGGTGATCCTGCTTTGCAGGGTGATTGGACTCGACCTCTGGAGCTCCCTTCCAACCCCTAACATTCTGTGGTTTTGTGACAATGAGGAGAAACTTCTTTGGTGTAGGCTGCCCAGACAGGTTGTGGAGTCTGCTTCTCTGGGGAGATTCCAAAGCCACCTGGATATTGTGATTCTGGGCAACCTGCTGTGGGTGCCCTTGCTTTGGCAAGGGGTTTGGACTGGATGAGCTTTGAAATTCCTTTCCAGCCCCTGACATTCTGTGATTCCACTTTTGCCACACAGCAAATAACACACAAGGCCCTGAACTGTGGCTGGGGTCTGCAAGAACAACAGGTTGG
>VWZE01016288.1:27100-41768 GCA_013396675.1 Eubucco bourcierii | reverse complement strand
ACATCCAGTCTAAATCTCCACTCTGCCAGTTTAAGCCCATTGCCCCTTGTCCTGTCGTTGCAGGACCTTGTAAATAATCCTTCCCCAGCCTTCCTGTAGGTCCCCTTCAGATACTGGAAGGCTACTATCAGGTCCCCTCGAAGCCTTCTCTTCTCCAGGCTGCAGAGCCCCAACTCTCTCAGCCTGTCCTCACAGGAGAGCTGCTGCAGCCCTCTCAGCATCCTCGTGGCCTCCTCTGGACCCACTCCAACACTTCCATGTCCTTCCTGTGCTGAGGGCTCCAGAACTGCACCCAGGACTGCAGCTGGGGTCTGAGGAGAGCAGAGCAAAGGGGCACAATCCCCTCCCTTGCCCTGCTGCCCACACTGCTCTTGCTGCAGTCCAGCACACAGTTGCTGTCTGGGCTGCACTCACACTACAGGCTCAGGTTGAGCTTTTCATCAACCCAGCATTGTTGCCCTTTTCTGGACGTGCTGCAGAACCTCAATGTCCTCCTTGGAATAAGTGGCCCAAAACTGAAGCCAGTACTCAAGGTGTGACCTCAGGAATGCCCAGTGCAGGGGGACAATCTCTTCCCAGATCCTGCAGGCCACACTATTCCTGATTCAGGGCAGGATGATGTTTGCCTTCCTGACCACCTGAGCACAATTCTGGCTCACATTCAGTTGACTGCCAACAAGTACACCCAGACCCCTCTCTGCCAAGCAACTTTGCAGACACTCTTCCCCAAGCCTGTGGCACTGCATGGGGGTTTTGGTGAGTGAAGTGCAGGACTTGGCACTTGACCTCATTGAGCATCACACAGTTGGCCTCAGCCCACCCATTGAGCCCATCACACCCTGGGCTGCTGCCTTATATAATCCATGGAGCCCATCACACCCTGAGCTGCAGCCTTATATAATCCATGGAGCCCATCACACCCTGAGCTGCAGCCTTATATAATCCATGGAGCCCATCACACCCTGAGCTGCAGCCTTATATAATCCATGGAGCCCATCACACCCTGAGCTGCAGCCTTATATAATCCATGGAGCCCATCACACCCTGAGCTGCAGCCTTATATAATCCATGGAGCCCATCACACCCTGAGCTGCAGCCTTATATAATCCATGGAGCCCATCACACCCTGAGCTGCAGCCTTATATAATCCATGGAGCCCATCACACCCTGAGCTGCAGCCTTATATAATCCATGGAGCCCATCACACCCTGAGCTGCAGCCTTATATAATCCATGGAGCCCATCACACCCTGAGCTGCAGCCTTATATAATCCATGGAGCCCATCACACCCTGAGCTGCAGCCTTATATAATCCATGGAGCCCATCACACCCTGAGCTGCAGCCTTATATAATCCATGGAGCCCATCACACCCTGAGCTGCAGCCTTATATAATCCATGGAGCCCATCACACCCTGAGCTGCAGCCTTATATAATCCATGGAGCCCATCACACCCTGAGCTGCAGCCTTATATAATCCATGGAGCCCATCACACCCTGAGCTGCAGCCTTATATAATCCATGGAGCCCATCACACCCTGAGCTGCAGCCTTATATAATCCATGGAGCCCATCACACCCTGAGCTGCAGCCTTATATAATCCATGGAGCCCATCACACCCTGAGCTGCAGCCTTATATAATCCATGGAGCCCATCACACCCTGAGCTGCAGCCTTATATAATCCATGGAGCCCATCACACCCTGAGCTGCAGCCTTATATAATCCATGGAGCCCATCACACCCTGAGCTGCAGCCTTATATAATCCATGGAGCCCATCACACCCTGAGCTGCAGCCTTATATAATCCATGGAGCCCATCACACCCTGAGCTGCAGCCTTATATAATCCATGGAGCCCATCACACCCTGAGCTGCAGCCTTATATAATCCATGGAGCCCATCACACCCTGAGCTGCAGCCTTATATAATCCATGGAGCCCATCACACCCTGAGCTGCAGCCTTATATAATCCATGGAGCCCATCACACCCTGAGCTGCAGCCTTATATAATCCATGGAGCCCATCACACCCTGAGCTGCAGCCTTATATAATCCATGGAGCCCATCACACCCTGAGCTGCAGCCTTATATAATCCATGGAGCCCATCACACCCTGAGCTGCAGCCTTATATAATCCATGGAGCCCATCACACCCTGAGCTGCAGCCTTATATAATCCATGGAGCCCATCACACCCTGGGCTGCTGCCTTATATAATGCTGCTCCTGCCCCCCATCCCTGGGATATCAGGAATAATAACAATAACCAAAATCAAACCAGAAAGGACATTGACTACCTTGGGTCCTGGACACAGTGTTCTATCCAGAGCGCTGTGTGACACCTCTGATGAACACTGACAGCTCCCATTAGAGGATCCTGACTTTAGTTGCTTATAACTTTGCCAAATTTTAACTATTCAGACTGAAATATATCCTAGAACAGCTCGGGCCTGCCTGCAGATAATGCAAAGAGACATCATGTCTAATGGTGTCAAGATGAGTCTGGGAGGTAAACTTTTCATCTCAGAATGCATTGTGACAGGAGGAGGCGGGGGGGGAGTTCCCCTCCCTGTTCCTAACTTTCATTACACAAACTCCAGGCTTTTTTCAGCTGATAACTCCATTTCTAAGGCGATTAACAAATCCATGCCTTAATTAGCAATAGATTTCCCATTTAACAGCTTTGCCTTATCTGTGCCCCTCCTCTCCCTTCTTTTAAAAGTAACTTCCTAAATTGAAGGGAAAAAAAAAAACCAAACCACAAACCCAACACAATTACCCAGGGCAACCACAATAATAAGGAATGTATCAGAACAAAGACCTAAATAATCAAACTGAGAAACAGCAATAAAAAAAAAAGGCAAAGAAATACTAATTTCCCCATGTGCTCCCTCATACAGCTTGGAGAGACAGTATCTCACCAAATTATTCCTTTTGTCAGAAGAAGCAACATGCACAGATACATTTCCAGTTAAGCAGCTGAAGCAGTTGTCATACTTTCTGATCTTGCTTTGGTTGGGCTCCATCCCATGTCCCTGCAGGACATCATGAAAGGATGTCCCCAGGGCTAAGCTTGTACTGCCACAAGAATCACATAATCATTATTATCACAAAATCATTAAGGTTGGATCAGCTTCAACTGCCAATCCAGCACCAAAGTTGCTTTCTTCTCTCAGGCAAGCAGCAGCAGAACAAGAGGACACAGTCTCAAGCTGTGCCAGGGGAAGTTTAGGTTGGAGGTGAGGAGAAAGTTGTTGCCTGAGAGAGTCACTGACTGCTGGAATGGGCTGCCCAGGGAGGTGGTGGAGTCAGCGTCCCTGGAGGTGTTCAAGGCAGGTTTGGACGTGGCACTTGGTGCCATGGTCTGGTCTGGAGGGCTGTGGTGATGGCTTGGACCTGATGAGCTTTTAGGTCTCTTCCAACCTTGGTGATACTGTGAGACTGTGATACCACCATTCCCATTAAACCACAGCCCCAGGTGCCATGTCTACATACTTTTTTAACTCCTCCAGGGATGGTGACTCCACCACCTCCCTGGGTAGCCTTTTCCAATGCCTGACTACTCTTGTAGGAAACAATTTTTTCCTAATATCCAACCTAAACCTCCCCTGGTGCAATTTCAGGTCCTTTCCTCCTATTGCTTGTTACTTGGGAGAAGAGACCAACACCCACCTGGCTCCAACCTCTTCTCAGGGAGTTGTAGAGAGCCAGGTCTCCTTTTCTCCAAACTAAACAACCCCAGCTCCTTTAGCTGCTCCTCACCAGACTTCTCCAAGTTCATTGCCTTTCTCTGGACCCACTTTAGCACCTCAAAGTCCTTCCTGTAATGAGGGTCCCAAAACTGAACTCAGTACTCAAGGTGTGGACTCACCAGTGCTGAGTACAGAGGGAGAATCACTTCCTGCAGAATCCTCATAGCTTTGCCACTTTTACAAGTATAACTTTTCTGGCATTCTTTTTCTCACATTTTACCCTCATGGATGAGACCACTTTGGATAGGTTCCCATCTTGGCCTGTGCCAGACCAATAACAGAAATGTCCAGATTGTGCAGTGTCCAAATGTCTTCCCTTTCCTGCTGAGACTATGAAATTCATTTCTTTTAGAACAGTGTGCTGGTTTGAGGCTAATTGGAATATTTTAATGGAGAAAATTAGATTATAGGTTGTGAAAAGCAAACACTGGTGATGTCTGCTGCACTCATAGGCTTGTTGAGATGGATAAGAACACAAACATAGATAAGACAGTGTCTCTCAGTCTCTCTCTGGGAGCCAGTAGATGCTCTCCTCTCTGCTGAATAATCTAACTAACCACTTTCCTTCTAACCCCCCTGGCCCATCCTCCAAACTCACCTTGCACATAAGGCAGACCCTGGGGTAAGGCAGAGGGGTGGGGAGAAGGTGGAAGGGTGGTTGGGAGCCCCTCCTGGGTTCTCTGATTTCTGGGAGGGGAGTTGTGTTTCTGTATTCCCTTTAATTTGTATATTTCTGTCAATATTCCTGTCTAATGTGTCTATCTCTGCTTGTACATTGTGCTGAGCTGTAAATAGAGCTTCAGTCCTTAACTTCCAGCTGGTTGGGGCTAGTCTGGGGGATTTTACAAAGCGTGGTGGGGGGCAGGGAACTCCCAAACCATTACAAACAGCCTCTTCAAAAATGCCAAATGAGAATGGGATTCAGGTGCACACTTCACTCCACACAGCCTAACCTACAGCAGCAGCAGGTAACAGCCTTGGCTTTCATCCCCTTAACTCAGCAAGGAACAGAAACACTTCAACATTTGCCATGTTGGAGGTGTTAGGACAGAACAAGGCTCACGCCAATGCAGGGCAGTGATTCCTCTGCGCCGCCACAGTTCGAGGAGGATGATGCAGACACAAAGCGAAGCCTTTCCCGATAAGAAATGTGTGCTGTGCCTCTCTAACAAATGCAGCACAACCTGCTCTAAGTGGTCTATCAGTTCCTGGCTACCATAGCTATCGATTTGACTTTATCACTAGATAAGAGTGTGCAGTTCTGTGTGCAGTTCTGGAGCCCTCAGCACAGGAAGGACATGGAAGTGTTGGAGCAGGTCCAGAGGAGGGCCACAAAGATGCTCAGAGGGCTGGAGCAGCTCTGCTGTGAGGACAGACTGAGAGAGTTGGGGTTCTGCAGCCTGGAGAAGAGAAGGCTTCGAGGGGACCTGATAGTAGCCTTCCAGTATCTGAAGGGGACCTACAGGNTGTGGCTGCTCCCTCACTAGAGGTGTTCAAGGCCAGATTGGATGAGGTCTTGAGTGACCTGTACTAGTGGGAGGTGTCCCTGCCTATGGTATGGGATTGGAACTGGATGATCTTTGAGGTCCCTTCCAACCTTCCCATTCTATGATTCTATGATAAGAGACCTAAGAATGGCCTCAGTGCAACTCCGATCAAAGCAGAGCGTGGGGAGGATTAGCTCTAATGACAGGTGTCCTCGTGCTCCTGGCTTGGGGACACTGCTGGAAAGAAGCATTTCACTGCTCAGTGCACTGGGACTGGTGTTTTAATCGCTGCAAAATCAAACTGGAGCAACCAGAGGAACTGGAGCTTTGCCATAGAATCACAGAATGGGTAAGGTTGGAAGGGACCTCAAAACTCAGCCAGTTCCAAGCCCCCACCATAGGCAGGGACAACTCCCACTAGAACAGGTTGCTGAAGGCCTTGTCCAACGTGGCCTTGAACACCTCCAGGGAGGTTGTGGGGCACAGAAGAACAGAATGTGATCAAATATTCTGTGCTTCACAACCTCCCTGGGCAACCTTTGCCAGTGTCTCACCACCCTCACTGCAAACAACTTCTTCCCAACATTCAGTTTCAGTCTCCCCTCTGCCAGTTCATATCCACTCCTCCTCAGCCTGTCATGACAATACTTTGTCAATAGTCCCTCCCCAACTTTCTTGTAGCCCCCTACAGATCCTGGAAGCCTCTTGCCATAGGTAGGGACACCTCCCACTAGAACAGGTCACTTAAAGCCTCATCCAACCTGGCCTTGAACACTTCCAGGGAGGGAGCAGCCACAACCTCCCTGGGCAACCTGTGCAGTTTCAATCTCCCACTCACAGTACAGAAATTGCAGAAGCTGACCCTGGACTACTTGGAGATTGCTCTCTCTTCTTTTTTTTTTCTTTTTTAAATTTATTTTATTGCCAGTAACATACCAAAAGCATCTTGATCTCATTTTCCTATTACCATTTCTGTCAAAGCTGTAAAAATAAACCAGCATAAATANGCAGGGGGAGGAGGAAAGGTGCCATGGATCATTTTTTTTTTTTTTTAAACCATAAGAATCAGTTCTGAAACAGAATTATTTATGCAGAGAGAGAGAGGCAGGCACTTGATAGAGCAGCTCCTGAGCTGACAGCATCCCAGCTCCATCGAGCTCTTGCCAGTCCTCTTAACTCCAGCACATCACAACTTCTGTGATGTGAAACTAGAGATATGCTCTTATCAGAGCCTGATGAGGAAGGCACTGGAAGGGAGCCCAGCTCCTCCATGGATGTTCACAGATGGAATGTGACTCAGCCTATCCTCTCTGCAGAAAACTGCTTGAGAAACTTATCAAAAATTTAAAAAAAAAGGAAGAAAAGAGCAGTTAATGAGCTTAAAAGTAGAGCATGCAAATATAGAGAGAAGTGTAGTCAGTGTCTCTGCATGTGTCTACTACTCGGTGTGGATGCCTGTGAGTAGGTACTGACTCACACGTGTAGTGCACACACACAGCAGGCAGAGGGAGGTGATTCTGCCCCTCTGCTCCACTCTGCTGAGAGCCCACCCAGAGTTCTGCATCCAGTTCTGGAGCCCCTATTACAGCAAAGCTCTGGAGGTGCTGGAAGGTGTCCAGAGAAGAGCCACAAGGATGAGCAGAGGGCTGGAGCTGCTCTGCTATAAAGACAGACTAAAAGAGTTGGGGTTGTTCAGTCTGGAAAGGAGAAGGCTCTGAGGAGACCTTATTGTGGCCTTCCAGTTTCTGAAGGGGGCTACAGGAAAGCTGGGGAGGGGCTTTTTAGGCTGTCAGATAGTGATAGGATTGGGAGGAATGGAGCAAAACTAGAAGGGGTAGATTCAGATTGGATATTAGGAAGAAGTTCTTCAGCATGAGGGTGGTGAGACACTGGAACAGGTTTCTCAGGAGGTGGTGGAAGCCTCATCCCTGAAGGCTTTTAAGACCAGGCTGGATGTGGCTCTAAGCAATCTGATCTAGTGTGAGGTGTCCCTGCCCATGGCAGCAGGGGTGGAACTGGATGATCCTTGGGATCCCTTCCAGTCCTGCCAGTTCTATGATTCTATGTAAAGAAGTGTTCTGTGCCTTCATGCTTGAAGGCAGATTGACATCTCCTCAGCTTGGAAAAGATTCTGAACAGCAGCACTGAAACAAACTGTCAGGTTTAAGGTTGTCTGCCTTAGTTTTAGACCTTGTTCTAATTAGGAAGGGTTTCCAAGGGCCCTGCCCATTGCCAGCCTGATCTGGCATCCAGCTGGCACTGTGGCAGAGGGAGGTGGATGTGTTTGAACCACAGGCTCCTTTGAAAAATGCTCCATTGTGATTGTCATTGTTAGTTTTTAGTTGCTCATCTGTTAGGCAGGAGGAAATGTTCAGAACTGATGTCTAGAAGAGTTGGAGGCAGCCAGCACAAAGCCTGTTTCTTTGTCCTGCCAAAACCAAGAAGAATGCTGGGCTGCCACAGACACCTGACTGACACTTAAGGAATGAAGCTCAGAGAGACTGAGAGCCCTGGGGCTGTTTAGTCTGTGGAAGAGAAGCTCATGAAGGCTAAGTGAAATCTGGAACCTGGCTGTCATCTGGCCCTGGGTTTAGAGGGTATAATGCACCTGCACATTTCATCTGTGGGCTGCTGCATGCTTCTGCCCAACACACTCCCCTTCCCTGCACCAAATCTGCTGCAGCTGGGCTTGGGGTGAGCAAGTTTGAAATGTTAAAGGTCCAAACCAGATGGTTGGAGACCAGGGCAGCTCTGTTGTATGTTTGCCACTCACTTGGCCATCTGCTTATTTTCCCTGGCAGAGTTAAAAATCCCCTCTTCAGAGAAGCCATCTCCTCCTTTGAAATAATGAATACTTTGCAACCCAAAGCAAGCATGAAAGCTGAAAGCCTGAGCAACCACTGTGGCTCTGAAGCTGTCACCAGTAAACCCTCTGATAACTGATTGTCACCAGCAGCCTTCAGCCTCTGCTGCAATGGATGTGAAAACCCTGCTGCCTGTGCAGGTAAAGCATTGTGCAATGGCTCCCTAAGAGGAGATGAGCAAAGGGCTGGAACACCTCTAACAGCTGCTCCCCTCGACCTTGTAGGCACCATCATCTGTGGAATATGACTGCTTCAACTCTGGCCAGCTTTGTACAAACATTGTACACTAATGCCTTTTTGTCTTACTTAACAGGATTTTGATGGATTTTCTTCTTCATTATTTAATAAAAATCTACCCAATTTCTAGTCTGGGGTAGGGAGGTTTGTTGTCATCTACTCTCTGCAGAGTGCAGTTTGTTGGGATAAAGATATACTGGGGTTTTTTTTAAGACTTTTTTTATCATAGAATCACAGAATGGTAAGGTTGGAAGGGACCTCAAAGATCAGCCAGTTCCAACCCCCTGCCATAGGTAGGGACACCTCCCACTAGCACAGGTCACTCAAGGCCTCCTCCAACCTGGCCTTGAACACCTCCAGGCAGGGAGCAGCCACAACCTCCCTGGGCAACCTGTGCCAGTGTCTCACCACCCTCACTGCAAACAACTTCCTCCTAACATCCACTTTCAATCTCCCCTCTGCCACTTCAAACCCACTCCCCTTGTCCTGTCATTGCAAGAACTTGTCAATAGTCCCTCCCCAGCCTTCCTGGAGCCCCCTTCAGATATTGGAATGATGATTAAGGATGATTAAGGGACTTGAGTATCTCTCCCATACTAAGAGAGCCTGAGAGCCCTGGGGCTGTTTAGTCTGGAGAAGAGAAGGCTGAGAGGAAATACCAGCAATGTGCACAAATATCTGTGGGGTGGGGGGCAAGTGGCTGGGGCCAAGCTCTTTTTGGTGGTCAGCAGCAATAAGCCAAGGAGTAATGGATACAAACTGGAACAGAGAAAGTTTCAGCTCAACACAAGGAGAAACTTTACAGTGAGGGTGACAGAGCCCTGGAGCAGGCTGCCCAAAGAGGTTGTGGAGTCTCCTTCTCTGCAGACTTTCCAAACCCACCTGGATGCATTCCTGTGCAATCCTGCTTGGCAGGGGGGTTGGATCTCTGGAGGTCCCTTCCAACCTCTAAGGTTCTGTGATTCTATGACCATGAGTGGCTGTGCACCCTCTGTTCTCTAGCTTTGACTGGCCAAAGCTGATCTGACTGTGAATCTTGGCCAGTTTTGAGTTACAAGTGGCCTTCTGTCCTTCAAAAGTCCCTTCCAGCCTGAAATATTCTACAATCCCTGTGCAGAGATGCTTAAGGCAGATGCTTGGAAGTCACAGTGAGGACATCACTGGGCTAGGGCAGAGGAAGTGTGAAAAACTGTCTTGGTTCTTCCCCCAAGCCTCTTGACAAGTTCTTTCCATGCTATCTACCTTTGCTCTCTCCTTTTACAGCTCAGGTAGAAGTGAGATACAATCATGAGGAGAGAGGCTGTCACAACACATGCAGATGGTTCCCAGTGCAGTGGCAGCCTCATCTCAGCTGAGGCCCCTTCAAGATACTGGAACAGAAAGAATTGTGGTGTACAGCAGGATTTTTAGGGATATCTTAAACTTAAATGTCTACTGCAGTGTTTTTCATTTGTTTCTAATCCCTGAATGCCATGAAGCTTTCCAGTTGAGGAGAAGATCCCTTCAGAAACTTCTCAAGGATCTCTGCATCATGTATTATTTTTTTTCTTATGCTTTTCACAGACACTGTAAAATAATCCCAGGACAGCCAGAGTCCACAGGTGCCAGACTGAAAACACAGTCTGAGATGTTTTTCTAGGCTCCTTAGAGTGTAGAAGAGATGGGACCATCAGAGGGGATGTCAGAGATCACCTACTCCAACCTCCCTGCCATAGGCAAGGATGTCTCTCAACTGGAACAGGTTGCTCAAGCCCTCATCCAACCTTGAGCACCCCCACAGAGGGGACATTCACAATCTCCTTGGGCAACCTGTTCCAGAGTCTCACCACCTTCATACTGAAGAACTTCTTCCTAAGATCATGTTGCAAGACACTATCATGAGAAGTCCCTCTCCAGCCTTCTTGTAGGATCCCTTCATGTAGTGGAAGGTAGCTCTAAGATCCCTCCAGAGTCTTCTCTTCTCCAGGCTGAACAAGCCAATCTGAACCACATCTGCTAGACTATGTAACAGGGGTGAGATGGATCAAGGTATGTATTGGGAAGGCAGTGAAGGGCAAACGGAAAAGGATCTGGGGGTCCTAGTGGATGGGAGGGTGACCATGAGCCAGCAATGGGCTCTGGTGGCCAGGAGGGGCAATGCCATTCTGGGGTGGATCAAAAGGGCTGTGGTTAGAAGGTCAAGAGAGGTTCTCCTGCCTCTCTACTCTGCCCTTCTGAGGCCACATCTGGAGTACTGTGACCAGTTCTGAGCCACCAGCTCAAGAGGGACATAGAACTGCTTGAGAGAGTGCAGCACACAGCCACAAAGATGCTGAAGGGAATGGAACAGCTCTGGTATGAGGAGAGCCTGAGGGAGCTGGGACTGTGCTGCTGGGAGAAGAGGAGCCTGAGAGGTGACCTCAGCAATGGTTATAAAGATGTGCAGGTGAGTGCCAGGAGGCTGGAGCCAGGCTCTGCTGGGTGATGCCCAATGCCAGCACAAGGGGCAATGGTGGAAGCTGAGCCATAGGAAGCTTAATTCAAATGTGAGGAGGATTTTTTCCCCTGTGAGGGTGACAGAAACCTGGAACAGGATGTTCAGAGAGGCTGTGGAGTCTCCTTCTCTGGAGACAGTCAAGACCTGCCTGGATGTGTTCCTGTGTGATCTGCTCTGGGTGATCCTGCTCTGGCAGAGGGACTGGACCACATAATCTTTTGCTGTCCCTTCCAGCCCCTGGCATTCTATGGCATTCTATGATTCCTGTGTGCCCTGTCCTAGGTGATCCTGCTTTGCAGGGTGATTGGACTCGACCTCTGGAGCTCCCTTCCAACCCCTAACATTCTGTGGTTTTGTGACAATGAGGAGAAACTTCTTTGGTGTAGGCTGCCCAGACAGGTTGTGGAGTCTGCTTCTCTGGGGAGATTCCAAAGCCATCTGGATATTGTGATTCTGGGCAACCTGCTGTGGGTGCCCTTGCTTTGGCAAGGGGTTTGGACTGGATGAGCTTTGAAATTCCTTTCCAGCCCCTGACATTCTGTGATTCCACTTTTGCCACACAGCAAATAACACACAAGGCCCTGAACTGTGGCTGGGGTCTGCAAGAACAACAGGTTGGCGGACAAGGAAGACATGCTGAGAAGTCTTTTAAAGGTCAGTCTCTGCCTTGTGCTCATCAAAGCCCTCCAATAAAGTTTGAACAGAGAAGCTGAATCAAGAGTTGGGCAACACAGGCATATTGCCAAGTGTTGAAGGCTAACCCTTAAGGAAATCTGACATGCAATAAAAGCTCTGCTTTTCTGAACAGGCAGAGCTCTCAAGTGAATTAAACTGTGCTGGAAGTCGATGAGAACAGTCACTTCCCAAAATGCTCTGCAGCTTAGCTGCAGGAGCTCCAGCTGAAGTCTTTGGGTCAAAGTAAAGCAAAACACCTCTGAACAGATCACAGACTCTGCTCACTGGTTTGTTTTGTTGGTTTTTTGGTTGGGTTTTTTTGGGGGTGGGGTTTTTTTTTGGCCAAGGTTTAGGAACTAATATTATTTATTCGGCATGGAACATGCAGGGAGTTGGAACTGGATGATCTTCGAGGTCCCTTCCAACCTTACCATTCTGTGGTTCTATGAGAATATGGTCACAGAAACACAGAGTCACACTCCTTTGTGTGTGGATCTGACGGGACAGTGTCTGGGCATGGATTTACACAATGCTTTAGGTTGGAAGAGACCTTAAAGTTCATCCAGTCCCAACCTCCCCTCTATGGAGAGGGACAATTTCCACTAGCACAGGTTGCTCAAGACTAACAGAATCATAAAGTCACCAATCATAGAATGGCTTTGATTGGAAGGGACCTTAGACATCATCTGCTCAAACCTCCCTGTCTGGCCTCATCCAACCTGGACTAGTACACCTCCAGGGAGGGGGCATCTACCACCTCCCTGGGCAACCTGCTCCAGTGTCTCACCACCCTCACTGGAAGGAATTTCTTCCTCCACTTATCACAGTACCACAGTATCACCAAGGTTGGAAGAGACCTCAAAGCTCATCAAGTCCAAGCCATCACCACAGCCCTCCAGACCAGACCATGGCACCAAGTGCCACGTCCAAACCTGCCTTGAACACCTCCAGGGACGCTGACTCCACCACCTCCCTGGGCAGCCCATTCCAGCAGTCAATGACTCTCTCAGGCAAGAACTTTCTCCTCTCCTCCAGCCTAAACTTCCCCTGGCACAGCTTGAGACTGTGTCCTCTTGTTCTGCTGCTGCTTGCCTGAGAGAAGAAAGCAACCTCCTCCTGGCTACAACCACCCTTCAGGTAGCTGGAGACAGCAAGAAGGTCTCCCCTGAGCCTGTAGACAGCAAGAAGGTCTCCCCTGAGCCTGTAGACAGCAAGAAGGTCTCCTCGTTTTACAAGGGCTTGTAGTGATAGAGAGCACTGAAGCTTAAGAAGGGTAGATTTAGACTGGAGGTTAGGAAGAAATTCTTTAGAGTGAGAGTGGTGAGACACTGGAACAGGTTGCTCAAGGAGGTTGTGGATGCCTCCTCCCTGGAGCTGCTCAAGATCAGGCAGACACAGCCTTGAGCAACCTGTACTAGTGAGAGGTGTCCCTGCCCATGACAGGGGGGTTGGGACTAGATGATCTTTAAGGCCCCTCCCAACCCAAACCACTCTGATTTCACTCAGAACAGACCGATTTGGAGACAGTATTTTAATAACAGCAGCACAATCCTCATCCCTTCCTTCCCTGCCTCCTCTTGTCCTTGATTTGCCAATTAGAAACAACTGCAGTGGAAGTGACACAATCCCACACTGCTGGTTTCAGACAGATTGTCACCTGAAGAAGCTATTAGAGAGCCATAAGAAGAGCTCATAAGGATATTTTTTCCCCCCAATGAAGCATGTTGATAAAAAAAAAAGGGTAATAATTAATGTTTTCATTTATTTATATCTATACATAGTTCTGAACACACATAGTCAGATATTTTATTCTAGCACAGAGAAAGCAATTACCATTCCCTGTAACTGAGAGCTTCAAAAAGCACCAAGAAGTATGAAAATGGTGATTATATTCTAATCAGACATTTCCAGGGAGAATATTTCTACTTTTTTTTTTTTTTTTTTTTTTTTTTTTTTTTTTAGCTGAAGCCTGGAACAGCAAACAAAACAGACTCTCACTGTAAAAATCAGGCTCTTAGTCAGAGCTGCTGCTTTCCAAGTCTCCCCAAATTGGACTGCACTCCACGTAGCAGCATCCACCTCCCACGCTCGTTCCCATCCATCCACTCCTAGTCCACACTGCTCTGGTTGTGGACATCTCAGAGGCATTATTGAGGAGGGCTTGCAATGCCAGGACAAGGGGCAATGGGTTTGAAGTGGCAAAGGGGAGATTGAAAGTGGATGTTAGGAGGAAGTTGTTTGCAGTGAGAGTGGTGAGACACTGGCACAGGTTGCCCAGGGAGGTCGTGGAGCACAGAACCACCCAACATGATCTTTGATCACGTTGGATGATTCTGTGCTCCACGACCTCCCTGGAGGCGTTCAAGGCCTGGTTGGATGAGGCCTTGAGTGACCTATTCCAGTGGGAGGTGTCCCTGCCTATGGCAGGGGGTTGGAACTGGTTGAGCTTTGAGGTCCCTTCCAACCTTACCATTCTATGATTCTATGGTTATGACTGCCCAGAGAAGCAGGAGTTCAAAATGCCAGTGCCAGGCATCCTGCAGAGGCTGAAGGCAGCACAGGGAGCACCACTCACATCTGGTGAGACAGACAGAGAGCAACCCCATGGTCATGAAGTCCAACTGCACTTTTCCTTCCTTTTTGATTGCCCCCAGGTATCCTTATCAACTGGAGTGTCCAATTACTCCAGGCTCCCATGGGCCAGAAGTGCAGAGTCCAATGGTGCTTTCAAAGGGCTGGTGAGGGGCCTGGAGCACAGCCCTGTGAGGAGAGGCTGAGGGAGCTGGGAGTGTGCAGCCTGCACAAGAGGAGGCTCAGGGCAGAGCTCATTGCTCTCTGCAACTGCCTGAAAGGAGGTTGTAGCCAGGTGGGGTTGGGCTCTGCTGCCAGGCACTCGGGGACAGAACAAGAGGACACAGCCTCAAGCTGTGCCAGGACAGGTTCAGGCTGGATGTTAGGCAGAAGTTGTTCCCAGTAAGAATTGGCATTGGAATGAGCTGCCTGGGGAGATGGTGGAGTGCCCATCCCTGGAGGTGTTCAAAAGGGACAGGGATCTGCTGGAGAGGGTCCAGTGGAGGCTATGAGGATGCTGAGGGGACTGGAGCAGTGCCTGAGGAGGAGAGGCTGAGGGACCTGGGGCTGCTTAGTCTGGAGAAGAGAAGACTGAGAGGGGATTGAATCAA
>VWZE01016288.1:6311-20500 GCA_013396675.1 Eubucco bourcierii | reverse complement strand
CATGTTCAGGCGGGTGTCAATCAGCACCCCCAGATCCCTTTCTGTTTGACTGCTCTCCAGCCACTCCCACCCCAGCCTGTAGCTCTGCATGGGGTTGTTGTGGCCAAAGTGCAGCACCTGGCACTTGCATATGTTGAGCTCCATCCCCTTGGACTCTGCCCATCTGTGCAGGTGGTCGAGGTCCTGCTGCAGAGCCCTTCTGCCCTCCAGCCCAGCAACATCAGCCCCCAGCTTGGTGTCAGCTGCAAATTTGCTGTGCGTGACTCGATGTCCTCGTCCAGATCATCACTGAAGATGTTCCAGAGGATGGGGCCCAGCACTGACCCCTGGGGCACACCGCTAGTGCCAGGCCTCCTGCTGCATGTGGCACCATTCACCATCACTCTCTGGGCTCACCCCTCCGGCCACTTCCTAACCCAGTGCAGAGTGCTCCTGCTAAAGCAGGGTCACCCACAGCCGCTTACCCAGGATCAGAATGTCCATGTAGGTTTGGAATCTCTCCAGAGAAGGAGTCTCCAGGCAGCCTACTCCAGGGCTCCAAAACCCTCCCTAAGCTCAGGGAAAACCTCCTGTGTTCTGGTTTGTACCCACTGCCTCTTGTCCTATCACAAAGCCACACCAACATGCTAAGATCTTTCATTTGGTTTCACTTGAGAGCCACCAGACAGCCTAAAAGTCGCTGCAGACCTAAAAGCACTGCAAAGCCTTCAACCAAGCTCCCTCTAAAATGAAGCCTGGGCCACATTCTGGCTCCACTTCAAATTACACTTGTAAAGTGTGAGCCAAGTCCCTGAAGGAAAATGGAAACACTCCCATCCTCTTTGACAGGCTTTAAATCAGCCTGGAGCATGGTCCCACATGCTTGGGAGGTGCCAATGCCATCATTACCTGTCAGGGCTGAGACTTCAATCAGAATATGCTGGGTAAAACTTTTATTTTTTTTTTTCTTTTCTCTCTCTCTCTTTTCTTTTTTCTTTCTTTTTTTTTTTTTTTTTTTTTCCAAAATTAAAAAGATGCATTCAAGTGCAAAAGGATCTGCTCCTGTGAGGCTCTGGGTCTGAAAAGTGCCTCTCAGCCTCATTAGTTTAACTAGAAGCTGCTCATTGATCTCTCCTGTAAATGAGTGAGCTCTGGCAAGCCGTTAAGCACAGTTATGCACATCATGCTGCAGGCACAGAATAAGCCTGCCTGGATGCTCCCAGCTCCTGTACTGCTGTAGGTAGCCCAAAGAGGTGATGGAGTCTCCATCTCTAGAGTCATTTCAGACCTGCCTAGACACTGTACTGTGCAACTTGCTTTGGCAGTAGGCTTGGAATAAATGATCTTGTAAGGAGAGGACAAGGAGCAATGGGTTTGAAGTGGCAGAGGGGAGATCGAAAGTGGATGTCAGAAGGAAGTTGTTTGCAGTGAGGGTGGTGAGACACTGGCACAGGTTGCCCAGGGAGGTTGTGGCTGCTCCCTCCCTGGAGGTGTTCAAGGCCAGGTTGGATGAGGCCTTGAGTGAGCTGTGCTAGTGGGAGGTGTCCCTGCCTATGTCAGGGGGTTGGAACTGGATGATCCTTGAGGTCCCTTCCAACCTTCCCATTCTATGATCCTATATGGTTCTTGCATGCTTTAGAAGAAGCAATTCCTTGCTGGAAGCACCACAATGGAGCAGCTGCACATCTATTTTCATCTCTGCCTGACAGAACTCAAGAGCAGCAAGGCTGCTGAGGCCACCAATGCTGCCAGGGAAAGAAAGCAGCAGGCTCGGTGTCCCCAAACCTGCCCTGCCCTACAGAAGCACGGCAGAGGTACCCTCAGAGACAATGACAATGCATGTATCAGTGTGCTGGTGATAACAGGGCTTTGTGCCTGCTCACAAAGCAGATAATAACTCACCTTGTTCTCATTTGCCATCTTCTGTCTGTCATGGTTTGGGTGCTTTTAAATGTCGTTAGTGTTGTTTAGAATTACTCATCCTTCTGCGGCACGAAATGAGAAGCTGAACTCAGGCTGTCTGTACAGAGCTTGTCACTGATGGTTTTCATCTCTCTATAATTACTTCTGAGAGATAGATGCCTTCACCAGGGAGAGGTGACTCAGCTTTCCAACTTGCTACCTGGTTCCCCAGCACCCCTGTGCTGTAAGAAAACCTTGCTGAAGGTGCTTGGGGCAATCTGCTGCCTGAACCCCAGTTTTGTCCTGGGCTTTGTGTCAGTCAGGAGGCCAAGTGCAGCTTGGATTCTGCAAGGATGAGGCAGGCACAGAAGTTCCCAGCAGGCTTTTCTCAGTGATGCCCAATGACAGCACATGGGGCAATGGGTGGAAGCTGAGCCATAGGAAGTTTCATGTAAATGTGAGGAGGAATTTTTAACCTGTGAGGGTGACAGAATCCTGGAACAGGCTGCCCAGGGGAGTTGTGGAGTCTTCTCCTCTGGAGATATTCAAAACCTGCTTGAATGTGTTCCTATGTGATCTGCTCTAGGTGCTCCTGCTCTGGCAGGGGGGTTAGACTGGCTGAGCTTTGGAGGTCCCTTCCAGCCTCTGACATTCTGTGATGCTGTAGTTTTCTGAGGAAAAGGACCTGGGGTTCTGGGNGAGGATGATCAGAGGGCTGAAGCAGCTCTCCTACGAGGACAGGCTGAGAGAGTTGGGGCTCTGTAGCCTGGAGAAGAGAAGGCTTAGAGGAGACCTTAGAGTAGCCTTCCAGTATCTAAAGGGGGCTACAGGCAGGCTGGGGAGGGACTATTGACAAGGTCTTGCAATGACATTGCAAGGGGCAATGGTTTTGAAGTGTCAGAGGGGAGATTGAAACTGGATGTTAGGAAGGAATTCTTTGCAATGAGGGTGGTGAGATACTGGCACAGGTTGCCCAGGGAGGTTGTGGAACCTGTGCTCCACAACCTCCCTGGAGGTGGATGAGGTCTTGAGCGACCTGTTCTAGCGGAAGGTGTCCTTGCCCATGGCAGGGAGTTGGAATTAGATGATCTTTCAAGTCCCTTCCAACCTAAACCATTCTGTGATTCTGTGATTCTCAGCAGTTCTAGATAAGGGCACCAGAGCAGAACAGTTACACAGATCCTGCACTCATCAAGCTCCTCAGGTTTGCCCTGCCACAGCACTGATTGACTGGGAGAATGCACCCAGGGTGTTCAATTATGGCACAATGCTGCATTATGGGTGCTACTCACCAAACCCAGACAACCAGGCCAGCAACTAACCCCTCAGTCAGCAGTGTCAGTGGCAAGCCAAACACCAGCTGCTTTTTATTCCTCTTAAGCTCCATGCAGGTAGGAGAGGGATGGGATTTCATCTCCTCTGCACTAAGATCAGACTTTAGTGGGTCACACATGTGCTGCACAAAGTGCAGCCTGAGCCTCCATGCTGCCAACAGCATCTCGTGATGACTGCAGAGGAACTTGGTTGCAGTCCCAGATCTGTAAAAAATCTCTTCAAATGAACTAATAGCAGCAGTTAAGCAAATGCAGGGTTTAAAGGTAGCAATTAATTTAGGAGTTGTCAGGGGTCACACCTCACACTCTCTGTGGATTCACCATTAAGGAGAAGCTGACTCCTTCCAAAAGGCAGCGACGATTACTCAGGACGACGGAATCAGAGTTGCTGCTTTTCTTGAAAGCACTTTCCTCTGACCCACCCCTATTGCTGTTTGCCATTTTCACTCTGGTGCTGTTTCCACTTCTGCATTTTCTAAATGAAAACCAAACCCCAGAGTTGTCATGCACCCAAAAAAACCAAAACCAAACCCAAAACCCAAAAAACAAGCTGCAAACCATTCTTCTGCAGCTGCTTTTCTCTCCCTGCTCTGCAAAGAAAGTATTGAAAAGTTTTTGGCAAGCCAAATACTTTCCTGACCACTTCATAGCATTTGTTATTTTTACTTCTTGGCATCAGCAAGAAGAACAATGTGCATCTTCCCAAGATGGAAGACTGGGTTGCAGTGGAGAGCTGGCAGCAGTTGGGAGGAGATGGCTGAAGCTGATGCAGTTGCCTGCTCAACTCGGCAGAAGACTCAGGGGCAGACATCTCCATACATGAGCTGTGAAGAGCTGCAGCTGCAGAGCAAAGGCCATGGCTGCAGCCAGGGCCAGGACTGCCACCACAGTTTTCATCTACTCCTGGCTTTGAGTTAACAACCTGAATGGGGAGCCCTAAGTCTGAACTCACTGTGCAAAGACTGAAGCAGGCACTGAACCAAGCAGCCTACTTGCACAGTGTCCCACTGCTGGCAGAGCCTTGCTGGAATTCAAGGCCAGGTGATGCCATTCTTATTTCACTCAAGTTCTCCATCCTCCTACTTTTGGGGCTGCACTAAAGTAGGAAAAAAAAAATTAGCAGGGAGTATCTCTACACTTCCCAAGCTTTTCAATGAACTGTTTTGTCTGGTAAAGGTCTCTGAGATCATCAAGTCCAACCATCAACCCAGCACCATCATGGTCATCAAATCACGTCCCAAAGTGCCACGTCCACACATTTCTTGAACCCCTCCAGGGATGGGGACTCCACCACCTCCCTGGGCAGCCTGTTCCAATGCCTGACCACTCTTGCAGCAAAGAAACTTTCTCATAATATCCAGCCTAAGGCTTCCCTGGCATAATTTCAGGCAAGACCTTCTACCCCATGCTCATCACTTGTGATTTTTCCTGAACTCAAGGTAAGTAGAGAAGCACTTCCATAAAGAACTGTTCCCACTGATGTCAGGGTGGGATCATCCTTCAGACAGCTCTTGTCCCCCTCTGATCTGCAGAGATAATCCAGACATGAGTCCAGGCACAGAAGCATATTTCTAGCCAGATGAGGTGGATATTGTACAGCTCATCCACGCAGGGGATTATTTAGGAAGAGCTTTGGCCAGGGCTGGCATCCTCACACTCTCGGCTCTCTGGAGCCTATCACACTTCTACATGTGTCTGCTGGGAGCTGCATATTTTACACTTAAGGCAACACCCATCAAAATCAATACAAAAATTCCTGCAAACCTCACCAGACATTGAATAAGGACTAAAATATTCAGTGACCAGGCAGAAGCTTGAGCTGTTGAGCAGAACGAAGCAGTGATTTATTGGACTCTGCAGCAAGGCTCATTTTGGTTTGCCTTCAGCTGCTCACAAGGCAGGCACCTGGCCCCTGCCACTCACTCCAGCTTCCCCTGCTGCCAATGGGGAAGGATGGGCACTGTCAGAAGATGAATTGCACCTGCAGGAGTTCCCAGCTCCCCTCCAGTGCTAGTTAGACTAATTAGGATAAATATCTAATTTCTACCCAGCTCCGTTTCAGTACAACAAATCCCAGTCGCAGTGTCGCTGTGCCACAGAAGGCACTGAGGAATTGAGCTGCAAGTCTTGTTCAGTGCATGCAGCCCCAGGGCTGTTCTTACACATGTTGTACCTACAGGAACCAAGGAATCCTAGAGCTGTTTTGGCTGGAAAAGACCTCTAAGATCATCAGGTCCAATCATCAACCTAAGAACACCAGGGCCGTTAACCCATGTCCTGAAGGGAATATCCATATATTTTTTGGGCAGCTCCAGGGATGGTGACTCCACCACCTCCCAGAGCAGCCTGTTCCAGTTCCTGACTACTCCTGCAGGAAAGAAATTTTTCCTCATCTCCAATCTAAACCTCTTCTGGCACAATTTCAGACCATTTCCACTTGTTCCATGACCTGATACTAGGGAGAAGAGACCAACCCCCACCTCGCTCCAACCTCCTTTCAGGGAGCTGTAGAGAGCAGTGAGGTCTCTCCTCATCTCCCTCTTCTCCAGGCTAAATAACCTCAGGTTCCTCAGCTGCTCCTCACCAGCCCTGTTCTCTAGACCCTTCACTGACTTCTTTATCCTTCTCTGGAGCTGCTCCAGCACCTCAATGTCCTTCTTGTAATGAGGGGCCCTAATATTCAAGGCGAAGCCTTATCAGTGTCTAATACAGGGGCACAGTCTCTTCCCTGGCCCTGCTGGCCACACTGTTGCTGATCCAGACCAGGATGCTGGTGGTCTTCTTGGCTGCCTGAGTACACTGCTGGCTCATGTTCAGCTGGCTGTCAATCAACACCCCTAGGTCCTTTTCTGCTGGGCAGTTTCTGCCCCCTTGCCCCAAGCCTGGAGCACTCATGGAGCTGTTGTGACCCAAGAGCAGTCTTTCAGCCTTGCTAAAGCTGTTGTGGCCAAAGTGCAGTGTAAAATCTCATGCAATTGACCTTGGGCCATCGATGCAACCTGTCCAGATCCCTTTGCAGAGCCTTCCTACCTCTGAGCAGAATCAACACTCCCACCCAACTTGGTGTGATCTACAAATTTACTGAGGGAGAACTCAATCCCCTCATTTGTGTAGGAACTACAGGAGCAAACAGAAATGCTGCAGCAATGCAGTCAGGATGAGAGTCACACTGTCATGGCCACTGCTGGCCAAATGCTCACAGGTTTCAGAGCTCATCTATGCAATACAAATCAAATCAAATCCATAAACCTGCAGGAAACATGCAGGGTAACACTGAGAGAAAACATCCTTGAAGTGGTGACTCACTCAAGGATCACAAGAACTGGAACTGGGATAATCAGAGGATTAAACCACTCAGAATAATGAACCCCAAGTCAAAAAGGACAAACTGTTAATCCATGACTCACAGTCCTGGGTGGCTTTGCCTAAACACCACCCCACTGAGGTCCCCTTGCTGAGGTTTGCAACTGAGAAGGGCAAATTTGGCAGCAGGCTGGGCACTTAGTGGGACTCTCCTGTGACAAGAGCCCAGGGAAGTGAAAGCAGGAATCAAACATCTGCAGACTCCACTTGGCCTCACAGGATTTCACTCTGACTCTTAAATCTGCTGGCTTCCAACCATGGGAAAAAGCCACATCCAAAATGAAAGGCACATTCTTGGAGGCTTTCTCTGCTGCCATCTGCAAATGGTTATTTCTCCTTTGTAAAAATAATTAAGTGCTTATAGAAGAAATTCCTTACCTCCTTCCAGTAACTGAAAAGGAGAAAAGATTTGTGTGCACCAAGTGTCCACGTATCCTTTCAGTGAGGTACCCCTAAAGCAAAGGGAAAGGAGAGCAAACCCTTCCTGCACCCTGCTGCAGAAAGGTCTCCACAATTACAACCCACCCAACACCTGAGGCACCAAATGCTGGCACACAGCTCTGCTCACACCCTGGGGGCCAGCCAGAAAGGCTTCAGCTCTGAAGTCAGCTTCCAAGAATTCAGATACATAATTGTAAGAGGAAGCATGGGGCAAATCCATGCCCCTGCCAGGAATCTGCTGTCCCATCCCTGGCAAAGCATCAGGTGCATGAAGGGGGATGGACAGGGCTGCTACATGGATGAAAAGAGCCAAGGTTGAATGCTCTTGGGGTATGTCTGACCCACACCCACAACTCAGCTCTGCTATGAGGACAGGCTGAGAGAGTTGGGGCTCTGCAGCCTGGAGAAGAGAAGGCTTCCAGGAGACCTTAGAGTAGCCTTCCAGGATCTGAAGAGGGCTACAGGAAGGCTGGGGAGGGACTACTGACAAGGTCTGGGAACGGCAGGACAAGAGGCATTAGGTTGAAACTGACAGAGGAAAGACTGAAACTGGACGTGAGGAAGAAATTCTTTGCAGTGAGGGTGGTGAGATACTGGCACAGGTTGCCCAGGGAGGTTGTGGAGCACAGAACCAGGTGCTCCACAACCACCCTGGAGATGTTCAAGGCCAGGTTGGATGAGGTCTTGAGTGACCTGTGCTAGTGGGAGGTGTCCCTGCCTATGGCAGGGGGTTGGAACTGGGCTGAGCTTTGAGGTCCCTACCAACCTTACCATCCTATGATTCTATGAACTTATGGACTGCAGTGCTTGGGGTTGCTGTAACAAATTTTGTCTTCAGCTTCATTTTGTCCTGGGAATGAGGGGGGCAGCCTGGCCCAGAGCAAGAAGCTGTTGGGCAGTTATCTCCTAGAATCTCTCAGGCAATTTTTTTTCCCCCTTTTCGATGTGAGTCATAAGAATGGAACAAGTGAGATTGTAAGATTAAAGGAGTTATCAGCTCTCCATCACTAGAAACACAAAACTCCTTTTTCTCTCCAAAGGCAATTAACAAGGAGCAGAAGCAGATAAAACTGGAGCAGGCTGCTTGCCATCTCTGCTTAATCTTCAGATAACTATTTTCTTAAAGCCCCTCAGCCTGGCTGCTCCGCGGCTGCAGCGCAGCGGTCCCTGCAGACGAGGCTGTCTCCAGGAAAAGGATAAGGACATAAAGGGACAAAAAAAAGAAGATAAAGAGATGGGGGAAACGTTTGGCATGCTAAAAAGGGTGAAAAACCTACAAAGCTATTGCTCAGAAGCAACACAGGGACGGAGATGAAAGGGAAAAGATTAACTTCTGCTGCTGGGTTTTACGAAGGCGCCGTACACAGCCTGAGCTAATGGGCGCTGCTTGCTGGGAACTATACAGGGCAGAATTAGCAGCAGCTAAAGCAGCTGGGGGGATTTGAATCTTGGTGCTACCTAAACACACACTCCCCAGTGTACTGCCAGCCTGGGCTGATGTCTTTATCATCACAGCTCCATCCAGCTAGGCAGCATTGTCTGTCTCTCTGTCCTTCTCTTGGTTACCTTCAAGCGAACCTGAATGCTGCTGCCGAGCAGGGATGTAGGATGGATGAGACACTGTGCAAATCTCCCTGTGCTATTCCATGTGTATGTCCTTAGAAAGACCAGCACTGGAGAAATATGCTGTCTCATGCCAATATATGATTCCTCTAGTCTAGCTGGACCAGTGTCCCCAGGCACAACTGATCCCAGCACCTCACTGCTCCCTTCTCCAGTTTGAACCCCATCAGGCTGTCAGTGAGAAAGTTATGGGAGACAGCACCAAAAGCTTTGCTAATGTCAAGCTAAACATCTACTGACATACCCTCAACCACCCAGCCAGCCACCTCACCCCAGAAGGCTATTGGGTTGGTCACACAGAATTTGTCCTCTGTGGACTATTCCCAGCTGCCTTTTTGCCCTTCCTGGATGTGGCTTCCAGTTTAGTTGCTCCATCACCTCGCCAGGGATGCTGCTGAGGCTGACTGGGCTATAATTCTCTGTGTCATTCTTGAAAGCAAAAGTCACATTTGTTCTCCTCCAGTTCTCAGGCACCTCTCCCAGTTGCCACAAGCTTTCAAAGACAATGGACTGGCCTTGCAATGACATCAGACAATTCCCTCAGCACTTAGGGGTGCACCCCTCAGGCCCCCTGGACTTGGTTATATCCAGTTTGTTAATGTGATTCCCAGAAGATCCTCCTCCATTGTGGGTAAGTTTGCCTTGCTCCAGACTTTCCCTCTGGACCTAGGGGGCTGGGGTTTTTCTGGGTCAATCTGACCAAGATGATTGTGGCATTGAAGAGCTCAAACTTTCCCAGCTCTCCTGCCCCATGTTTTCCCTGTTCTTCCTCCACTGTAGGCAGACCCATACAAAACAATGCTGTTGCCTTCCACACCCTTCACCAGATTGAACTCCAGGTAGGCTCTGGCTTTCCTAGTCCTACCCACACACACTTGGATAGTCTCTGGGTTCCTCCTGGGGATTCTGGCTCTATTTTCACCCACAGCACATTTGTTCATATCTGAGTTTGGTTAGGAGCTCCTTGCTCACCCACAGAGGCCTCCTGCCACCTTGGTTTGACTTCCTACATGCTTCAACAAACCATGGGCACAAGATCCTTAAAAATCAAACCATCCACCTGGACCTCTCTTGGGATTTTTGCTCCCTTTTTTTTTTTCAGAAAGGAAGGTCAGTTTGAGATAACAACTCAAGAGTATGTTCCAGTTTTCTCAGATCTCTGAGCTGAGCTGAGAAGTCTCAGTAAAGCTCTACCAAAACTCACACTTAGACACCAGACTGATAAAAAATCTTATCTATAAGACATCACAGAGGGATGATTTCGGCTTTGTTTTCCTTGAGCATAAAAGTGCTGGAAGCAATTTTCCTCTCTTTTATCCAAACCCAAAACATATTATCGAGGTCCCTAGATTCCATTAAAGCATCAAAGCTGTGTTCCACACCACAGTTCTCTTAAAAAAAAAAAATAAATATATATATAGAATCATAGAATGGTAAGGTTGAAAGGGACCTCAAGGATCATCTAGTTCCAACCCCCTACCATAGGCAGGGACACCTCCCACTATCCACTTCAGATACTGGAGGGCTAAGGATGGGCCATAAGAATGCTCAGAGGCCTGGAAGTTCTGCTGTGTGAGGGAAAGCTGAGAGAGAGAGGTTTGTTCAGCCTGGAGAAGAGAAAGTTACAGTGAGATCTGGTTACCATGTGCTAGTACATCAACAGTGACTACCAGGATGATGGAGACTCCCTTTTTACTACGAGTCACAAGGGAAAGACAAGGGGTGATGGGGATAAATTGGTCCTGGGGACATTCTGACTGGAATCCAGAAGAAGATTTTTCCCCATGAGAACAGCTGGACACTGGAATCATGTGCCAAGGGAAGCAGTGGATTCCCCTGTATCAGTCATTAGCACCTGACAGGGTGCTGGGCTGGCTCGTTTCAACTGTGCTATCGGACCACACAATCCCTGGGGTCCCTTCCAACCTGGCATTCTCTGATTCTGGTGCTCAAAGCTGGTGGTTTCCAGGTCAGAAGATACCAGAGCACCTTGAAAATAAGTGTTTGCTTTTGCCCTCCAAGGTACTGCAGGTCCACAGAATCACAGAATTAAGCAGGCTGGAAAAGATCTCTAAGATCATTGAGTCCAACCTAGCAAATCAAACAGACCATGGCACTAAGTGTCCCAACCAGGCTTTGCTTGAACACCTCGAGGGACAGTGACTCCACCACCTCCCTGGGCAGCCCATTCCAATGCCAATCACTCTTGCTGGGAAGAACTTCTGCCTAACATCCAGCCTGAACCTGCCCTGGCAGAGCTTGAGGCTGTGTCCTCTTGTTCTGTCACTGAGTGCCTGGGAGAAGAGACCAATCCCCACCTAGCTACAACCTCCTTTCAGGTAGTTGTAAAGAGCAATAAGGTTATTTAAGAGTTACTTGATGCCTGCAGCATGGTGAGAGGCTAACACCAAGAACACCCTTGCTGCCATCAGGCATGTTCAGCAGATTTGCTGCCAGTGTCAAGGGGCCAGCAGGATTCACAACGCTTGGCTGCCCAAAACAAAACACTGCATTGTGCTCTTCAAACAAATGCCCTGCATCCAATTCCCTCATGCCTCTTTTACAAATTGAGCTGCTTAATTAGTCCATGATGAGTTATTGCATATATTAATAGCAAGCCTATGAATAAGCCCTGCACTGTTGTCGAGTTCAGCAAGCAGGCTCCCGGCACTGCTTTGCACATCAGCTCCAGCACGTGGACCCTGCAAATTAAAGTCACTGAGAAAAATCTCATCTTGATGGGGCTGATTTTTGATCATTTTCTCACCCCTGACAGCTCCTTGGCACCAGCAGCCTGGACAGAAGCTCAAGTGTTTTCTGTCTCATTTCTTTTATTATCAGTCTGATAACAGCATGGATATTCAGAGGCAGGTCACAAGGAGGCTAAAACACCCCCTGAGCACTGCACACACACAACCACAGCATTGCCCAGATTGGAAAGGACCTTTGAGGTCATTGAGTCCAATCATTAACCTAACTCTGACAAGTCCTTGGTTAGACCACAGCCCTAAGCGCTGTGTTCACAACAGCACTGGTCACAGGATCACAGATCACAGGATGTCAGGGGTTGGAAGGGACTCAAAGAGAACATTGATCCCCCTGCCAGAGCAGGACCAGGCACTCCAGCTCAGGGCACACAGGAACACATCCAGACAGGCCTGCAAAGGCTGTACAGAAGGAGACTCCACAACCTCTCTGANCTAAGCAGCCCCAGGTCCCTCAGCCTCTCCTCACCAGGCAGTGCTCCAGTCCCCTCATCATCCTCATAGTCCTCCCTTGGACTCTCTCTAGCAGGTCCCTGCCCCTCTTCAACTGGGGAGCCCAAAACTGAAGACAGTACTCAAGGTGAGTTCTCACCAGAGCAGAGTAGAGGGGGAGGAGAACCTCCAATGATCTCTAAGTACCCTTCCAACCTGAACCATTCTACAATTCTATGATGTAGAATACAAAATACGTCTTTGTACAGCCTGCCTGCTCTGGCCATACCATACAGGGACTTCAACTTACTCCTCCCATCCCTCCAACATGCCTCATTATCCTCTAGGAATACTTCAGTCTTGCCTGCTGGCAGCTTTGCAGTGAAAAAGGAAGTGCTGGAAGTTACACTGGGAAGAGCTGCAGCAGGGAGTGATCCTGCCTTGTGTCACAGTGATGTGGTGAAACACATGTTGAAATAGGGATCATCCAGCCAATAGCTCTCCTTTCTGAACAGCCATCCCAGGGCTTCTCTTGAGCAAAGATGAGGTCACAAGATGCTGAGGGCTCTAGTAGAAGGCAATGCCAGAAAGATGACAAAAGCATGGGCAAGTCCTTAGAGTGTCAGCTTGTAAAAGGGTTACACTAGCACCATGCCTAAGCAAAAATCATGACATAAAATACACCAAACCCCTCCCTTTCCATCAGCCTGGAAGCATCCTGTGGTAGAAGATTGGAACTAGATGATCTCTGATTGGAACTAGATGATCTCTGAGGTCCTTTCCAACCTAAAGCATTCTATGATTCTATAACAAGGCATACTCCATTCCAATGTGATCTCATCCAACACCACAAAACCCTTAAGACATGTTGGCTGGAGGAAGACAAGGTCAATCTGGGGCCAAAGCACTGACCTAGTTTTTATTTACTCTTTCTAAGGATCAAAATCTGAGGGCTGTGAGCTCATCCCTGCTCTGTGTTGTGCTGGTGCAAAGAAGGAGGAAGAAGAGGAGGGTGAAGAAAAAGTAAGAGGAGCAGCAGCAGCACACTCAAAGCAGCGTGAAGAACCACTGAGTTAGCACTGGGCAGGTCATGGCAGGAGCATGCCCATGCAGACTCATTGCAAAATAGTGAAGCAGCAAATCCAATCCCATTAGGAAGGGACTATTGACAAGGGTTTGCAATGCCAGGCCAAGGGGCAATGGGTTTGAAGTGTCAGAGGGGAGATTGAAAGTGGATGTTAGGAGGAAGTTGTTTGCAGTGAGGGTGGTGAGACACTGGCACAGGTTGCCCAGGGAGGTTGTGGAGCACAGAATCACCCAATGTGATCTTTGATCAGGATGGGTGATTCTGTGCTCCACAACCTCCCTGGAGGTGTTCAGGACCAGGTTGGACAAGGCCTTGAGTGACCTGTTCTAGTGGGAGGTGTCCCTGCCTATGGCAGAGGGTTGGAACTGGCTGAGATTTGAGGTCCCTTCCAACCTTACCATTCTGTGATTCTATGATTCCTGCAGCCCCACCTAAGTGACAAGCTCAGAGGCAGATGTGGGTTTAAGCACATTGGGTAACTGGGAGTTGAACTGCCAAAATCTGAGTTGAGTGATCTAAACCATCATCCTTGGACTCCCTCCTGATAATTACAGAGATGACAAAAGCTTGAGAATAGTAGTCATGAGTGGGAGTCCCACATCTCCCAGCCCTCATGCAGTGTCCCACCCTGAGCAGCCCAGCCAGCACACTACCTCACCTCCTTCCAGATGGCTTAGACCTCACCAGGACCATGCTAGACTGTACAGTTTTTATTCCATGTCAAATCCAGTGATTTACATCACAGAATGTCAGGGGCTGGAAGGGAACCCCAAAAGTTCATCCAGTCCAACCCCCCTGCCAGAGCAGGGTCACCTATACCAAATCACTAAGGAATGTATCCAGGTGAGTTTTTGAATATCTCCAGAGAGTGAGACTCCACCACCCCTCTGGGCAGCCTATTCCACTCTTCTGTCACCCTCACAGGGGAAAAATTCCTCCTCATGTTCATATGCAACTTCCTATGCCTCATCTTCTACCATTGCCCCTGTCCTGTCATTGGGCATCACCCAGTAGAGCCTGGCTCCAGCCTCCTGGCACTCACCTGCACACCTTTATAAACATGAATGAGGTCAATGATTGATACCAGCTACAAAACCAGCAAGCTGGCTGCATCTTCTCTTCCTCAGCAGCTTGCACCCATCCAAGAACCCACAATTTAGGCCAGATCTTGTCAGTGACCACTCTCTACACAAACTCAGTTGCTCAATAGTATCACAGTCTCACAGTCTCACAGTATCACCAAGGTTGGAAGAGACCTCAAAG
>VWZE01016287.1:10217-35490 GCA_013396675.1 Eubucco bourcierii | reverse complement strand
CATGGGTGCCTCCTGGCATTGCTTGGGTGACTCCTGGCATTGCCATGGGTGACTCCTGGCATTGCTTGGGTGACTCCTGGCATTGCCATGGGTGACTCCTGGCATTGCCATGGGTACCCTGGGTGCAGAGCTCACGGTAAGGTGCCAGCTGGCAGCACTCACAGTGGAGCTGCTCCCTGGGCAGGGGCAGTGCTCCCAAAGAAGGAGTGGTGAGTGGAGGCCTCTTCATCCCTTCCCTTCTGGCTGTGTCTCTGGCAGCTGCTTCTGCTCACTGCTGTTACACAAAGCACCAAGAGCAGCCAGGAGTGGATTTTGCTGCTTCCAGGAGCAAAGAAGCCTGAAAAGCTGCTGTGCAGCCAGGGCTGGCACAGACCTGCTCCAGAGTGCTGCTGCCTGAGTGGTGTCCTGCAAAGGCCCCTGGGAGGCCTATCTCAAGGGCTGCTGCAGGGGCAGCTTCTGTGGAGGTGACAGAGGGAGACACCCACGGCAGATCCAACCAGACCGTTCAGTTCCTTCCTCCCCACAAACCAAGCAGGGAGCCTAAGAGGAGAGCTCTGCTTTAAGAACCTTCCAACAGGCATCCAACAGCAGAAAGCTGCCAGAGGATGTTGTGCAGTGTCTGCCCAGCCTGGGCACAGAAGGGTGATGCTGGAGGCAGCAGTGAGTGGTGCTCTGGCAACTCCACAGGCAGCCCAATTAAGCCAGTGGAATGTGAAGCTGGAGCGTGCTAATTGCTGTGCTTAAATAAACACAGCACCAGGGACTGCTGCCTGGAACTGCAAGAGATGCAAAAGTACAAAAACTGACTCAGCAGTTCTGGCTCCCCAGCTGCAGAGAGGCAGAGAACTGCTGGAGAGAGTCCAGGGCAGGCTGCAGAGCTGCTGAGGGGCCTGGAGCAGCTCTGGCAGGAGCAAAGGCTGAGAGCCCTGGGGCTGAGAGCCTGCACAAGAGCAGCCCCAGAGGGCAGCTGAGCAATGCTCAGCAAGAGCTAAAGGAGCTGTGGGGGGCAAGAGCCTGGGGCCAGACTCTTGTCAGTGGTGCCCAGGGACAGGCCAAGGGGCAGCAGTGGGCACAAAGTGGCAGGCAGGAGGTTGGATGTGAAGAGGAGGAGAAAGTTGTTTGTTGTGAGGGTGCTGGAGGCCTGGAGCAGGCTGCCCAGAGAGGCTGTGGAGTGTCCTTGTGTGGAGAGCTTCCAACCCCCCTGGGCACTGTGCTGCTGGCACTGTGCTGTGGGTGCCCTGCTGGAGCAGGGCTGGGGCTGGGTGATCCCAGAGGTCCCTTCCAGCCTCACTCTGCTGGGCTCTGTGTGTACCTCTAAAGACAGTGGCACTGGGGAGGAGAAGCTCTGTGGTGGAGAGCTGGGAGCTTGTGGCTTGTGTTCCCTCAGCTCCTGTGATACCCACAGGGCTCTGGCAGGTCCTGCTTTGGGAGTGCCCTGCCCAGCCACGGGGTGGGCACAGTGCCTGGCATGCAGCAGCTCTGCAGAGCCTTCAAGCTCAGCAGTACTGCCTGGTCCTGCTGGGTGCTGTCAACCCACAGCCCCCAGACTCACTCCCAGCTCACTTCCCCTGCCCCAGCAGCCCCCAGGGCACAGCCACTGCAGCTTTCTGTGCTGCTCAGGGCTTTCAGCAGGAAACAGCCCACTGGGATTCACACCTGGGTGGGCCTCATGTCTGGCTCTGCTTGCCTTGGGCAACTACCACTGCAAGAGAGAGCTGGCTGAAGGCACATTGCCACCCAGACTGAGGTCACCTAAAACCCACATCATCAGAGCCAGCAGATCCACTCCATTGGAAGTGATTCCCACTGGATTCCATCAGTCCAGCACCATCCAAAGCCTGCAGGCAGAGGCCATGGCCTGAAATTGTGCTGGGGAGGTTAGGTTGGAGATGAGGAAGAATTTCTGTGCTGCAAGAGTGGTCAGGGATTGGCACAGGCTGCCCAGGAAGTCCCCATGTCTGGAGGTGTCCAAGAGAGGTGTGGCCATGGCCCCTGGGGACAGGGTGGTGCTGGGTTGGTGTTGGGCTGGAGGATCTCAGAGGCCTTTTCCAACCCAAACAATTCCATGGTTTGATTCAGAAGGGATTTTTGTCCTTAAGTGCTACAGCCAAGGCCTGCCCCCAGCTCCCAGCCCCTGCCCTGCCATACATACATCAGCAGGTTCCCAGGGGCAGACATGGACCTCTCCTCCCGCCTGGCCTGCACCTCGAAGGGGTTGCCGAAGGAGCGCTTGCGGAGCATGGCCTTGACCAGGATCTGGGAGAGGGAGAGCAGAGTGGAGAGGGCAGCAGGGCTGGCACATCCCCTGGCAGAGCAGACACTGAGCAGTACTCTAGCTGCAGCAGGAGCTGCAGAGCCACAGAGCAGCTCTGACACCTGCGGGCAGTGCCCAGGTCGCTCCCTGCAGTGCACTGCAGTGCTGCTGACTGCCGTTTGCCACTCATGGTGGTCCAAGTTCAGGAGAAGGAGGCACCAGAGCTCTCCTGGGCCACCCTGCCAGGCAGGCAGTGCTGTCAGCTGCAGCAGGTTCAAAGGCAAAGGTCCTGCTGCCAAAGGCACAAGATGGGTTTCACCCTCCCAGCCCCCATCAGATGCTGAGGGAGTTAAATTCACACTCCAGGAGCTGTGGCAACAGGTCCTTGTGCCCAGGCCCTCTCACTGTCAGCAACCCACTAAAGGTAGCAGCTGGCCACACAGAAACGGCCAGGAGAGCCCTCCACACCCTCTTGTGGTCCTCCAAGGCTGGCATGTAAGTGCCAGTTATACACTGCCCTCCCCCTGCTCTGCAGCCAGCTCTGGAACCTCCGTTTCGAGGATCCAGATGAGGAGTCCTGCACCCTCCAGTTAATGAAACAATGCACTCCTGGGATGGCTCTGGTGCTCTGGCATGTTTGGTGGCAGGCCCTGATGATGTGACCCTGCAGCCTTTGTAAGAGCAGCCAGAGGACTTCTCACGTGGCTCAGGTGCTGCAGGGTCACAAGGAGCTGACCCCAGGCTGGAAGGAGCACTCTGTGCCCTCTGCAGACCTCCTGCCCCAGCAGCTGCAGCAGTTCCAAGCTCTTGAGCCACACAGACTGTGGCTGTGGTTTATACCTACCACAGCTGGCAGACTGGGGATGGTCTTCACTGAGTTCTTCACCTCCTCCTCTGTCACCTCCACCACACTGCAGTGCTCCTCCTCCAGTGGCAGTGGCTCTGTGCCACCCTTGGTCAGCCAGGGGTGCACCTGTGTGGGACAAGAGCCAGCTGGAGC
Organism: Eubucco bourcierii; assembly: GCA_013396675.1. NCBI lineage: Eukaryota > Metazoa > Chordata > Aves > Piciformes > Ramphastidae > Eubucco > Eubucco bourcierii. The sequence continues at coordinate 32,236 of VWZE01016287.1, read as the reverse complement.
CCTCAGCACAGCACCATGGTGCTGGGATGAGAGACAAATGGGGCAGAGGGCTGAGGGGGCTAAGCTGCCAGTGCTGCTCCATCTCCCAATTCAAGTCACAGACTTCAGGCAGCCCCTTGGGAAGGGCTGCAGCCTGCAGCCTGTGCAGATGGCATCTCCTAACAGGCAGAGCTGCCACAGCCACCCCTGGGCCCCAGCTGAAGAGCTGTGAAAACATGAGGTCCCCAGACTGTTTTCAGCCTTTTGTCTCCTGTGCAACGCTTCCTCTGGGGTTAGGTGTGCTCAGCCCTGGGACAGTGACAGCATCCATGGCTGCACTACACAGGGAGAGGTTCCTCAATCCTTCAGGCTCAACCAGGCCAAGTGCCAGGTCCTGTACATGGGTCAGGGCAACTCCCAGTACCCATCCAGGCAGGGGGTGAAGGGCTGGAGAGCAGCCCTGAGGAGAAAGACACTGAGCACTGCCAGCCCAGCCCCAGCCTGTCCTGGGCTGATCCCCAGCAGTGAGGGCAGCAGGGGCAGGGAGGGGATTCTGCCCCTCCAATGTGCTCTGCTGAGACCTCCCTGCAGGGCTGGGGCAGCTCTGGAGCCCTCAGCACAGCACAGACAGGAACCTGCTGGAGCAGAGCCAGAGGAGGGCACAGCAGTGCTGGCAGGGCTGGAAGGGCTCTGCTGGGAGCCAGGCTGGCAGAGTTGGGGGTGTGCAGCCTGCAGAGGAGAAGGCTCCAGGGAGACCTTCTGGTGGCCTTGCAGGGCTGAAAGGAGACAGAAGCAAGCTGGGGACAGACTTTCTCTCAGGGCCCACACTGCTCTGGCTGCAGCCAGCATACAGCTGCCTGCTGGGCTGCAGGAAGTCACTGCTGGCTCCTGGGGAGCTGCTCAGCAAGATGCATGGCTGTGGTGCTGAGGGAGGTGGTTTGGTAGTGCTGGCAGCAGTGCTGGCATTGTGAGCCCTAGGCAAGGCATGGCCTGGAGGATCTCAAAGGTCTCTTTCAACCTCAACAATTCTGTGTGTTTATGATTCTATGATCTGCCTTATAAGTAAAGGCTGAGAGCCCTGGGGCTGTTGGGCTGCAGAAGAGCAGCCTGAGAGGGGATCTGATCAACGTTCACAAAGGTCTGAAGGGTCAAGGAGGGGCCAGGCTCTGCTCAGTGGTGCCCAGTGGCAGGACAAGGAACTACAGACACAAACAGGAACCCAGGGGGTTCCAACTCAACAGGAGGAGAAAGTTGGTTGTTGTGAGGGTGCTGGAGACCTGGAGCAGGCTGCCCAGAGAGGCTGTGGAGTGTCCTTGTGTGGAGAGCTTCCAACCCCCCTGGGCACTGTGCTGCTGGCATTGTGCTGTGGGTGCCCTGCTGGAGCAGGGCTTGGACTGGGTGATCCTAGAGGTCCCTTTCCAGCCTCACCACTCTGTGGTTCCCCAAGCAAGCAGCAGTCAGAGCTGCTACACTCAGCACTGCTCAGCCTCTGTGGTGTGCCAGAGCAAGCTGCCAGAACACCCCCTGGGAACACCTCTGCCTCACCAGGAGGCACCAACTCACCTTGATCTCAGGGACAGTGATCCTGGACTCTGGGTTCTTGTCGAGCATGTGCAGGAGCAGGTCCTTGAGCTCCTCACTGAGCTGTGCTCTGAGAAGAGAGAATGCCAGAGCTGAGGGAACTGGCAGAGCTGCAGTGTGGTTACCTGCTAGAGAATCACAGCACTCTCTGGGTTGGAAAAGGCCTCCAAGACCCTCCAGTCCAATACCAACCCAGCACCACCATGGCCACCAAACCCTGTCCCCAGGTGCCATGGGCACACAGCTCTGGAACACCTCCAGGGATGTCCTGGGCAGCCTGTTCCAATCCCTGACCACTCCTGAAGCAAAGAAATCTTTCCTCATCTCCAGCCTAACCTCCTCTGATGCAGCTCGAGGCCACTTCCTCTCCTGCCACTTGTTCCTAGGGAGCAGAGCCCAACCCCCAGCTGGCTGCAGCCTCCTCTCAGGGAGCTGCAGAGAGCAATGAGCTCTGCCCTCAGCATCCTCTTCTCCAGGCTGAACCCCCCCAGTACCAAACCCTGGCCCCAGGAGCCATGGGGACTCCACCAACTCCCTGGGCAGGGAGCTCTGCCCTCAGCCTCCTCTCCTCCAGGTTGAACCCCCCTAGCTCCCTCCACAGCCCTGTTCTCCAAACCCTTTCCCAGCTTGGTTGCCCTTCTCTGGCTCTACTGCAGCCTCTCGGTGTCCTTAGAATGAGAGGCACCAAACTGACCCCAGGATTTGAGGTGTGGCCTCACCAGTGCCAAGCAGAGAGGGACAATCACATTCACCTGCTGGCCACAGCATTGCTGACCCAGGCCAGGCTTCTGGTGCCCTTCTGGGCCACCTGGGCACACCCTGGCTCATCTCCAGCCACAGTCTACCAACATCCCCAGGTCCTTCTCCACCAGGCAGCTTCCTACACTGTGCCCCATGCCTGCAGCACTCATGGGGCTGTTGTGGGCCAGCTGCAGCACCCAGACCTTGGCCTGGTTTAGTCTCCCACAGTGACCTTGGCCAATCAGCCCAGGCTGGGCAGATCTCTCTGCAGAGCCTCCCTGCCCTCAGGCTGATCCATACTGCCACCCACCCAGTGCCATCTGCAAGCACCTGCTCCCCTGGGAAGGCATTTTCTCTGCAAGGTCCAGCTGGGTTGTCTCCTCCTCAGGAGCCATGGTCACTGCTGGGGATTGGTCACCCACTCTTGCCCAAGCTGTGAGCTCAGACACAGGAGAAGGCAGCAGGTGAAGGCCTCCAAGGACCTTCTTACAGACAGGACATTAGAGGGGGATTACAGAGAGACAACAAAGTGTTCTGGGGAGCAGGCTGGAGCTGGGCTCTGGTACAAGAAGGGACAGGCTGATCTGCTGAGCCTGCAGCACAGAGTCACAGACTGCTCTGGGTGGGAGAGGACCTTTTGAGTGCATCCAGTCCAAGCCTTGCAGCCATCAGGGACATCCCCAACCAGAGCAGGCTGCTCACAGCCCCAGACTGTCTGACCTGCAGTGGTGCCAGCCATGGGGCAGCTCCCACCCCTCTGGGCACCCTGTGTCAGTGTCCCAGCACTCTGGACAAGCCCTGTGAAGAGGATGACAAAGTGTCTGGGGGGCTCTGGCCAGGTAACCCCATCCCACCCTGCCTCCTGTTCCTTCTGCACCCCAGCAGGGTTCTTGCTGTACTCCATTTGCCACCTCAAGAGCCTGTCTGGACTTGCTCAGTCACAGTCCTGCAGCAGCTCTCAGGGCAGCACCCAGTACCACAAAGCTCAGCACCCACCTGGAGGGCTGCCAGCACCAGAGATCACCTTACAGGGTGCCTGCAGGTCACAGAGCATTGTCCTGGCCTCACCAGGAGGGCCTGGGCACAGCTCCTGGCTCTTCATAACCGTCTGGACAGTGACTCCCCAGCTTGCTTTTGAGTGGTGCCAGGACAGTCAGGGTGTGAGCCAAGCACATTCATCTGTGCCATGCCAAGGACTCACTGACATGAGTGAGAACTGCAGGGGGATAAATATTTATCCCAGTGTCTCCAAGGGAAGAGAAGGGACAAGGACAGCAGTGGAGGCAGATCCATCTCTGCCCTACAGGTTGTCAGGAAACAGGCAGGGCATTTCCATGGGCTGGCTGCAAACAGGAATGTGGCTGTGGTAGCCATGGGGAACCAAAACACTGCAGCACTGTGAGCTGCAGCCAGCTGCAAACTCTGTGTGACCCAGTCCCCAGCACTCCAGCTGGAACTGTCCCTCTGTAGCTGCCTGGATCTCACAAGGAGAGCTCCTTCAGCCAGCCCTGCAGTGCCCCTCTGCTCCTCCACCAATCTAACAGCAGCTGGAGCAGGGCCAGAGAAGGGCTGGGGTAGGGTCTGGAGAGCAGGGCTGAGGAGGAACAGCTGAGGGAGCTGGGGGGGTTCAGCCTGGAGCAAAGGAGGCTGAGGGCAGAGCTCATTGCTCTCTGCAGCTCCCTGAGAGGAGGCTGCAGCCAGCTGGGATCAATCATTTCTCCTTAGACTCAGGTGACAAAAGGAGAGGCAATGGCCTGAAATTGTGCCAAGGGAGGGTTAGGTTGGAGAGAAGGAAAAATTTCTTTGCTGCAAGAGTGGTCAGAGATTGGCACAGGCTGCCCAGGGAGGTGGTGGAGTTCTCATGCCTGGAGATGTTCCAGAACTGTGTGCCCATGGCACCTGGGGACAGGGGTTGGTGGCCATGGTGGTGTTGGGTTGGTGTTGGACTGGAGGGTCTTGGAGGCCTTTTCCAACCCAAACAATTCTCTGATTCTATGATTCTAACTTTTTCTAGGCTGGGAGAGCAGGTCAAAGGGAAAGCCAAATGCAGCAGACAGCAGAACTGCCACGGGAGGCAGTGTCTGAATGAGGAGAAGGTTCTCAGCCCATGAAATGTTAGCAGCTGACTGCAGGCCCAGCTGGGAGCAGTCACTGGTGGCTGCCTACTGACCCACAGAGAGGATGGCTGAGGGAGGAAGAGCATCATGCCAGGGCCAGAGCAAGCAGCAAAAAGGCTGCCAGGGAAACACAAACAAGGTTTGGCTGCAGTGTTGCAAGACAAAGTCCTGCCCTGACCATAGAGCAGCTGCTGGGAACGCAGCAACATGGCATGGGCAGTGCCCTGAGTGCCTGAGGGAACCTCATGAAGGTCAGGGCTGGCTTCAGTCCTGTTCAGCATCTCCATCAGTGAGCTGGGTGAAGAGATGCAGTGGAGCCTCAGGCAGGCTGCTGCTGGTCCCACACTGGGAGCAAAGGCTGACAGCCCCCAGGCTGTGCTGCCATCCAGCCAGAGCTGGGCAGGCTGCAGAGCTGGGCAGAGGGAACCTGATGAAGGTCAGCAAGGGCAAGGGCAGGGTCCTGGCCCTGGGCAGGAACAACCTCCTGCAGCAGGACAGCTGAGGGGGGAGCTGCTGGGAAGCAGCTGCAAGGAGGACAAGAAGTTCCATGAGGCAGCAATGTGCCCTGTGGGGCAAGGAGGCAAATGGGGTCCTGGGGCATGAGGAAGAGTGTGGCCAGCAGGGCAAAGGAGGTTCTTCTGCACCTTTACTCTGCCCTGGTCAGGCCACATCTGCAGTGCTGGGTCCAGCTCTGGCTCCCCAGCTGCAGAGAGACAGAGAACTGCTGGAGAGAGTCCAGGGCAGGCTGCAGAGCTGCTGAGGGGCCTGGAGCAGCTCTGGCAGGAGCAAAGGCTGAGAGCCCTGGGGCTGAGAGCCTGCACAAGAGCAGCCCCAGAGGGCAGCTGAGCAATGCTCAGCAAGAGCTAAAGGAGCTGTGGGGGGCAAGAGCCTGGGGCCAGACTCTTGTCAGTGGTGCCCAGGGACAGGCCAAGGGGCAGCAATGGGCACAAAGTGGCAGGCAGGAGGTTGGCTGTGAAGAGGAGGAGAAAGTTGTTTGTTGTGAGGGTGCTGGAGGCCTGGAGCAGGCTGCCCAGAGAGGCTGTGGAGTGTCCTTGTGTGGAGAGCTTCCAACCCCCCTGGGCACTGTGCTGCTGGCATTGTGCTGTGGGTGCCCTGCTGGAGCAGGGCTTGGACTGGGTGATCCCAGAGGTCCCTGCCAGCCTCACCCTGCTGGGTGCAGTGAAGCCTGTTCAGGTGTACCAGCTCAGCACTGGCAGAGGGCTGGCCTGCCAGAACTTCTCCATAGCCATGTGGGGCCTGTGTTTGCCACCTAACAATGGCCTGACCCTGTGGTGACAGGTCCATGGGGCAGCCTCCCCCAGCCTCAGCAGAGATGGCTCCACCTGAGCTATCTCTGCTTTCCAACCAGTGGAGAGGGAAGTCCTGCAGCCCTGACTGCTGGCCCAGGAGTCAGCCCAGCTGCAGCAGCAGGCTCCAGCAGCACAGCTGCAGCACCCATGGCTGGCAGCAGACTCAGGAGGGAGCCTGGGACTGCCAGGGGGGAGGCTCAGAGCTCTGCTGTGGGTGTCTGACACCTCAGTGGGCATCCCAGGAAACAGTGCTGTGGCGGCTGCACGCAGCAGGGCTCCCTGGGCACTGCCCTCCCTCCTCCTCCAACACCAGATGTGCCTTCCAGGAGAGCCTGCACTGCTCCCTGCACTGCTCCCTGCCTGCCATCGAGTCCCTGCAGCTCTGCCTTTGTCCTGCAGTCAGCACTTGGGTCAGGAAGGCCAAAGCTGCTTTGCCTGACTACTGTGCTTATTTGGGCAGGAAAATGAAGAGCTCAGCTTTAGCTCCTTCATCTGATGGCAACCAAGAAAGACAACAATCACCAGCAGGGAGTCACCAGAGGGCTGAGCACGGAAGGAATGCCAAGGAATGGCCAATACATGAAGGGGAAGGAATGGAGGCTTGGTGGCACCAACTGAGAGGAATCATCTCCTGTCACATTCAGCTGACAGGACCACAAACAGCTCCTGCCAGGCTGCTCTGGCAGGACCACAAACACCACTCAGTGCCCCCACACTGAATTCCAACTGCTCAACCCAAGGCAGGTGGCTCTGGCTTATCCCCCTGGCTCGTCCCCTCCTTCACTGCCCAAAGTAGAGTGGGCAGGGAGCCTCTCAGTAGAGAATCAGAGAACTGTTGGAAAAGGCCTCTGAGATCCTCCAGTCCAACACCAACCCAGCACCACCCTGTCCCCAGGGGCCATGGCCACACCTCTCTTGGACACCTCCAGGCATGGGGACTCCCTGGGCAGCCTGTGCCAATCCCTGACCACTCTTGCAGCACAGAAATTCTTCCTCATCTCCAACCTAACCTCCCCAGCACAATTTCAGGCCATGGCCTCTACCTGTTCCCTTCTCCTTCCTTTGAGCTGCTTCCCATCCCATGCCACCAGCTCACCAAGCTGACCCCAGTGCTGTGCCTGGTTCCTGCCTGGAGCCAGAGCCTTTCTCAGCTGCTCAGGAAAAGGAAAGTTCCTTTTGATTCCAGGTCTCTGAGGAGCTCCTGAGTCACCCTAGGGTCAGTGTCCAACCCCAGCTCCAACCACATCTTGGCAGCCCTTCAAGCAGAGCTGCAAAGTCTCCCTTTGGCTTTTGTCTCCTTTCTAAAGTTAGTCACAGCCTCACAGAGTGCATTGGGCTGGAAGGGACCCTCCAAGGTCACCTTGTCCAAGCCCTTGCAGGCAGCAGGGACACCTCCAACTGGATCAGCCTGCCCAGGGCCCCATCCAGTCTGATCCTGGATGTCTGAAGGGATGGAGCCTCAACCACCTCTCTGGGCAGCCTGTGCCAGTCTCTCCCCACCCTCACTGTGCAGAGCTTCCTCCTGCTGTCCAACCTAACTCTGCCCTGCTTCAGTTACAAACCACTGCCCTCAGCCTGTCCCCACAGGCCCTTGGGAACAGTCCCTGCCCAGCCTGCCTGTGGGTCCTCTGCAGTCTGGTCTAAGGTCTCCCTGGAGCCTTCTGTTCTGCAGGCTGCACAGTCTCAGCTCTCCTAGCAGGCCCCTACAGTAGATGTGCTCCAGCCTCTGAGCATCTTTGTGGCCCTCCTCTGGACCTGCTCCATCAGGTCAGCTCTTGGGCATCATCATTTTTGCCCTGCATTGGGCCAGTTCCCCTCAACTGCACTGTGACCTAGAAAGGTTGGACTAGATGGAGCTTGGGGTCCCTTTCAGCTTGGCATTCTGTGATCTGGACAAACCTCACATGCAGCACCCCCAAACACCTCAACTGCCCTTGACTGTGCCTCCCTGGTGACCCTGCCAGCACCCAGGAACAGCACTGGCAGCTGAACTTTATTCTCCAGTAGCTGAACAAAGTTTACTTACTCTTCTGGGAACTCCACAGGCTTGTTCTTGATCCTGTTGTGAAGACCCAGAATATATTCATCTATAAAAGGACACTGCAAAGCAAATAGAAGAGTTTCCACTTGTCAGAGGTGCTGGCAGTGCTGAGGCTCCATCACTCACAGAGCAGACACTCCCTGCTTGCACTCTCTGGCTTGCACACAGAGCTGGAAACAAAGAACATCTCCAAACACAACAAATTGATTTGTTCCTTAGTACCAGATAAATGCAGGAGGTGAGTGGAGGGATCTGGGTTGGGATATCCTCCTCTACCCAGCCTACCAAGTGGCCATCAGCTACTCACTGTCCTTCTTTCTGCTCCACTTCCACCTGGCAAATGGCGACTCTGCCAGCAGCCTGCAGCACTGCTTGGAGGTCTCTTGGTGACAGGCACCACTTGGAGCCAAGTCTGCACAGGCTGCACTCTCTCCCCAGTGCTCCTGCAGCCCCTTCAGGCTGCTCTAAGCTCTCCCTGGAGCCTTCTCTTCTCCAGCCACAGTCCTCTCAGCCAGTCCCCACAGCAGAGGTTCTCCAGCCTCTGATCACCTTCGTGGCCTCCTCCCTAGCAGGACCATGTCCATCTTGTGCTGGGAGCCCCAGAGCTGGGCTCAGCACTGCAGGTGAGGTCTCCCCAGAGCAGTGTTGTGCTGTTCAGGCCCTTTCCATGCAGACTGCTGCAGACAGAGCCTGTTGCCCCCAGCACATTTTTCACTGGGGGCATTTCCAGCTGGGTTCTGGCTCTCCCCAGCTGGGCAGGCAGACAGGCAGCACTGGGGGTGGGCAGCTGAGCTGTGCTGAATGCAGTGGAGGATGCAGCAGCAGCAGATCTGCATCAAAACTGCAGGAGCGAGCACGGGCTGGGGGCTGCTGGTGCCTGCCTGGGCAGATGAAATGGTCCAACCCAAAGCAGCCCAACTGTACAGCGCTGTGTGCAGGCTCAGAGGGAGCAAACACATCCTGCTGCTGGGCTTCCCTCTGCATTCCTTCCAGTGCTTGCCACAGAGGGCAGAAAGAGCGTCAGGAGGCTGCAGCAGAGCATCAGATCCAGGTCACAGCCTCCAGTGGAGGATCTGGCCCAAAGAAGACATCGCTACAGGCACAGTTCAGAGTAGTTTCCACCCCGGAGTTAGCTCTGCCTCTGCCACCTCCCCCAGTCACTTCTTGCCCCTGAGCTGGGTGCCTTATGCCTGTGTGGCAACCTGCAGTGCTCCATGCCTGGGGAGCAGGCTCAGGTCATCCTCCTGCACACACAGACTGCAGGCACCTGCTGTGCTGCTTGCCCTCGAACGAGGAGCTCTGGCCACAGGGCAGGGCACAGCCACCACGAGGCTCGCGGTGTGCAGAAGGCAGTGAGGCGAAAGGGAGGTCAGGGACTGGCTCAGGCTGCCCAAGGAGGTGGTGGAGTGCCCATCCCTGCAGGGGAGCTGTGTGCCCATGGCACCGGGGGACACGGTCCGGGGCCTTGCTTGTGCTGGGTCGAAGGCAGGACTGAGGCTCCTGGAGGTCTTCCCAGCCCACACAGCTCTGTGATGCTCTGAGGCAGTTCTGCAGAGCTGCCACTGCCGCACTGGCTCCAGCTGCTTCTGCTGCTGCACTGGGCTCCAGCTGCCACTGCCGCACTGGCTCCAGCTGCTTCTGCTGCCGCACTGGCTCCAGCTGCTTCTGCTGCTGCACTGGGCTCCAGCTGCCACTGCCGCACTGGCTCCAGCTGCTTCTGCTGCTGCACTGGGCTCCAGCTGCCCCTGCCGCACTGGCTCCAGCTGCTTCTGCTGCTGCACTGGGCTCCAGCTGCCCCTGCCGCACTGGCTCCAGCTGCTTCTGCTGCTGCACTGGGCTCCAGCTGCCCCTGCCGCACTGGCTCCAGCTGCTTCTGCTGCTGCACTGGGCTCCAGCTGCCCCTGCCGCACTGGCTCCAGCTGCTTCTGCTGCTGCACTGGGCTCCAGCTGCCCCTGCCGCACTGGCTCCAGCTGCTTCTGCTGCTGCACTGGGCTCCAGCTGCCCCTGCCGCACTGGCTCCAGCTGCTTCTGCTGCTGCACTGGGCTCCAGCTGCCCCTGCCGCACTGGCTCCAGCTGCTTCTGCTGCTGCACTGGGCTCCAGCTGCCCCTGCCGCACTGGCTCCAGCTGCTTCTGCTGCTGCACTGGGCTCCAGCTGCCCCTGCCGCACTGGCTCCAGCTGCTTCTGCTGCTGCACTGGGCTCCAGCTGCCCCTGCCGCACTGGCTCCAGCTGCTTCTGCTGCTGCACTGGGCTCCAGCTGCCCCTGCCGCACTGGCTCCAGCTGCTTCTGCTGCTGCACTGGGCTCCAGCTTCCCCTGCCACACTGGCTCCAGCCGCCCCTGCTGCAGTGGGCTCCATCTGGCCCAGCTCAGCTCTGGCAGACAGAACTGTGTTCCAGCTGCAGCAGTCTGGCTCAGCCCTGTGCCTCTCTCCAGGCTGTGCCTGCCTTGCTTCTAAACAAGTGGACAGGAGGGATCTGTGCCCAGGGGACCCACCTGGCAGCAAAGGCAGCTCCCTCCAGAGGACTGATGTGGGTATGTGTGCACAGTCTATACACAGAGGGTAGCTACCAGTGCTGTGGCTATGGGCATGAACTCCAGCTCAGGAGCCACCCAAGGGCTTCTTCAGGAGCTGCCCTGAGCTGTGAGCTTCACTGCTTGGGCACGTGTGTGAGAGGCAGTTCTGGGTGTGAGCCTCCAGCTCCCTGAGGTGTGCACATGGTGTGGAGAATGAGCCCTGCTGGGCCATGAGCTGCTCAGATGGGTCACAGAGCCACACAGTGGGTTGGGCTGGAAGGGACCACAAAGCTCCTCCAGCTCCAACCCCCTGTCATGGGCAGGGACACCTCCACCAGCCTAGGCCGCTCAAGGCCTCATCCAACCTGGCCTTGGACACCTCCAGAGAGGTCACAGCCTCCCTTGGGCAACCTGTGCCAGTGCCTCAGAAGCAGTTTCCAGTTTCTGGCAGCTGTACTCTCTGAGGCCAGGGCACCTGTGAGATTGATTTCCAGGCTGGGTGAGCTGCCCCTGGTGCTGCCAGTGCTGCTTTGGGTGTGCAGCACAAACAGCTGCTTTGAGGACAGGAGCCAGGTCCAGAACCCACAGATGCCAGTGCCAGCCCCTTCTGTTTGGGCATGCAGGAGCTTGCAGCAGGCAGGTTTGGCTACTAATATCTGCCTTTATTTGGCAAGGAATGAAGCAAAAGGCATGGGGCAGCCATGGGCACACAGGGCCAGAGTGAAGCCTCCTTACCTTGCCATAAACAAAGCAGTAGAGAGTGATCCCCATGGCCCACACATCCAGAGCCTGAAAGAGAGCAGGGGCAGGGAGTGAAGGGGATGCTGCAAAGGGGTGATAGGAACAGAGAATCATGGAATGATTTGAGTTGGAAAAGGCCTCCAAGACTTTCCAGTCCAACCAGCAACCCAACCCCACCATGGCACCAAACCCTGTCCCCCAGTGCCATGGCCACACAGTTCTGGAACATCTCCAGGCATGGGCACTCCACCACCTCCCTGGGCAGCCTGTGCCAGTCCCTGACTTCTCCTGCAGCAAAGACATTTTCCCTAATCTCCAACCTAACCCTGCTCTGGCACAATTTCAGGCCAGTTCCTCTCCTTCCATCACCTGAGCCTAGGTGGCAGAGCCCAACCCCCAGCTGGCTGCAGCCTCCTCTCAGGGAGCTGCAGAGAGCAATGAGCTCTGCCCTCAGCCTCCTCTTCTCCAGGCTGAACCCCCCCAGCTCCCTCAGCTGCTCCTCCCCAGCCCTGTTCTCCAGACCCTTCCCCAGCTTGGTTGCCTTCTCTGGCCCTGCTCCAGCCCCTGGATGGTCTGCAGGAGCTGTCTCTCCCCACCCCTACAGAACACTTTCTCCCTTACTGTGCAGCCTCTCCCAAGCTGGACTCCTAAATGCACCTGCAGCATGCCAGGGATTGATGATTTTTCTGGGCCTGATGCTGCTACCCTTGTCCTTGCTGTGGAGCACAGTGAACAGCAACCATCTGCTTCTTACAGATGACACCAAAGAGAAGCTGAGCCTCAGAAGTCACCTTCAAAAACAAAACCCACACTGGGCTCTGTCCCCACACCTGCATCACAACAACCCCAGGAACATTCCTGGCTTGGGGCAGAGTGCCTGGAAAGATGCCCAAGGGAAAAGGGTCTGGGGATGTGGGTTGATAGGGGCTGAAGATGAGCCAAGGTGTGCCCAGGGGGCTAAGAAGGGCACCAGCAGCCTGGCATGGATCAGCAGTGGTGTGGCCAGCAGGAGCAAAGCAGGGATCGTGCCCCTGTCCTCAGCACTGCTGAGGCTGCACCTCAAATCCTGGGTTCAGTTCTGGGCCCTCACTCCAAGAAGGACACTGAGGGGCTGCAGTAGGTCCAGAGAAGGGCAACAAAGCTGGGGAGGGGTCTGGAGAACAGGGCTGGGGAGGAGCAGCTGAGGGAGCTGGGTGTTTCAGTCCCCTGCAGCTCTTGACTGCTCTGGAAGGGAATCAAAGAGTTTTCCCTTTCCTTTTGGGTGGAGAGAAAGCTCAGACCTGGGCAGAGCTCCCCAGCAGTCTGCCTGCTGCTGCACACAGCAGCCAGGGTGAGTTTTGCCTGCACAGAGCCAGAGCTTCAGTCTCACCTCCTCACCCCACACTGACCCATCCCCGCTGGGTGGGTAATGGACAAAGATGCAGGGGAGCTGCTGCCCTTCATGCCATGCCAGGGCGTCCCAGGGGGCCTCAGCTGTGAGCAAGGATCCCACCTTTCCACTGAAGCTTTTGCCAGTGTGTGAGATGGCCTCTGGAGCCATGAAGGCTGGGGTGCCAGCTGTGCTGGAGAGCTGGGCATCGCTGCCCTCGAACTGGTTGCTGACGCCGAAGTCGGCGATCTTGACGTGGCCGTCGTCCCCCAGCAGCAGGTTGGAGGGTTTGATGTCCCTGTGGATGATCTTCTGGTAGTGCACTAGGAGAGAACACACAGCAGCATGTCTGCCAGGGCAGGCTGCAACCCAGGGGAAAGGAACCTTCCCAGGAGGGCCGCAGCAAAGGTGCCAGCTCGGGGACCTCTCTCAGCGGTGCCGCGGGGAATGCAGCACAAGTTGCAGGTCCTTGAGCCACTCCTACCCAGGGCCCCACGGGGCAGAGTCCCACACTCAGCTACACATCTGCCACTAGGGATGGTGCTAAGGACAGAGAGGGACCCCAGACCACCCAAACAGCAGGACCCTGCCCTGAGAAGGGCACCACCCAAATCCTGCAGACCTCCTTGGCCTGATGAGCGCAGCTGGTGGTGAACGACCTGATCCTGGAGCTGGAGGCTCAGGGGATGCAGCAGAGGTTCCCTTCTCCTTCCTCTGGTTTGAAACTGCAGTGCTGCAAAGGTAGCCACAAGGAGCACAGCCACAGGCAGAATGGAACAGGCCCATTTAGGCAACCAGCAGGTGAGCATCAGGTCCTGCCAAGAGCTCAGAGAGCAGTGGGTGCTGCCAGCCCCAGAGCTGCCTCTGACCATGGAGCAATCACCAGCTGGGTGGCACCAGCACTGCACAGCAGAAGAGAACTGTTTGGGTTGGACAAGTCCTCTGAGATCACTGAGTCCAAACACCAACCCAGCACCACCATGGCCACCAAACCCTGCCCCCAGGTGCCAGGGGCACACAGTTCTGGAACACCTCCAGCCATGGGGACTGCACCACCTCCCTGGGCAGCCTGTGCCAATCCCTGACCACTCTTGCAGCAAAGAATTTTTTCCTCCTCTGCAACCTTACCTTCCCCTGGTACAATTTCAGGCCATTGCCTCTCCTCCTGTCACTCATTCTTAGGGAGCAGAGCCCAACCCCACCTGGCTGCAGCTACCTCTCAGGGAGCTGCAAAGAGCAATGAGGACACCAAGCTGGGAGGCTTGGCTGAGACAGCTGCAGGCTGTGAGGCCATCCAGAGAGCCCTGGGCAGGCAGAGCTGGGCACAGAGGAACCAAATGAGGCTCAGCAAGGACAAGTGCAGAGTCCTGCACCTGGGGAGGAAGAATAAACTGCAGCAGGACAGGCTGGGAGGTGACTGCTGGAGAGCAGCCCTGGGGAGAGGGACCTGGGAGTGCTGGGGGAGAACATCCATGGGCAGCAGCAATGTGCTCTGGGGGGCATTAAGCAGAGTGTGCCCAGTTGTCCCAGGTTGGGAACTATAAGGTTAAAAAGAGTCCTCTGGGGACTGGAAGATTGTTATTCCATCCCATAATTCTGCTATCTCTTCATAAGCTCAGGGCAAGGTCAGTTCGTTCTCCTTCCCTCCCCCTCCAGCCTTGTGCCAGGCAGGAGCTCCCTTAGCAGGACAAACATGTAAGGATAGGCCTTGTTTGGGGCCTCCAGAGGCTGTGCTTAGGCCTCTGGAGGATGGCAGTGGCATGGGGGGGGAGGACTGGAGCACTGGGGAGTGTAGATTTAGTTTTGGGTTGGGGGAAAGTTCAGGGGGTTCACTAATGGCTTCTGGATCTGCTTTGTAATCTCTGTCTGTAGCTCTCTCCAAATACAGTTCTGTTTTGCTCCAATTCATTTGAGAGCTTCACTCTGTCTGCTCTTTAAACCCATGACAGCAGCAAATCCAGGGAGGTTCTCTTCACCCTCTGCTCTGCCCTGCTGAGACCCCATCTTGAGCACTGCCTTCAGGTTTGGGCTCCCCAGTTCCAGAGGGACAGGGACCTGCTGGAGAGAGTCCAGCAGAGGGCTACGAGGATGCTGAGAGGACTGAGCTCCCTTCAAGGCAGCTCTCCAGCAGCCCCTGGCTGGGCAGGGCAAGTCACAGCTGCAGAGGCTTTTCCTGCAAGGACCTCTCCTGAGTTTGCAGCAGTGCTGGGGGCCTTGACATGGTGAAGAGCTGATCTGGAGACTCCACAGTCAAAAACACTCTCCCAGAACCCCAGCACAATGAGGCTGGAAAAGGACCTCTGGGATCACCCAGTCCAAGCCCTGCTCCAGCAGGGCACCCACAGCACAATGCCAGCAGCACAATGCCCAGGGGGGTTGGAAGCTCTCCACACAAGGACACTGCACAACCCCCTGCCATGGGCAGGGACACCTCCCACCAGCCCAGGCTGCTCAGTGCCTTTGGACACTGCCAGGCTTGGAGCCTCCACAGCTTCTCTGGGCAACTTGTTCCAGTGTCTCACCACCCTCATGGGGAACAATTTCTTCCTAATGTCTTGCCTAAATGTCCCAGCTCAAAGCCATTCTCCCTCCTCCTCTCACTCCCAGCCCTTGTCCAAAGTCCCTCCCCAGCTCTCCTGGAGCCCCTTCAGGCACTGGAAGGCTGCTCTGAGGTCTCCCTGCAGCCTTCTGTTCTCCAGCCTCAGTTCTCCTGGCCTGTCTCCTCCTTCTCTGGAGCCTATCAAGACCCACCTGGATATATTCCTGTGAGCTGCCTTGGGTGACCCTGCTCTGGCAGGATGATCTCCAGAAGTCCCCTCCAAGCCCTGCCCACCTGTGATGCTGTGAGTGTGAGCCTGAGGCAGCTCCACACTGGTTTCTGGCAAGCCTACCTAGAACACTTCTCTCTGCTCTGTGCCAGCGCAGGGATCACATTCCTGAGGTTGAAACAGCTGCAAAATTCTCACCTTGGCCTAAGGAGGTGGGGTGAGAGGGCTCTGCCTGGCACAGCTCTGACCTTTCAGGCTTGGCACTGCTCAGTGGCTGGGGATGGTGATCACTTGCTCAAGTGTCCCTGTTGTGCTTGCACTGCCAGAACAAGTCAGGTTGACAGAAGGTCATCAGGCTGGCCCAGCCCCTGGGAGCGTGGCACAGCAGAGCCACCTCAGGCAGCACAGGGATAACCTCAGGGGCAAGGGGCACAAGTGGTGAGGATGGAACAGGAGCCACACCAAGGGCTCACCTACTCAGACAGCTGCTGGGCTCAACAGCCTGGGGAGCAGCAGCAGGCAGAAGTGGATCCCCCAGCACCCCACACCCTGCTCTGGCTGCCCTGTCTGCATCCTGCTGCTCCATGGTCCCTGAGGCTCTTTTCTTCCTCGGATGCCTGATGATGATTTGTAGCCCTCTAGGTCTGCCCCTTCCTGTCCCCCTAGGACTCATTTTCACTCCATGAAAGACCAAAGTGCTCCTGGCTCACACTGCCTGCTGCTTTTGTTTGATCCATTCACAGAGCCCAGCAGAGTGAGGCTGGAAGAGACCTCTGGGGATCACCCAGTCCAAGCCCTGCTCCAGCAGGGCACCCACAGCACAATGCCAACAGCACAATGCCCAGGGGGGTTGGAAGCTCTCCACACAAGGACACTCCACAGCCTCTCTCCTCAAACTGGAAAGTGACCCACAGCCTGGTGGCAGGATCACCTCAGCTAAGTGTTTGCTGTCTCTGGAAAGCTAAGAGAGCTGTGAGGCTGCAATTGCCTCTCCAAGCTGGCCTTGACTCCTCCTCAGCCATCCCACCACAGTCAGTGCCTTAGCACAGAGAAAGCCACCAGTGCTGGTGCCCCTGAGCTCTGTGGAAGGCTGCCTGCAGGAGGGCAGAACTCAACAGGCACAGAGATAGCTGCAGCAGAGCAGCAGTCAACCAAGGTGTCCAGCTGGTAGAGCAGCAGGACCTGCAGAGCAGTTGGCTCATGCTGGCCTCCCAGCAGAGCCCTTCCAGCCCTGCCAGCACTGCTGTGCCCTCCTCTGGCCCTCTCCAGCAGGTCCCTGCCTGTGCTGTGCTGAGGGCTCCAGAGCAGCCCCAGCCCTGCAGGGAGGTCTCAGCAGAGCAGAGGGGCAGAATCCCCTCCCTGCCCCTGCTGCCCACACTGCTGGGGATCAGCCCAGGACAGGCTGGGGCTGGGCTGGCAGCACTCAGTGCCAGCTCCCCCTCAGCTTTGCACCCCCCAGCACCCCAAAGTCCTTTTCCTCAGGGCTGCTCTCCAGCCCTTTGGCACCAGACTGTGCTGGTCCCAGGGCTTGCCTCAAGCCTGGTGCAGGACCTTGCAGAGCTTTTGTCTCCTCGTGCTCTTCAGGAGGGGCACTCAGCCTCAGTGGCACTGGGAGAAGCCTTGCTCAAAGCAGGTGATGATAATCAAACAGGCTACAGAGACACCTGCTGCTGGAGTCTCCAGATGGAACCTGGGCACACAGTCATCACCTCCCTGGCAGGGCACAGCTCTTGTGACAGCCCTGAGTGATGAGAGCTTGCTCAGGCTGATGCTGTGGAGGAGCACAGGGCAGAGAGCTTCCCTCCACCGCTCGCCAGCTCTGCCCCTGGCAGCATTTGCCCTGCTGAGCTAGTGTCAGGAATTTGCCCCAGCTGAAGCCAGCTGACTCTGTCCCTGCCACTGCCAACACTCATTTTCTGCCTCTGCTGTTGCCTTCAAAGACACTCTGAAAAAAGAAGAAAGGAAGAAAAAAGGAAGCCACAACTTTCCTGATGTCCTCTCTCTGGAACACCTTTTGCTGGCCTCTGTGACACTGCCGAGGTGCATCTAAGGTGGGCAGGGCCACCTGCAGCAGCACACCCCACCAGAGGCCATCAGAGGGGACCCTTGCCCAGGTGAGAGCCAGGAGGCCCAGCAGGTGCCCAGCAAGCTGCTGCCCTGCAGCAGTACTCACAGTACTCGATGCCCAGGACGATGTCTCGGAAGTAGAGCCGAGCCTGCTCCTCGCCGAAGGGCTGCTCGCTGGGCACCTCCATCACAGGCCTGGGGGCAGAGGGACAGTGACTGAGCACAGCATGGCAGAGTGCTCCCTGCTGGGAGAGCTGCTCCAGCTCCAGCTCCAGCTGGCCCAGCTCTGGAAGCCAAGCTCTCAAGGGATTCTGAGTGCTGTGGCACAGGATGGGGCTGCAGCCAGCATCGCAGCGATGCCTGTGAGGGAGCTCAGCCCCTGCTGGTGCTGCTCACAGAACCAGAGAGCAGCAGGGGCTGGCAGGGACCCCCAGAGACCATCCAGCTCAACCCTCCTGCCAGGACAGGGTCACCCAGGGCAGGGCACACAGCAACACATCCAGGTGAGGCTTGAAAGGCTCCAGAGAAGGAGACTCCACCACCTCTCTGGGCAGCCTGCTCCAATTTTCTCCTCATGCTGAGGTGGAACCTCCTGGGTTCCAGCCTGGCCCTGTTGTTCCTTGTCCTGTTACTGGGCAGCACCACAAGAGCCTGGCACTGCATCCTGACACCCACCCCTCAGATATCTACAGACATTGCTCAGGGCCCCTCTCAGCCTGCTCCTCCCCAGCCTAACCAGCCCCAGGGCTCTCAGCCTTTCTTCACAGCAGAGATGTTCCAGTCTCATCATCATCCTCACAGCCTCCACTGGACTCTCTCCAGCAGATCCCTGTCTCTCTGGGCACAGTATTCCAGGGGTGTTGTGAGCAGAGGGGGAGGAGAACCTCCAGACCTGCTGGACAAGGCTGATGGGTGCTTGGCACAGCCCCCGAGGCAGTGTGAGCCACAGAGCCCTGGGCACAGCAGGGTTGGCTGCTGCTGGGACATGCAGGGCTGGAACAGAACTGGGCCTGGCTCATGGTGTGAGCTCCAGCAGCAGCAGGAGGTACCAGGCAGCAGTGGGGCAGAGTGGCCCTTGCTGGGCACTGGATGTTGTGCCTGCTGGGGGATCTCAGGCCTGAAGCAGCAGCAGCATGCAGCTGGCCTAAACCAAGGCAGAATCCAGACAGGAACCACTGGCTCCAGGCTTACCTGGGGCCAGTGCCAGTGCCTTGTGCAGACTGCTCTGGAAACCTCTTTAGCTCATCCACCACTGTGCCCTGAATGGCCAAGGTGAGCTGCTCAGCTCCTGCTCTGCCAGCACTGCTGAGGGACTCAGAATCCTCTGCAGTTCCTCCTCTGCCTGTGCCTGCTGCAGGAGCTGCCAGCAGATGAGAGGCTAAGGACTTACTGGGGTTTAATCCTGCTGGTGCTCAGCAGCTTGACCTAGCACTCAGACATACTCCCAGTGCCTCCAGCTGGATTCCAGTGCTCCTGAGACACTGCCCTTGCAAGGCCATCACCAAAGCCAGGCTCTGCATCTGCCCTCAGCAGCAGCTGCAGCAAGCCCTGCCTGCACATCCCCTGCTCTCTGCTGCCTCTCTCCTGGATCACCTTCAGCTCCCACTGTCATTTTCCAGCCACTGCCTTCCCTGCCTCTCCACACACTCCTGCTGCTGCACCCAGGCAGAAACAACCTGAGCAGCAGGACTGGCAGAGCCCCTAATGGGCTGGAATTGCCTTCTGCTGGAAGGAGGCAGGCTGCAGATTCCCTGCAGGAGGCTTGCTCATGGAGCCAGAGAGAAAAGGAAGCCCTTTGGAATCTCCTCCACCCTGGGCACAGCTCTCCTGACCTCACAGTGACTGCAGGGCTGCAAAAAGCACCAAGGAGATTCCCTCCACCTCATCACATCTGCTGTGGACAAACTTGCCAGCCAAAGAGCCTCCCAGCACAGCTCCCAGCTAAGGGCCAGGTAAGGCAGGAGGTGGCAGGAAAAGCTTGACCCAGCCCCAGCCCCCTCCTGACAGAAGCAGCCAGGATGTGGCTGTTCCCCCAGCAGAGTGTTCCTGGTACAAGCTCATCTCCCAGGGCTACAGGTAACCAGTTTGTGGCCCAGATCAATGCATGGCACCAGCATAGGCAGCAACTCTGAGGTCCCTTTCAGCTGGGGAGGGACTTTAGGCAAGGGCTGGGAGTGCCAGGATGAGGGACAATGGCTCTGAGCTGGGACAAGGGAGATTGAGAGTGCAGAGGAGGAAAAAATTCTTTACAGTGAGGGTGGGGAGACACTGGCACAGGTTGCCCAGGGAGGCTGTGGCTGTGCCCTCCCTTCAGGGGCCCAAGGTAGGGAGGTTTGAACTGGATGATCTTGGAGGTCCCTTCCAACCCATCCCACTCCATGCTGTGCCCATGCCCTCCCAGCCCATCACAGTCACCAAGGGGTTCAGGGCTCCCCTCTGTGCCTGCCTGCAGACAGCAGCCTGCCCCTGGGTGAATCTCAGAGCTCCACCTCACCTAGGGAGCTCAACAGCACAAATGTGTCCCAGCAGGGCTACTTACCCCTTCCTCAGGAGGTCAAACACTGCAAGGAAAGGAAATCAAACCATGAACGACCCCCAGGAGGGGTTATCAGCTTTTCAGCCCCTACAAAGCCACCTTCCTCCCCACACCTTTCTTTCTCTTCCCTCCCCATCACAGGCACCAAGAAGCAAAGCCTCATCTCCTCAGCAACTCCACCTCCTGCCAGCCCCACGCTGGAGTTTCTCAGGCAGTTCCAGTTGCTGCCAGTGTCAGGCTCACTGCTGGGAGCTCTGTCTGCCTCAGCACCCACAGGGAGGCTGCTTGCTGGGACAGTTCTGCTAGACTGCTGCTGGGGAATGAGATGCTGTGAGGGTATCAAAGGATGTTCTCCTGCCCCTCTGCCTTGCCCTGGTGAGGAGANTCTCACCACCCTCACTGCAAACAACTTCCTCCTAACATCCAGTTTCCATCTCCCCTCTCACACTTCAAACCCATTCCCCTTGGCCTGCCATTCCCAGACCTTCTCAACAGTCCCTCCCCAGCCTTCCTGCAGCCCCCTTCACATCCTGCAAGGCCACTCCAAGCTCTCCTGGAAGCCTTCTCCTCTCCAGGCTGCACAGCCCCAACTCTCTCAGCCTGTCCTCACAGCACAGCTGCTGCAGCCCTCTCAGCATCTTGGTGGCCTCCTCTGCACTGCCTCCAACCCTTCCATGTCCTCCCTGTGCTGGGGTCTCCAGAACTGCACCCAGGACTCCTGTCTCCAGTTGTGGGCTCTCCAGCTCAAGAGGGACAGGGAACTGCTCGAGAGAGTCCAGGGGATGCTATGAGGATGGTTAAGGGCCTGGAGCAGCTCTGTGAGGAGCAAAGGCTGAGAGCCCTGGGGCTGAGAGCCTGCACAAGAGCAGCCCCAGAGGGCAGCTGAGCAATGCTCAGCAAGAGCTAAAGGATGAGAAGAGACCTGGCTCTTGCCAGTGGTGCCCAGGGACAGGATGGAGAGCAATGGACACAAACTGGAACCCAGGAGGTTCCACCTCAACATGAAGAGAAACTTTGGTGTGAGGGTGCTGGAGGCCTGGAGCAGGCTGCCCAGAGAGGTTGTGGAGTCTCTGGGAAGCTCCCAAACCCACCTGGATGTGTTTCTGTGTGCCCTGCCCTGTGTGCCCTGCTTTGGCAGTGGGGTTGGACTCAATGATCTTGGAGGTCCCTTCCAACCCTCTGCATTCTGTGACTCTGTCACTGTCTCTTCCTGCTGTAGCCATCAGCTGCTCCCTGGCTGCCAGAGGTGAACCCTTCCCAGCAGGAGCAGCTGTGGAGGATGTGATGTAGAGCACATGAGATTGTGTCTCTGGTGGCACTGTGTGTTCCTGACCCTGTGCTGCAGGCAGAAGCCTCTGCCTTTAGCTGCTCCTATCACAGCTCTTTCCTCATGAATTCCTAAGGGATTTCTTGCACTTCCCAAGAGCCCTGAGCAGAGCAGGAGCAGCCTCCCCAGAGCAGCCCTGTTTACAGACCAGCTGGAGGAACAGGCATCCCAAGCCAGCCCATGTGGCCTCCTCTTGCTCTCCAGGCTGAAGGAGCTACAGCTTGTGGCAGCATTTCATTATTCACCCACCCTGGGCACTGCAGGCTGCTCAGTCCCTCAGCCCCTCCAGCCCTGCTGGCTTCCCAAAGAGCAGGGAGCAGCAGAGTGCCCACAGACCTCCTTGATGCCAGCAAAGAGCAAGCTCTGCTCATCAGTCCTGCTTTGGAGTGGAGGCAGCTTTGGAAGGAGGAGGGGGCAGTTATCATCAGGAGGGTCAGCAGCAGGAGGGAGGACACCCACTTGTAGAAGGCTCAATCCTGAGCAACACTGAGCACCCCACAGCTTCCCCTTGCTGCCAAGGGAACTGCAGAGGCAGGAGCTGGATTTGCCTGTGCTGCTGAAGGGATCCCAGGCAGAGCAAAGCAGTGATGAGGCACAGAGAGCATGGACACAGCCACTGCTCACTGCCAGGGACCAGTGCAGCCTCCCCAGGACCTCCAGAGGTCCAGGGGAGCCTCCCCAGGGCCAAGAGATTTCCCACCTCTCCTGCTGCCATTGCTAACATTTCTAGGACTGTTGTCTTGCTCCCCAGGGAGACTTTGGTTTGGTGCTCTTCTCTTTATTTCCTTCTCTTCATTCTCATTCTCCTCCTCTGTCCCTTCCTTCTGCTCTCCTTCTCATCTCCTCTTTATTTCCTTCTCTTCATTCTCATTTTCCTTCTCCATCCCTTCCTTCTCTCCTCTGCTCTCCTCTCCTCCTCCTCTC
>VWZE01016285.1:17504-29245 GCA_013396675.1 Eubucco bourcierii | reverse complement strand
AACTGCACTATATAGGTACTGGAGCTGCTCTGCTATGAGGCCAGGCTGGGAGAGTTGGAGTTCTTCAACCTGGAGAAGACTGCAGGAAGACATTCTGGCAGCCTTTCAGTGCTTAATGGGGTGAATCAGAAAGCTGGGGACAGAATTTTAATCAGGGCCTGTTGTGACAGTTAAAGAGGTGATGGTTTGAAATTGAAAGAGGGAAATTCATACTGAAGGGGAGGAAGAAATATTTGACCCTGAGGATGGTGAGACCCTGACCCAAGTTGCCCAAAGAGATGGGAGATGCCCCAAGGCTGGCACCATTGCAGGTCAGGTTGTGTGGAACTGTGAGCAACCTGCTCTAGCTGCAGATGTCCCTGATGGCTGCAGGGGAGTTGGATTGGATGAGCTTTGAAGGTCTCTTTTAACCCAGACCACTCTGATTCTATGACACACAGAATCATAGAATCAGTCAGGGTTGGAAGGGACCACAAGGATCAGCCAGTTCCAACCCCCCTGCCATGCCCAGGGACACCTCACACTAGATCAGGCTGGCCACGGCCTCATCCAGCCTGGCCTCAAACACCTCCAGGGATGAGGCTTCCACCACCTCCCTGGGCAACCCATTCCAGGCTCTCACCACTCTCATGTTGAAGAATTTCTTCCTAACATCCAGGCTGAATCTACCCATTTCCAGCTTTGTTCCATTCTCCCCACTCCTATCACTCCCTGACAGCCTAAAAAATCCCTCCCCAGCTTTCCGGTAGCTCCTTTAAGATACTGAAGGGCCACAATAAGGTCACCTGGGAGCCTTCTCTCCAGACTGCACAGCCCCAACTCCCTCAGTCTCTCCTCACAGCAGAGCAGCTCCAGCCCTCTGCTCACCCTCGTGGCCCTTCTCTGGTCCCCTTCCAGCACATCCACATCCCTCTTGTCCCAGAGGCTCCACAACTGGGTGCAGTACTCCAGGTGAGGTCTCACCAGTGCACAGCAGAGGGGCAGGATCACTTCCCTTCCCCTGCTGCCCACACTGCTCTTGCTGCAGCCCGAGCTCTGGTTGCTCTTTGGGCACACTGTTGGCTCATGTTGAGCTTCTCATCCACCAGCACCCCCAAGTCCCTCTCCTCAGGGCTGCTCTCCAGCCAGTCCCTGCCCAGCCTATACCAGTGCTTGGGATTGCCTCGACCCAGCAGCAGGACCTTACACTTGGTCTTGTTGAACCTCGTGAGGTTGGTTTGTGCCCACCTCTCCAGGTCCCTCTGGCTGGATCCCTGCCCTCCAGCTGTCAGCCACACCACACAGCCTGGTGTCATCAGCAAACTTGCTGAGGCTGCACTCATGCATTTGTGTGTGTATATGCCACATTTATTATATATGTATTTATAACACCCAGCTTTGCTGCAGTCATCTGGAGAGTCACAACTCATTCAAGCACAGCCAAGGCACAGGAGATTCACCTTTCTGTAAGAGCAGGAATGAATGCTCCATTGAGAAGAGCAGACTCAACTCTTCATGGTCTGCATGTAACTACAAGGCAGCCTTTTCCTCCAACTCTACAGATCAGAGCCCTTCCTCTTGCTGAAGGGTTAAAAGCTCTGCACAGCCACCACAGTGTTTTCCTTCTTTCTTCTGAGCCTTTTTTTTTTTAAGTTACCCTTTCATTATTGTTTTCCTCCATCTAAAAGAAAAAGTAATCTAAGTAATTATAATCATAAAATGGATGTGAGCAAAATGGGTGCAGTGGGGTTTGTAAAAGACAAATTTCCTTTTTTCTGGGAAATATGGTCTCTCCTGCACTTAAAACCTTCAAGTTCTGCCCAGGCTCCTAAGGTGGCACAAATCCCATAAAGCTTGTAAGGTCCTGAAGAGGAAATCACTTAAATCTCCAGCCCTCAGCAGATGCAAGGCTGCTAAGCAAAGGCTTGGACTGGTGTGCTTCAGCACTGCCCTGGTCAGGGCTGCTGTCCTGCAGCCCAGCAGGGCAGCATCATGTGGGGCACTAATTAATAAGTATCTGATAGATGAGCTTGCAACACTGGGCACACAGAGAAATGTCTTTGGTACAGCTCAGATGAACTTAGAATCATCTACTCCTTTTAGTTTAGAACTTTAAGATGCCTGGTCTTGAGGTCTGTGGTAACAGGTTGGACTTGATGAGCTTTGAGGTCTCTTCCAACCTTGGTGATACTGTGAGACTGTGATGATCACTGTCAGGTGCTAAACCATGTCTCTCAGAACCACATCTACACAGCTTTGAAAGCTGTTGCCCTGACCAGCCTCTTCCAGGACTTGACAATCTTTTAGGGAAAGAAATCATTCCTCATGTCCAAACTAAACCTCTCCTGGTGCAACTTGAGGCCATTTCCTCTTGCCCTATTACCAAAGAGAACAAATCAATCCCCACCTGGCACCAACCTCCTTTCAGGGAGATGCAGAGAGCCAGAAGGTCTCCCCTCAGCCTCCTTTTTCCTAGTTCCCTCAGCTGCTCCTCCCCAGCTCTGTTCTCCAGATCCTTCATCAGCTTCATTGCCCTTCTCTGGACACACTCCAGGACCCAAATAACCTTCTTGGAATGAGAGGCTCAAAACTGAACCTTTTGCAAGGGACCAGGTCTTCTCATGCAATATCAGCGACTCACCTCCTCCTCTGCTTCTTATCCACTCACCTGAATCACAGAATGAACCAGGTTGGAAAAGACCTCTAAGATCACCCAGTCCAACCTATCACCTGACCCTTCTGATTAACTAACCCATGGCACTGAGTGCCTCATGCAGCCTCCTCTTGAACACTCCCAGGGATGGGGACTCCACCACCTCCCTGGGCAGCCCATTCCAATGCCAATCACTCTTGCTGGGAAGAACTTCTTCCTAACATCCAGCCTGAACCTGCCCTGGCACAGCTTGAGGCTGTGTCCTCTTGTTCTGTCCCTGGCTGCCTGGTAGCAGAGCCCAACCCCAGCTGGCTACAACCTCCCTTCAGGGAGCTGCAGAGAGCAATGAGGTCTGCCCTGAGCCTCCTCTTCTGCAGGCAGCACACCCCCAGCTCCCTCAGCCTCTCCTCACAGGGCTGTGCTCCAGGCCCCTCACAGCCTTGCTGCCCTTCTCTGGACACCTTCCAGCACCTCAACATCTTTCTTAAATTGTGGGGCCCAGAACTGGACCCAGCACTCAAGGTGTGGCCTGACCAGTGCTGAGTACAGGGGATCCACTCTGCTCTAGATCTCTGGGGCTGCAGCCCTTCAATGTCCCTCCTGCAGCAAGAAAACTGAAGGCAGCATTCCAGGTGCAGCCTGCCCAGTGCCCAGCAGAGCTGGGCAATCCTTGCCCTCATCCTGCTGGCCACTCCATTGCAAGTCAGGATGCTGTTGGCCTTCTTGGCCAGCTAGGTATGCACTGGCTCATCTTCAGCTACCTCTTGACTAAATTCCCTGCCAATAACCAATGCTAACAACTTGCTCAAACCCCACCAAGTGCCACCAAGCCGAGTATCAGACCTGCATTAGGTAATGCACAGGCAAGCAGGAATCAGCTCCTTAGCCAGCAAAGGACCTCATTTAGGCTGGGTTGGGTTTTTTTTTTTTTTTTCTTTTTTTTTTTTTTGATCTGTTTTCTGAAAATGACCCAAGAAAAACCTTCCTTGAAGTTCACTAAGCAGTTACTGGTAAAAATCTCACTGAGGTGAAAACAAGGATTCTTTCTTAAAGACTGACTGTACCCAAACAGCTCCAGCTTGGTCAAATCCCCTGTTTCTTGTTTTTTGTTTTTTTTTTTTTCCTATTCCTTTATTTATTATTTAACTGGTAACTGCTCTCTCCATTTAAGTCAGGCAGAAAGAGGGAATTCCACTTTGATTTAGGAAAGGAAAACACCAGTTATTAGCCTGAGCTATCATGTAACCTCCAGTAGAAATTAACTTTTGTTTCCAAATTGCAAGAAAATCCTTGGAGACTGGCAGGGTTGAATGCTGAGCTCCAGAGAAGGTACTCACCCCCTCCTCTGCAGTGCCAGCTTGGCTGTATGATGGAAAACTCCATTTCTCCTTTCCTGATCTCTTTGCTGCCTTAGCAGTGGGGCAAGAGCTGCAGAGGTGATGATAATGTTTGCAAATGAGGCACCCCAGGTACTCCACAGCATCCAAAATGGACTTCACTACCTCCTAGAGTATTAACTGAGTGGTTCTTCAGTTTTAGGGACCAAAACAGATCCTTCCAGAGCTACTACTTCACCCAGAGAAACAAGATATTTTTATTATTATTATTATTTTGAGAATCATAGAATGGTTTAGGTTGGAAGGGACCTCAAAGCTCATCTAGTTCCAACCCCTTGCCATAGGCAGGGACACCTCCCACTAGAACAGATTGTTCAAGGCCTCATCCAACCTGGTGCTGAACACTTCCAGGGAGGTTGTGGAGCACAGAAGCTCCACATCAAAGATCCCATTCTGTGCTTCTGTGCTCCACAACCTCCCTGGGAGACCTGTGCCAGTGTCTCACCACCCTCACTGCAAACAACTTCCTCCTAACATCCACTTGCAATCTCCCATTCCTCCTCCTGTTATTGCAAGCCCTTGTCAATAGTCCCTCCCCAGCCTTCCTGGAGCCCCCTTCAGATCCTGGAAGGCTACTCTAAGGTCTCCTGGAAGCCTTCTCTTCTGCAGGCTGCAGAGCCCCAACTCTCTCAGCCTGTCCTCACAGCAGAGCTGCTGCAGCCCTCTCAGCATCTTGGTGGCCTCCTCTGGACTGGCTCCAACAGTTCCATGTCCTTCCTGTGTTGGGGGCTCCAGAACTGACTGACAAACAAGACTTTGCTTCACACCTGTTTCTTAGACACTTCTGTCCTCCATGGGAGGAAATAAATTCTCATTATGTGAAATGAACCCAGATCATTTCAAAAAGGCTCACAGCTTTTGAACTGATGAACTTCCAACCATAACAACCTGCATCTCCACTCTTTGCTGTAGCCTCACTGTGCAACCATCAGCATCTCCCCACTGCATGTGCAAACCCTCAGAACCATCACACAGGGTGTGATGGACACTCAGTGCACCCATGCACGTCTGTGAGGCACCTGTGCAAAGCTCTGCAGCAGCTATGGTTGAATCTGGTGCCTGATTTTGGAGGCATCCCTACAGCTGAATAACACCAAGGCTTGGGGAACTTCTTCCCATTGTCCTCCATTCCCAGCAGCTTTGATTTAGCTGCAGAAGGGCAGGCTACTGAGAAGGGCAAGGGCTCTGTGTCAGTCACATGAAGGGAGGTCTGGTCCATAGGACACTTTGTTTTCAGCAAAATGGGGATGGTTGTGTTGCTCCCTCATAGCCTGGCACATTGCCAAGGATGATCACCTTCTTGAGCATCTTCACTGATGCTCAGGAGATGAAGGTGCAAGTCTGGACTATGGGCACAGACTCTCTGCAGTCAGAGCAGAGCAACAGCCACTGCCAGAAGATGGTGCAGGTAAAAACGTTTTTATCCTCTCTTACACACAGAAAGCTGTGATCTAGAGTCTACAACTACAGACTTCCATGTAGAGTAGCAGGTGAGATGAGTATCACCTTAGCTTCAGTCTGCTGGGAAAACCCTGCAGGCTCTCCAACATGGGTGCCTTCATCTTGGCTCTCTGGGTGAAGGTGAGCAGGGTCTGATGCAGGGAAAATGACGTAATCACAGGTGACAGCAGGACCCTTCCAGGACAGTATGGAACCCTGTGGCAGTGAAGGAAGGGTAGGACACAGAGAAGGTGAAGGAAGGTGAGACAGAGAAGGTGAAGGAGGAAGGTGAGACACAGAGAAGGTGCAAGAAGGTGAGACAGAGAAGGTGAAGGAGGAAGGTGAGGCACAGAGAAGGTGAAGGAAGAAGGTAAGGTACAGAGAAGGTGAAGGAGGAAGGTGAAGCACAGAGAAGGTGAAGGAAGAAGGTAAGGCACAGAGAAGGTGAAGGAGGAAGGTGAAGCACAGAGAAGGTGAAGGAAGAAGGTGAGGCACAGAGAAGGTNGGTGAAGGAAGAAGATGAGGCACAGAGAAGGTGAAGGAAGAAGGTGAGGCAGAGAGAAGGCAAAGGAAAAAGATGAGACAAAGAAGGTGGAGGAGGAAGGTGAAACACAGAGAATGTGAAGGAAGAAGATGAGGCACAGGAGAAGGTGAAGGAAGAAGATGAGGCACAGAGAAGGTGAAGGAAGAAGGTGAGGCAGAGAGAAGGCAAAGGAAAAAGATGAGACAAAGAAGGTGGAGGAGGAAGGTGAAACACAGAGAATGTGAAGGAAGAAGAGGGGGGACAGGAGAAGGTGAAGGAAGAAGATGAGGCACAGAGAAGGTGAAGGAAGAAGGTGAGGCAGAGAGAAGGCAAAGGAAAAAGATGAGACAAAGAAGGTGGAGGAGGAAGGTGAAACACAGAGAATGTGAAGGAAGAAGATGAGGCACAGGAGAAGGTGAAGGAAGAAGATGAGGCACAGGAGAAGGTGAAGGAGGAAGGCGAGGCACAGAGAAGGTGAAGGAGGAAGGTGAGGCACAGAGAAGGTGAAGGAGGAAAGTGAGGCACAAAGAAGGTGAAGGAAAAAAGTAAGGCACAGGGAAGGTGAAGGAAGAAGGTAAGGCACAGAGAAGCAGAAGGAAGAAGGTAAGGCACAGAGAAGGTGAGGGAGAAAGGTAAGGCACAGAGAAACTGAAGGAGGAAGGTGAGTCACAGAGAAGGTGAGGGAGGAAGGTGAGGCACCAAGAGCATGCCTGACCTTCACAGCAGGTTGCTGGACCTTTGCAGAAGGGATCAGTGATCTGCTTTGCTCCTCAGCTTTTCTCCTCAGGTTGACTCAATTCCACAGCCAAGTGTAGGACCAACTCCTGCACGTGTTGTTCAGAGCTTGGTGGAACTCCAGGCAGGCAGCTGTGCTAACAGCAGCCCTGTGCAGGAAGGTGCAGTTTTATGCTAAGCACAACCTTTTAGTTTTTCCTTTTTTTTTTTTTTTTTTTCCCCCATGTGTTGATTTTTTGGCACCACGACAGCAAAGTTAATCAGACCTTTCATTTCTCTAACCAGCCTTAAAGGATTTGTAATGCTATACCCAGTTGTCAGACAGCAGAAGGAAATTGTTTGATTATGAATCTGTTCTTTATTGTGCTGCAAGAGCACCATCACCTACTGCCATCAACAGCAGGAGAGTTTAGCCCAGTGGTAGGGAGGCAGGGGTGGAAATCCACCATCTCCTCCCACCAGATGACATAAACCCACTCTGATCTCAGAAGCCACCTCCTGAATACTAAAGAGGTGGCACATAATGGCTTTTAAAGAATATAGTTTCCAATTAGGTCACTGGTTTCAAACACAGGGTGTATTAAATTAGTAACATTTGGTGGTGTATTTCTTTGAAGTCCTCATTAATCTTGGTCTCGAGTTTGAACTTTCCTTGGCCAAGTTCCTTATAGAATTTGGATCCTGGTTGTGTCAAAACAACTGATTAGCCCCCACAGTTGGGAGGCAGGGGGGATTAGGTAGGGTGGGTGTTGGGTTTCATGAAAGGCCTATTTACCTAGTCCTTTAGCATGACCAAATGGGAGGGCAGCCAACAGGGGAGACGCCTTGGAAGGCTTCCAGCCTTCCTGGCTGGTTGGAGATCTCCGCGGTAAATGGTAGCACTGCCTTTGTGATAACAGCCACTGTGCAGCTGGCTCCACACAAGGGCCCAGGGCTTGCCTTCACCTCTGGTAGCTCTTCTGCATCCTCAGACTGACCACCTCCTTGGTTATGTGCATCAGTGGAAAGGAAGAAGTGCTTCTAAGGAGCAGCTTCAGGTGGTATCTCCTTCTTTGTGAAGTCCAGCAGAGAGCCATGAGGATGAGTGGGGGCCTTGAGTAGCTCCACTATGGAGAGAGGCTGAGAGCCCTGGGGCTGGTTAGTCTGGAGAAAAGACTGAGAGGAGATCTGATTAATGTGTACAAATATCTGAGGGGTGGGTGTCAAGTGAATGAGGTCAATCTCTTTTGAGTGTTCAGCAGCAATAAGCCAAGGAGCAACAGCTACAAAATGGAACACAGAAGGTTTCACCTCAACAGGAAGAGAAACTTCCTGACAGTGAGAGTGACAGAGCCCTGGAGTAAGCTGCCCAGAGAGGTTGTGGATTCCCCTTCCCTGCAGACTTTCCAAACCCACCTGGATGCATTCCTGTGCAGACTACCCTGGGTGATCCTGCCTTGGCAGGGGGGTTGGACTGGATGATCTCTGGAGGTCCTTTCCAACCTCTAAAGTTCTGTGATTCTGCTCTATGATTCTGCAAAGCAAACTTCCCCCCCCAAATCACTGAACTCTTTCCATCTGTTTCAAGACATTCAAAGCCAGGCTTCTGAATAGCTCAGAATCCCCAAACCCCAGAGCTGGTAAGAAGCTCAATAGGATGCTCTCAGCTAGCCTCTATCTAAAGAAGCATTAAGTTTAACTCATAAGTTAATGAACCACAACCCAGAGGAGAAAATAGAGGGGGAGTCAAGGGAAGTTCTCAACAGGACATGCTACAGTGAGCCAAACCTGCAGCAGACTCGTGGCCACGGTGCACATCTCCTTCCTAAAGCTCCAATTAGTCAAAGGACAAAGAATCACTCCAGGAGACCTTCCCTGCAGATCACAGCCCAGCATCAGAGAACTGACAAGCAGGAGACTCCAAAGTTTCATGAAGAAGAGTGCTGCCTTACTGAAGCATGAAGTGACTGAGAGCAGATTGAGACACAGGCTACAGTCAGTCCCCAGGGGACATCTGATCTGGAGCCAGGACACGGAGCCAGCCCCGGAGGCCAGCATCATTTACAGTTCAGGTGGATGCACGCAGGCTTGGCACAGCCTCAAGCCCCTTGTCACCTCCTGCAGCTACTGCTTGCTTTCATGGTACCAGAATGAGCAGGAAGAGCATTTCTGGGTGGTAAAGCTGCAGGAGACATGATCCAGACTCCACAAGAGTCAGGAGGAGAGCAGTGCTGCTCCTGCTTCTGCTGTAGAACCGTCCCGCCAGAAGAAACATTTTGCAGCTGAAATGCATTAGAGATCTGCAGCTTGTGCTTGGTGAGGAGCTCTGAAGACACCAATATTGTGCTCAGCCATCATCAGGTAGTTTACAAGTTTCGTAGGATCATAGAATCAACCAGGCTGGAAGAGACCTCCAAGCTCACCCAGCCCAACCTAACACCCAACCCCAACCAATCAACCAGACCATGGCACTAAGTGCCCCATCCAGGCTTTGCTTCAACACCTCCAGGGGTGGTGACTCCGCCAACTCCCTGGGCAGCCCATTCCAGGTTCTCACCACTCTCATGCTGAAGAACTTCTTCATAACTTTTAATCTAAATGTCCTCTCCTCTAGCTTGGATCCATTCCCCCCAGTCCTATCACTACCCAATACCCTGAAAAGTCCCTCCCCAGGCTGTAGCCCCCTTCAGATACTGGAAGGTCACAATAAGTTCTCCTTGGAACCTTCTCTTCTCCAGAGTGAACAGCCCCAACTCCTTCAGCCTCTCCCCACTGCAGAGCAGCTCCAGCCCTCTGATCATCCTCGTGGCCCTTCTCTGGGCACCTTCCAGCACCTCCAGACCTTTCTTGTAATAGGAGCTCCAGAACTGAACACAGTGTTCCAGCTGGGGTCCTACAAGAGGGGTAGCATCGCCTCCTTCACCCTGCTGGCCACACTTCTCTTGATGCAGCCCAGGATACAGTTGGCCTTCTGGGCTTCAAGAGTCCCCTGGCAGCTTGTATTGAGCTTCTCCTCACCAAGCATGCACGCCTTCTTCTCACCAGCCCTTGCCAAACACAGTCAAGCCTCCAGCTTGCATTCAGCCTCACCGGTTTTAGTGGCAGCTCTTGACATCAATACCATCTGTACATCTGCAGAGGTGTTTGTAGGCTCATGGCCACACAATTAATACAGAACTAACTTTTAAGCCTAATTAGGGTCATTCCCCAAGAGTGTGAAAGAATACCACAGGTCCTTATTGGCTGGGGAAGGAGAACTCACAAGTCTGAGCAACCACATGTTGCTTTCCCACAAGCTGGGGACCTCAAGGTAAGGCTTCAGAAACCTCTCCTATAAAACTGAAGCTGCAGAAAACTGAATTGGCTGCTTTTAGATGGAGCCATGGAAAATCCTGGAGTTGGTTTTTTGGTTTGGTTTTGGTTTGTTTGTTGTTGTGTTTTGTTTTTTTTAACAGAACAATTTGGCTCAGAGCCATTTCTTCCACAGTTAGGGGATTGGTCACGTCCCTCACATGTGTCAAAGCATGGAAAAAAAACAGAAGCAGAAGAAGAAAAGTCAAAGCCCTTTTGGAAGGACCATGCTCTAAAGGAGGAAAGCTTTTTTATGGGGTTTAACAAAAGTTGCACAGGCAAAAGGAGAAGTTGGTGGTGGTGCCTTCTTCAGGAAGGTAAGAACGTGACTGTGAGCTGCAGGCTGAAGGACAGGTGGAACAAAGCCTCTTCAGCTGCCTGCTGGCTTTGGGGTCTTGTTGTACAACTGTTTGTAAAGTTCTCAATGGAATGGAGTTGTTTCCTCCACTTGTCCTGATGGAATAGAACAAAATCATAGAATGGGTTGGAAAGGACCTTTAAAGGTCCTCCAGTCCAGCCTCGCTGGAGCCTTCTCCTCTCCAGGCTGAACGAGCCCAACTCTCCCAGCCTGGCCTCACAGCAGAGCCCTTCCAGCCCTGCCAGCATTGCTGTGGCCTCCTTTGGCTCCACATCAGTAGGTCTCTGTCTGTGCTGTGCTGAGGATGCCAGAGCTGACTCCAACAATGCAGGGGGGTCTCAGCAGAGCACAGCAGAAAGGCAGAATTCCCTCCCTACCTCTGTTGCCCACACTCCTGGTGATCAGTCCAGGACACAGCTGGGGCTGGGCTGGCAGCTCTCGGTGCCAGCTCATGTCCAGCCTTTCACTCCCCAGCACCCCCAAGTCCTTTTCCACAAGGTTGCTCTCCAGCACTTTATCCCCTATCACAGTATCACCAAGGTTGGAAGAGACCTCTAAGCTCATCAAGTCCAAGCCATCACCACAGCCCTCAAGACCAGACCATGGCACCAAGTGCCACATCCAAACCTGCCTTGAACACCTCCAGGGATGCTGACTCCACCACCTCCCTGGGCAGCCCATTCCAGCACTCAATGACTCTCTCAGGCAACAACTTTCTCCTCACCTCCAGCCTAAACTTCCCCTGGCACAGCTTGAGACTGTGTCCTCTTGTTCTGGTGCTGCTTGCCTGAGAGAAGAAAGCAACCTGCTCCTGGCTACAACCACCCTTCAGGTAGCTGTAGACAGCAAGAAGGTCTCCCCTGTGCCTCCTCTTTTCCAGGATATCCCCTAGCCTGGAATGATACCATTCCCCTAGCTCATAGGATCTGTTCCCAAAACTAACCACCCAACCTAAATCCATAACATGCTGTGAGCTTTCCAGCACTGCCAATCTTGATTCCCAGCTCCTGGGTCCTTCCCACATGACTAAACCTTCAGCAAGACCCAGAAGCTTCCAAAGGAGAGGCTAAGAGCAACTGGAGAGCTGAATGGTATCTCTGTGCCTCAAGGGCAGAGGGAAAGAGAGATGATAGAATTTCATAGAACCAACCAGGTTGGAAGAGACCTCCAAGCTCACCCAGCCCAACCTAGCACCCAGCCCCAGCCAATCAACCAGACCATGGCACTGAGTGCCCCACCCAGGCTTTGCTTCACACTTACTGTGTGCAGTTCTGGAACCCTCAGCACAGGAAGGACATGGAAGTGTTGGAGCCAGTCCAGAGGAGG
>VWZE01016285.1:2864-17395 GCA_013396675.1 Eubucco bourcierii | reverse complement strand
TGCAGGCTGCACACCCCCAGCTCCCTCAGCCTCTCCTCACAGGGTTGTGCTCCAGGTCCCTCACAGCCTTGCTGCCCTTCTCTGGGCATCTTCCAGCACTTCAACCTCTCTCTTGAAGCATCTCTTTCCGGACCCAGAAC
The DNA here is from genome assembly GCA_013396675.1 of Eubucco bourcierii. Lineage (NCBI taxonomy): Eukaryota > Metazoa > Chordata > Aves > Piciformes > Ramphastidae > Eubucco > Eubucco bourcierii. The sequence goes on along the minus strand of VWZE01016285.1, from coordinate 17,255 downwards.
TGGACCCAGCACTCAAGATGTGTCCTGAGCAGTGCTGAGCACAGAGGCAGAATAACCTCCCTGCTCCTGCTGACCACACTGCTCCTGATCCAGACCAGGATGTCATTGGCTCTCCTGCCCACCTGGGCACACTCCTGCCTCATCTTCAGCTACTCTCTACCAGTCCCCCCAGGTCCTTCTCTGCTTGGCTGCTCTGCAACCACTCTGTCCCCAACCTGTAGCACTGCTTGGGGTTGTTGTGGCCAAAGTGTAGAGCCCTGTGTAGATGTCCTTTCCTGGAGTGGACCATGACCCTCTCTGGCCCATGGGCACTGCCAGTGGTTCCAGCAAGAGCCTGGTTAGAGCGAGCAGGCAGCAGAGGTGTGTGTCCTGCAAGGGGGAGAGCTTCCCAGGGTAAAGCATTTCCTCTGGTTCACATCCAATTAAAAATCATTTGGTGGCCTACAGCAACTTCTCATCTGGCATATCATGAAACCACTATTTCAGCACAATTTACAGCCTTTTGGGGAAAGGAGAACTTGGTTATTTAGTAACTTCCCTGCTCACCCCTAGGAAGGTCAACTCCTTTTGTTCCCTGCCAGAGCAGTGAAAGCCATAAACTACAGCAAAGGGAACACGTTGGGAGTCTGTGCTTACAGAGTGGAGCACCTGGATCAGCCTGCAACAGCTCTGCAATGCAGAGAGACCACGTATGGAGAGGCAGAACATTATGGGGTTGATATACCAGAGCGTGGCAGGCAGCAGCAGTGCTGGAGGGCAGCTCATGAGCTGAGTGCTCGGACACAAAGTACAGGGATTAGATGCATGTTACTGAGCTTTGGCTGGAATCTGCTGCTGAAACCCAGGAGTTGGGTGGGTTCCAGGAGAGGCTGACCCTCGTTGATTCCCCCACACTAGGCTTTTCCCTCTTAGGAGATGGTAAACAGCAGAGTAAGCTTCACATCACAGAACAGAAGCAAGGTAGGATTGGAAGAGACCTCTGGAGATCATCCAGTCCCAACCCCCAGCTAAAGTAGGGCATCCGCAACAGTTTGCCCAGGAGCACAGTGCCCAGTTTGGGTTGGAAACTCTCCAGAGAAGGAGACTCCACAACCTCTCTGGGCAGCCTGCTCCAGGCCTCCAGCACCCTCACAACAAAGAAGTTTCTCCTCAAGGAATCTCCTGGCTTCCAGTTTCTGTCCCCTGTCTCTTGTCCTGGCACTGGGCACCACCGAAAAGAGTCTGGCCCCAGTCTCTTGCCCCCCACAGGCCCTTTTTAGCTGTTGCTGAGCATTGCTCAGGTCCCCCCTGGGGCTGCTCTTGTGCAGGCTCTCAGCCCCAGGGCTCTCAGCCTTTGCTCCTCACAGAGCTACTCCAGACCCCTCAGCATATCTACAGCCTCCCCTGGACTCTCCCCAGCAATTCTCTGTCTCTCTGAGCTGGGGAGCCCAGAACTGGACTCAGCACTCCAAATGTGTTCTCACCAGGGCAGAGTAGAGAGGCAAGAGAACCTCCCTTGACTTTCTGGCCACACTCTTCATGCCCCCCCAGGACCCCAGTGGCCTTCTCAGCCACAAGGGCACATTGCTGGCTCATGGGGAACTTCTCCATCAGCACTCCCAGGTCCTTCTCTGCAGAGCTGCTTCCCTGCAGGTCCTCCTGACCTGTACTGCTGCAGGAGGTTTTCACCCTCCAGGTGCACAACTCTCCACTTGCCCCTGTTGAACTTGATGAGGTTACTCTCTGCCCAGGGCAGCTCTCCAGATCTTGCTGAGTGGTAAGAGCAGATGTTGTTCCCCACAGCTGCAGGCACCTCTAACACATGGTGTGGTGCCCAGCTCTGCTCCCAGGCTCTGTTGTCAGCAGCTGCCTCAGCCTGCAGAGTATCATAATGGCCTCAGGGCCTTACAGCATGGTCAGAACCACTAAGGTAGGAAATGAGACCAACTTGCCAAGCAGCTCCACCCCCCAAGAGAACATTTGTTAATAAATATTAACATAGTAAGAGTTTTTTAAGGATTGGCCACATTATTTCTGTGCTGCCTTGAGTGCAGAGCTTCATGGATGTTGTTATTTTTCAGGCACATGAGGCACAGACACTACAACCCCCACCTGGGGGGAGAAGCCAGCTGAACATGCAGCTCATCATTGCACTTAGAGTCATGGAATCACAGAATTGTTTCAGTTGGAAAGATGTTGTTAGTCTTCTTGGCCACCTCAGCACACCCAGGATCAAGGCCACCAGTTGGTTAGGGGATGTACTGTGGTACCACTGAAGCAGCAACCATAGAATCATAAAGATTAGAAATTATCTCAAAGATCATCCAGTCCAACCATCAACTCAACCCCACCATGGCCATCAAACCATGTCCCCAGGTGCCATGGCCAAAGATTTCTTGAACATCTCCAAGAATGTGGACTCCACCAATAACTTGGGCAGCCTGTTCCAATGCCTGACCACTTCTGCGGGAAAAAAAACCTCCTGACCCTGGGGATGGTAGGGATGCCATCCAGAGGGACCTGGACAGGCTGCAGAGCTGTGCCCAAGCCAACCTTATGACATTCAACAAGGTCAAGTGTAAGGTCCTGCACCTGGGTANTTCCCTGCCAGAGCAGTGAAAGCCATAAACTACAGCAAAGGGAACACGTTGAGAGTCTGTGCTTACAGAGTGGAGCACCTGGATCAGCCTGCAACAGCTCTGCAATGCAGAGAGACCACGTATGGAGAGGCAGAACATTATGGGGTTGATATACCAGAGCGTGGCAGGCAGCAGCAGTGCTGGAGGGCAGCTCATGAGCTGAGTGCTCGGACACAAAGTACAGGGATTAGATGCATGTTACTGAGCTTTGGCTGGAATCTGCTGCTGAAACCCAGGAGTTGGGTGGGTTCCAGGAGAGGCTGACCCTCGTTGATTCCCCCACACTAGGCTTTTCCCTCTTAGGAGATGGTAAACAGCAGAGTAAGCTTCACATCACAGAACAGAAGCAAGGTAGGATTGGAAGAGACCTCTGGAGATCATCCAGTCCCAACCCCCAGCTAAAGTAGGGCATCTGCAACAGTTTGCCCAGGAGCACAGTGCCCAGTTTGGGTTGGAAACTCTCCAGAGAAGGAGACTCCACAACCTCTCTGGGCAGCCTGCTCCAGGCCTCCAGCACCCTCACAACAAAGAAGTTTCTCCTCAAGGAATCTCCTGGCTTCCAGTTTCTGTCCCCTGTCTCTTGTCCTGGCACTGGGCACCACCGACAAGAGTCTGGCCCCAGTCTCTCGCCCCCCACAGGCCCTTTTTAGCTGTTGCTGAGCATTGCTCAGGTCCCCCCTGGGGCTGCTCTTGTGCAGGCTCTCAGCCCCAGGGCTCTCAGCCTTTGCTCCTCACAGAGCTACTCCAGACCCCTCAGCATATCTACAGCCTCCCCTGGACTCTCCCCAGCAATTCTCTGTCTCTCTGAGCTGGGGAGCCCAGAACTGGACTCAGCACTCCAAATGTGTTCTCACCAGGGCAGAGTAGAGAGGCAGGAGAACCTCCCTTGACTTTCTGGCCACACTCTTGTGAATGCATCCCAGGACCCCAGTGGCCTTCTCAGCCACAAGGGCACATTGCTGGCTCATGGGGAACTTCTCCATCAGCACTCCCAGGTCCTTCTCTGCAGAGCTGCTTCCCTGCAGGTCCTCCTGACCTGTACTGCTGCAGGAGGTTTTCACCCTCCAGGTGCACAACTCTCCACTTGCCCCTGTTGAACTTGATGAGGTTACTCTCTGCCCAGGGCAGCTCTCCAGATCTTGCTGAGTGGTAAGAGCAGATGTTGTTCCCCACAGCTGCAGGCACCTCTAACACATGGTGTGGTGCCCAGCTCTGCTCCCAGGCTCTGTTGTCAGCAGCTGCCTCAGCCTGCAGAGTATCATAATGGCCTCAGGGCCTTACAGCATGGTCAGAACCACTAAGGTAGGAAATGAGACCAACTTGCCAAGCAGCTCCACCCCCCAAGAGAACATTTGTTAATAAATATTAACATAGTAAGAGTTTTTTAAGGATTGGCCACATTATTTCTGTGCTGCCTTGAGTGCAGAGCTTCATGGATGTTGTTATTTTTCAGGCACATGAGGCACAGACACTACAACCCCCACCTGGGGGGAGAAGCCAGCTGAACATGCAGCTCATCATTGCACTTAGAGTCATGGAATCACAGAATTGTTTCAGTTGGAAAGATGTTGTTAGTCTTCTTGGCCACCTCAGCACACCCAGGATCAAGGCCACCAGTTGGTTAGGGGATGTACTGTGGTACCACTGAAGCAGCAACCATAGAATCATAAAGATTAGAAATTATCTCAAAGATCATCCAGTCCAACCATCAACTCAACCCCACCATGGCCATCAAACCATGTCCCCAGGTGCCATGGCCAAAGATTTCTTGAACATCTCCAAGAATGTGGACTCCACCAATAACTTGGGCAGCCTGTTCCAATGCCTGACCACTTCTGCGGGAAAAAAAACCTCCTGACCCTGGGGATGGTAGGGATGCCATCCAGAGGGACCTGGACAGGCTGCAGAGCTGTGCCCAAGCCAACCTTATGACATTCAACAAGGTCAAGTGTAAGGTCCTGCACCTGGGTAGGCACAATCCCAAGCACAACTCCAGGCTGGGTGGGGAATGGCTGAGAGCAGCTCTGAGGAACAGAACCTGGGGGTCTGGAGTGATGAAAAGCTCCAGATGAGGCTGCAGTGTGAGTGCAGCCCAGACAGCAACTGTGTGCTGGGCTGCAGCAAGAGCAGTGTGGGCAGCAGGGCAAGGGAGGGGATTGTGTCCCTTTGCTCTGCTCTCCTCAGACCCCACCTGCAGTCCTGTGTGCAGTTCTGGAGCCCCCAGCACAGGAAGGACATGGAAGNCTGAAGGGGGCTACAGAAAGGCTGAGGAGGGACTATTGGCAGGGGCTTGGAATGACAGGACAAGGGGAATGGGTTTGAACTGGCAGAGGGGAGATTGAAAGTGGATGTTAGGAGGAAGTTGTTTGCAGTGAGGGTGGTGAGACACTGGCACAGGTTGCCCAGGGAGGTTGTGGCTGCTCCCTCCCTGGAGGTGTTCAAGGCCAGGTTGGAGGAGGCCTTGAGTGAGCTGTGCTAGTGGGAGGTGTCCCTGCCTATGGCAGGGGGTTGGAACTGGTTGATCCTTGAGGTCCCTTCCAACCTTACCATTCTATGATCCTATGATTCTATGTATATGTGTGTGTATATATATGTATGTATGTGTGTATATATATATAGATATGTATATATCTATGTACATTATCACCCCACTGAGGTATAAAACAAACACTTTTCTTCTGCCTCCTTATTTATCCTGAACAATATTTGTCCAAGAGGAGCTGAAACTTATCTGCAGGAAGTTTGCAGAGGCAAGATAGTGGTTGAACAGAAAGAGGATGGAGAAAAGCATTTTGAACAGCCCAGGCAAAGCAATGAGATCTTCCTCATCTCAGTTTCCCTACTTGCTCAGCCTGACAATCAACATCTCATTATGCAGTCCTAACGTTGCTCTGCAATTCAAACAAGGCATTGGTAATGGGGTTTGATCTTCAAGGTCACTTTTCTGGAGGGTTGACTTTAGCCCACTGGTTGCTACCTACTTAGGAATAAAAACGACTCTTTCCCCTAAGCAAATTACATCCTGCAAGGATAATACACTTCAGCAAGTGCCATGGAAATGATCAGAAGGAAGATCCAGCTTGGAATACATTAACAAAGTAGGTTTCTACGATCCAGAAAGTTTCCAACCTTAACAGATTTGCCCCTCTTCCCCTCCCCTCCTCCCCCTTCATTTATCTCCAGGTACAGGGGTTCTAATTACAGCCCATTAAGCAAAGCAATTCCTTGCTGTTCTATCTGGGTACATCAGCCTATTTAGAGTCTATTTCCTTGGAGGTTCTTTACCTTGCAAAAAAAAAAAAAAAACCAAACAAAAAACAATTCCTCTCTGCCCAGACAGGGAAATAGTACATTCTGAACATAAAAAGAGGAAAAAAAAAATTAAAAAAGCTGCTTTAACCTATCTAGGAATTCCCAGTATTTCTTTTCCCATGCTCTTATCTGTTCAGAATCTTTTTCTTCCTCCATTCAGCAGTCAGTGATTGCCTGGGGGGGGTTGTCAAAGGAATTCCTGTGATGATTAACCGATGTCACCAAAGCCAAGCAGGTTCCTTTTGGGTGGATTTCTTTCCTTACTCAGATTTAACCAGTCTTGGCATATGCCACAGTGGGATCTATTTGCCAAACCCTCAGGGAGGTTTTTCTCACCTCATAGTGAAATAAACGACAACCTGAGGTTGGGATAAAGGGAGAGCTACCTTATGAAGGAAGGCTGAGAGAGAAGAGTTTGGTCAACTGGGATTAGAGAAGTCTTAGTAGAGATCTTACTACCATAGACCAGGGTATAGAAGGTGGCTACCAGGAGGATGGAGACTCATAGAATCATAGAATGGTAAGGTTGGAAAGGGACCTCAAGGATCAGCCAGTTCCAACCCCCTGCCATAGGCAGGGACACCTCCCACTAGCACAGCTCACTCAAGGCCTCCTCCAATCTGGCCTTGAGCACCTCCAGGGAGGGAGCAACCACAACCTCCCTGGGCAACCTGTGCCAGTGTCTCACCACCCTCACTGCAAACAACTTCCTCCTAACATCCACTTGCAATCTCCCCTCTGACACTTCAAACCCATTCCCCTTGTCTTGTCATTCCAAGACCTTGTCAATAGTCCCTCCCCAGCCTTCCTGTAGCCCCCTTCAGATCCTGGAAGGCTACTCTAAGGTCTCCTGGAAGCCTTCTCTTCTGCAGGCTGCAGAGCCCCAACTCTCTCAGCCTGTCCTCACAGCAGAGCTGCTGCAGCCCTCTCAGCATCTTGGTGGCCTCCTCTGGACCCACTCCAACACTTCCATGTCCTTCCTGTGCTGAGGGCTCCAGAACTGCACACAGGACTCCAGGTGGGGTCTGAAGAGAGCAGAGTAAAGGGGCGGAATCCCCTCCCTTGCCCTGCTGCCCACACTGCTCTTGATGCAACTTGCTCTTGCAGCTCCCTGGAGGTATTAAAGGCCAGGCTGGAGGAGGCCTTGAGTGAGCTGTGCTAGTGGGAGGTGTCCCTGCCTATGGCAGGGGGTTGGAACTAGATGATCCTTGAGCTCCCTTCCAACCTTACCATTCTATGATTCTATGAATGCCTTTACCTGTTTCATAATGAGTCCATACAGGATGACTTGTAGTAATTACCCTATCCTTAATTCCTATCAAAGTTCTCCCTGTTCTGCTTTGCAGATAAATCTCACACATCCTGCATCACTGTGAGTGGAGGAGGCAGAACCAGCCCTGGAGCAGGGAGGCTGAGGCTGGTTGCAGAGAAACTCGTTCATGAGTGTCTGAGCAGCATTCAGATTCCTGGGGCTGCATTTATTAACATGTCAATTTTCTGTTTAAGATGAAAAGGGGAGGGGGAGGAAATCTTTCAAATAAGCTTGTAAATAGGATATTTATTTAGTTTTCCCCTTGCAGAGTGACAGTTTTTGTATGTTAAGTGGATTCCTTCTACCTACAGCACACGCAAGGAATTTCTGAGCAGGGTAACACCACACACATGCAGGTTGCTAAGTGGGAGAAGAAACCTCCTCCCTGCCCCCAAAGCAAAGTCTAACACCAAGGACAAACTCCTAAAGCTCAGCTAACTGCTGTTAAGGGTCTCCTCAGGCTTGCAAAACCTTGCACTTCACTCAGATCTTCTTGGAGTTGAACAGAGTGGAATCACTTCTCCTCTTAGTGCCCACTAGAGGTGTGCACCTCTGTGGGAGCACAGTGGCTGACTTCAAAGCTGCAAAAGCAGCTCTACAGGTTGGGGACAGAGTGGTTGCAGAGCAGCCAGGCAGAGAGGGACCTGGGGGGACTGGTAGAGAGTAGCTGAAGATGAACCAGCATTGTGCCCAGGTGGGCAGGAGAGCCAATGGCATCCTGGCCTGGATCAGGAGCAGTGTGGTCAGCAGGAGCAGGGAGGTTATTCTGCCTCTGTGCCCAGCAGTGGTCAGGACACATCTTGAGTGCTGGGTCCAGTTCTGGGCCCAGAAAGAGATATTTCAAGAGAGATGTTGAAGTGCTGGAAGGTGTCCAGAGAAGGGCAGCAAGGCTGTGAGGGACCTGGAGCACAGCCCTGTGAGGAGAGGCTGAGGGAGCTGGGGGTGTGCAGCCTGCACAAGAGGAGGCTCAGGGCAGTCCTCATTGCTCTCTGCAGCTACCTGAAGGGAGGTTGTAGCCAACTGGGATTGGGCTCTTCTGCCAGGCACCCAGTGATAGAACAAGAGGACACAGCCTCAAGTTGTGGCAGGGGAGGTCTAGGCTGGATGTTAGGAGGAAGTTGTTGCCAGAGAGAGTGATTGGCATTGGAATGGGCTGCCCAGGGAGGTGGTGGAGTCGCTGTCCCTAGAGGTGTTGAAGCAAAGCCTGGTTGGGGCACTTAGTGCCATAGTCTGGTTGATTGGCTGGGGCTGGGTGCTAGGTTGGGCTGGGTGAGCTTGGAGGTCTCTTCCAACCTGGCTGATTCTATAATTCTATAAAAAAATTTTTACCCAGGTGTTTTTTGGAGACAGTGGTCAAGAACTCAATGTCTGCTGGGCTGGTCTGTCCTTCAGACATTTGTTTCTGAAGTGAGGGCTGGAAGGCCCTAACAGCCCCACCACAAGACCGCCTTGGTCATTTCTTAAGAGGTATTTGTCATTTTTCCAAAGCAGTTATCACCACAGCTGGAAACATCACAGTTGGTTCCTCAAAAAAACATGTGTTGGAACCAGCCTAAGTCACAATCTGACCTCTCCTTAACGTGACACCCATTAGAGAATGCTGGAGCCACTGCTTTGACACACCAGCATTGCTGGACACCAGATAGAGGAGAGTCATCCTTGTTCAGGCAGACCTCAGCAGGAGTAGAGGAGGAATGCTCTGCCTTGTAGACAACAGCAGGAGCCCAGAGCTCACTGGTGCTGCAGTGTCCTGCCACTGCCTGATGACTTTTAAGGCTCTCTGCCAAGGTTGGACTGGGTGATCTTAAGGTCTCTTCCAAGGTTGGAATTGATGATCTTAAGGGCCTCTGCCAAGGTTGGAATTGATCTCTTGCAAGGTTGGACTTGGTGATCTTAAGGGTCTCTGCCAAAGTTGGAATTGGCCTCTTGCAAGGTTGGATTTGGTGATCTTAAGGGTCTCTGCCAAGGTTGGAATTGGTCTCTTGCAAGGTTGGACTTGGTGACTTTACGGTCTCTTCCAAACTTGGACTTGATCTTAAGGGTCTCTGCCAAGATTGGAATTGCTGATCTTAAGGGTCTCTGCCAAGGTTGGACTTGGTTTCTTCCAAAGTTGGACTTAATGATCTTAAGGGTCTCTGCCAGTGTTGGACTGGGTGATCTTAAGGTCTCTTCCAAGGTTGGAATTAGTCTCTTCCAATGTTGGACTTGGTGATCTTAAGGGTCTCTGTCAAAGTTGGAATTGGTCTCTTCCAAGGTTGGACTTGAAGATCCTAAAGGTCTCTTCCAACTGAAATGATTCTACAATTCTATTTGCTCTGTACCCACAGCCTTGGCCTCCCTTCCTCTGAAGCAAGTCCAGCCCTGGAGGACTATTTGCTCCCATGCCCAGGAGAGCAACTCTTCACACAGAAGATCCTCATTTCCCTCTGAGACTTCCCCAGAGCAACCAGCAGAGGTCTGAATAAACCTCACTCTGTGTTAGCAGTGGGACCACCAATGTCCTCTTAGCTGGGCAGAGGACCACTGGGGCACCTAAGGGACATGTGAGAGGAGCACAGCAAACACCAGTGGTAATAACCACCACGACCAAGAGCCAAAGGAGCTCACAGAATGAGCTGTGGTGACCACATCACATATCAGTATATGATGGGGATGGGGATAGTGGAAGGGAAAAGGACCTGAGGGTCCTGGTGGATGGGAGGGTGACCATGAACCAGCAATGTGCTCTGGTGGTCAGGAGGGGCAACGACATTCTGGAGTGGGTTAGAAGTGCTGTGGTTAGTTGGTCAAGAAAGGTTCTCCTGCCCCTCTACTCTTCCCTGGTGAGGCTGCATCTGGAAGTGCTGGGCTCCCCAGGACAGGAGGAACAGAGAACTGCTTGAGAGAGTCCAGGGCAGAGCCACAATGATGCTGAAGGGAATGGAAGAGGAGAGCCTGAGGGAGCTGGAGCTGTGCTGCTGGGAGAGGAGCCTGAGAGGTGACCTCAGCAATGGTTCTAAAGATGTGCAGGTGAGTGCCAGGAGGCTGGAACCAGGCTCTGCTGGGTGATGCCCAGTGCCAGCACAAGGGGCAATGAGTGGAAGCTGAGGCATAGGAAGTTTCATTTAAACATGAAGAGGATTTTTTTTCCCTGTGAGGGTGACAGAGCACTGGAACAGGCTGCCCAGGATGGGTGTGGAAATATCCAAAACCCGCTTGGGTGTGCTCCTGTGTGATCTGCTCTAGGTGATCCTGCTCTGCAAGGGGTTGGACTGGATGAGCTTTGGAGGTCTCTTCCAGCCCCTGGCATTCTGTGATTCAGTGACCACATACATCTGACTATACTCTGCCAGGCTAAAAGCCACTGAAACCTAACATCAAGTGTTTGCTCTTGGCTGGGCCTCAAACCTTGAGAGACAACTGACCAGCAGGAAACACATGGTTCAGGCATGTCACAGTGATTTAGACTACCTTAAAAAGTGCCTAAACCTTCACCTATTGCCCAACTTTTTGATGGTTTCAAAAGGTTCAAACATTCCCAATCCAGGAACAGCACCAATCAATCCAGAGCTCACGGACACAAGATTAAAAACATTAAGAAGCCTTCTGGGGGTTTGGGTTTCCCTCCCCACTTCCTCTCTCACTGGAATCAGGAAGCCAAAGACTCGACTGTGGAAATAAAAGTTAGTTCCCTTTCAGAAAGTTCCATGAACTTTCTCAACCTTCTGTTTCATTCCCACTCAGGGCAGAGATCCAAGAGAGTTATTCCCATCCTTAAGCCAGGTTCAGTCATCCTTAGTAATCAAGGGCACTAGATCAAAAATTAAATTTATTGCACCAGTAACACAACCACAATGGATCTTCATAAAATTTAACTACAGGCAGAAGTGGGCTGCCTGAGATCTGCCACTCAAGCAGGCTTTATTGCATTTATATAGAGAAGCATGAAATATAAATTAAGAATGGGGATGACCCTTTCGCTACCTAGAGGCCCAGCAAAGATGTTTGCCTCTGATACAGGCTGAGAATTAGCATTTTATAGGGCCTGGGATGCTGCCTGACACACAGAATACTTTAAAATTCTGTAAATAATGTAAGTAAATTAACAAGAGATAGTGACTGCAATGAATAAAACATAAGTTAAGTACCTTTCCTTTCCCTCTGAAGCCTAGAGGAAAAAAAAGGGACTAGATCCAGCTCTTTGGGGGGGGAGGTTTGGAAGAAAAGGTTGCAAGAAACTGGTAGTGTTGGCAGGAGATAACTTAGAGAAACATTGAAAAGTCAGTCTGAGGGCTTTGTGGCAAAGACAAGTCCCTTGGGTTCAGATTTGGCCTTGTCTGGGGCAGTCCAACAGCCTTCAAGTGCTCAGGGAGATGCTCAGAGATGAGTTGTCCCGTTCCCCCCCACCCCCAACTTCACCATCCCACCAGGTTTTCTAGAGGAGATAGCTCCTAGGGAAGCTAAGCAGATCTCAGGGGGATTCCTCCTCCCAGGATGGGCTGCTTGAGCACCACCACACAGCATTCTGCTGTCTGCAAAGGATGAGCATAAAGCAAGAGCAGGGAAGTCCAAGTGCAGTGCATCTTGCTCTGCTCTAAGGGATGTGGCTGTAGCAGTGCCTCAAGCTAAAGAGCCTGATCATCACCAGCCCCAAACCACCTCCTCCAACAGCACAGAGCTTCCCCTGTTTCCTTAAGCCCACCTGAGAGCCTGGACATGTCTGAGCAGTCCTAGCATGGCTCTGTCAGCCACTGCCAGCCAGGTAGCATGTGGCTGTCATGAGGTGAGCTTGGACCTCTCTCAGCACTGACTGATGTCCACATGGGGTTGCCCACCTGCTTGCACAGCCCCTTACAGCCATTTATAGAGAGGAATTTCCATGAGGACCTGCCAAGACTTTGGACATGGAAATCAGTGGCCCACCTGTGGAACAAAGCCTGCACCCCACGGCAGAACTGTGAGGTTGAAGGCACTATTAGGTGAGGCATTTGGGATTGCAGAATGCATCAGGTTGGAAGGGATTCTCCATGGTCATCTTGTCTAACATCCCTGCAGTGCCCAGGGGCATCTCAGGATCACAGAATCACAGCATTAACCAGGTCAGAAAAGACCTTTGAGATTGCCGAGTCCAACCTAGCACCCAACACCTTCTAATTAACCAACCCATGGCACTAAGTGCCTCATGCAGCCTCCTCTTAAACACCACCAGGGATGGGCACTCCGCCACCTCCCTGGGCAGCCCATTCCAATGCCAATCACTCTTTGTGAGAAGAACTTCTTCCTAACATCCAGCTTGAAGCTGCCCTGGCACAGTTTGAGGCTGTGTCCTCTTGTTCCATCACTGATTGCCTGGTAGAAGAGACCAACCAACTAGAACAAGCTGCTCAGGGTCCCATCAAGCTTGACTTTGAAAGTCTTGATGGATGTGGCTTCACCACCTCTCTGGGTAGCTCGTTCCAGTGTCTCATCACCCTCATAGTAAAGAACTTTCTCTTGCTGCCCAACCTAAACCTACCTGCTCCAGTTTCAAACTCCCTTTGTGCTCTCACTACCTGCCCTTGTAAACAGCCTTGACAAAACCTCAAGTTTTACATTTCCAGGTTGGATCTGGCCCTGAAGCCCTGAGCTGCCAGCCCTGGCTGAGGCAGGGCTGGGATCCTGCAGCAGCACGCCAGCTCGGAGGCACAAACCTTATCAGATGGGCTGGAAAGATGACAGCAAGAGCCTCTCCCAGGATGTTTTGGCTTGGGACCAGAGATGAACACCTGAAAGCCAAGAGGAGCCTGGAACAGATTAAAGGAGTTGGCCAGACTTTCTCATCTTGTTAACATGCTGCAGGCTTCACGCGTGTCTCGGGCAGGGATTCAGACTGCTGCTTGCTTTGATTCAAACCAGATAGCCCAGCACAAATCCAAACCTCCTGTTCCTATCAGCATCACCCAGATACTGTCCCTGCAGGAAAAGGCCTTTGTGGCAAGAACAGCTCTGACAGGCAGACAGCACACACACGGACCAAGGGCTTGGTGTAGATAAAATACTCCACTTTGTCTCTTCCATGCCACTTTTCACCCTCTATTCTCACTCCTCTACTTCCAGTTTTACAATCCTAGGTCACAGAAAGATGCAAACCACTGCAGCCTCCAATCCCTGCAGTAGGTCCCTGCACAGACCAAGGGCTTGGTGTAGATAAAATACTCCACTTTGTCTCTTCCATGCCACTTTTCACCCTCTATTCTCACTCCTCTACTTCCAGTTTTACTCTCCTAGGTCACAGAAAGATGCAAACCACTGCAGCCTCCAATCCCTGCAGTAGGTCCCTGCACAGACCAATGGCTTGGTGTAGATAAAATACTCCACTTTGTCTCTTCCATTCCACCTTTCACCCTCTTTTCTCACTCCTCTACTTCTAGTTTTACTCTCCTAGGTCACAAAAAGATGCAAACCACTGCAGCCTTCAATCCCTGCAGTGGGAAGTTTAGCTGCAACATCTAAAAGGACAAACAGCAACAACATCTCCTTGGAGAGCCTTAGCATAGCCACCATGTGTGCCATGGGGTGCAGTTGGTACATTCTATCCCACCACCCCTAGACAACAGCTCCTATTTATTTTCCACCTGAACAACAACTTTCTTGTCTCATATTTGTGGAAGTGTCTCAGAGGTCCTGTAGGAATCACCTTTCTGTGGTGATCTCATGTCTTGGGGAGGTGTGAGGCAAGGGCAAGTACACCCAGATGGCACCAGAGAGGGCAGACACTGCCAGAGCACTCTCCTCTGGCCCTCCATCCCTGTTTGACCCAGCAGCCAAAAGAACTTTCTTTCAGGGAGCAGTGACCCATAAGATAGAAACAAGCCCAAACTGAGCTGGGTGGCAATATCTACCCAAGAAAAGCACAATGAGGGGTGAGAACCAACACAGCAACACCACAGGCATGAGCCAAGGTCTTTCCCTCTGCTGCTCCTAGACCAAGTGGTTGCATAGAATCATAGAATGGTAAGGTTGGAAAGAACCTCAAGGATCATCCAGTTCCAACCCCCTGCCATAGGCAGGGACACCTCCCACTAGCACAACTCACTCAAGGCCTCCTCCAACCTGGCCTTGAACACCTCCAGGGAGGGAGCAGCCACAACCTCCCTGGGCAACCTGTGCCAGTGTCTCACCACCCTCACT
>VWZE01016284.1:41363-92644 GCA_013396675.1 Eubucco bourcierii | reverse complement strand
CTGCTCTTGATGCAGCCTAGGACTCGGTTGCTCTCTGAGCTGAAAATAAGGGATTGTATTGTATGTGACTGTGGCAGTTTACTCCCACCGATGTGAATTCTCTGCTGACCTAAGTGCCCAGGAATGCACTGAAATAAATCTAAGTTACTGCTACAGGCATAGCCATAGTGTCCAGGGTAGCTGCTGTGAACATAAAGATCACATCTGAGGAGATGAGATTTCTTTTTATTTTCAGTGAAGTCCTGGGACCAAAAATACCACAGAGTTCTTGTCTGGATAGTTCTCCTTTATCATTCAAACACTGGAGCGGGCATAGAGTACCATATGATGCCTTTTGAGGAGCATGGCAACTCTTTCCAGATTGTCAATGAAAATTCTTAGATAAATGGACAAGTGTCAGTGGTTGTTCTGAACAAGATAAACTGGAGGTCTACATTCAGTGTGTCATGCTTTTATGCAGTTTATAGCAAAGCAACATAACAAACTTTGTATCACCAGTGCTTCAGGGATTTGCATTTTATTTTTAATTGATAGACATTTTTAAATGTTGCTGTATTTGTTTCAGTAAACAATTCCAATTCCTTTCTCTCTTTCACATGACAGATTGCTATAAAGTTCACAAATGAACCTCCCCAAGGTATACGTGCTGGACTGAAAAGAACGTTTTCTGCAATTAATCAGGATTTATTAGATGTCAGTAACATGCCTATGTGGAAACCTTTGCTTTACACTGTAGCATTCCTGCATTCTACTGTTCAGGTATTTCTTATGAGATTTAGAAATAATATTATAATACATGGAGTCACTTTAACAGAGAGTCCTGAAAATAAACATTCCGATATTTATTGTAGCATCATGTTTCAGGGTAGAAGATTTAATTTCTGTAATCTGTATTTCATGGTTCCTTGTTCTCTTGATTGCTTTATAAATTGTACTCAATTTTCATTCTATGGACATTTCCTCTGAGGTTTTTTCTCATCATACTTTATCTATCCAGAAAGTAGTCATTTGATGTAAGGGGGAAAAACTCTCTCTTCAGTCAACAGAAATACATAGAATGACCCCAAAATAGAAAATTAGCATATCTGTCTTAGCTGTGTTTCTGTAAGAGAGGAACTAATATTTTTAGAGCTGCATCACTCTTCCTGCCCGTTGATTTCAAAGGTAATCCAGACGCCTTGCTTACTTGCCTGCTTTCTAGACAGCTAACANCCCAAAATAGAAAATTAGCATATCTGTCTTAGCTGTGTTTCTGTAAGAGAGGAACTAATATTTTTAGAGCTGCATCACTCTTCCTGCCCGTTGATTTCAAAGGTAATCCAGACGCCTTGCTTACTTGCCTGCTTTCTAGACAGCTAACACTAAATGCAGTTCCAACACTTAGTGTCTTTTTATGTTGGGTTTTTTTCATCTGTGTCAATGTGTTTTCTACATTAATTCCAATGCGAGCACAATGATATCTACACTTTGTACTTAAAAAATACATAAGTTCTGAGATCACATTAATTAACAGAGCTCTCTGAATACACTTTCTTTTCATCAAGGATCTCAACATAGTTACGAAATGCTATTTAAGTCTTAGGCTGTATTGAGCTGCTTGCATTTTCAGGACAATTTGTTGAAAGTCCCTATTGAAATGTGGTATTCTGCATTATTTTTCTTGAACTACCTTTTTATAAACAGGAGGTTTATGTGTGCTATGTTTTATAAATGTACATTTCTGTACACTGCCTCAGAATTATACTGTACTACTCATGGAACTAGATCTAATCTTCACAGAATCATAGAATGGTAAGGTTGGAAGGGACCTCAAGGATCAGCTAGTTCCAACCCCCTGCCATAGGCAGGGACACCTCCCACTAGTACAAGGCACTCAAGGCCTCACCCAGCCTGGCCTTGAACACCTCCAGGGAGGGAGCAGCCACAACCTCCCTGGGCAACCTGTTCAGTGCCTGACCACCCTCACTGCAAAGAACTTCCTCATAACATCTAGTCTAAATCTTCCCTCTGCCAGTTTAAACCCATTGCCCCTTGTCCTGTCACTGCAAGACCTTGTGCCATGGTCTAGTCTTGAGGGCTGTGGTGATGGGTTGGACTTGATGATCTTTGAGGTCTCTTCCAACCCTGGTGGTACTGTGATACTTAATGTAAGATTTTGATCACCCACAGGTATATGAGAGATTTCAAGCCCACTGAGTAAAGGTAGCAACCAATTATTCTCTTGATTTTTCTATAAATATTTATCTTCTATATTGTAATTTAATAGTAAACTTTGTTTATTGCAGCACATTGTGGTTTCCAAGGCTAGATTCCAACTTCAGCTCATTTTTTATTTCACTTTTAGTGTTCACTTTTAATGATGGCATACAGTTATATGTTGTTTCATAAATATATTTGTTTTTAATTGTATTCCTAAGGAACGACGCAAATTTGGCCCTTTGGGTTGGAATATTCCTTACGAATTTAACTCTGCAGATTTTACAGCCAGTGTTCAGTTTATACAGAATCACCTAGATGAATGTGACATCAAGAAGGTGAATACTCAACTTCACATACAGTGTATTTGATTTCTTTGTACAGTATCTGGATTTTTTTTCTCTTAATGTTACTATTTATAATAGTTAACTTATAGCTATTTTTTTTTCAGTGCAGCTTCTAAAAAACAAAGTTTCAGACAAGCTGAAATATTTTGAGACAGTCAAGCTGAAATATTTTTTGTGTGTCATCCACATAAACATGACAAGAATGTCAGAATTTGGTCTTGGTATTTTCAGTACATTGTCAGGTCATACCAATAATGAGATAGATTTTTAACAGCAAGATCAAGCCCAACTTTACTATAAAATTATAGGGCTGATCTCAGAAATTGTTTAGAAATAAAGTAGGGGTTTTTTTTCTCTCAACTAATTATTTCAGATTGCATTTTAGAGTCTTTTGAGCTTCAGATGTTACAGATTTACAGGGTGGAACTTTCTCCTTTATAACTGCAGTCTTTCATTTACTGCACCCAGGGGATATCATGGAATACAGTGCGCTACATGATTGGAGAAGTACAGTACGGAGGCAGAGTCACAGATGACTTTGATAAACGTCTTCTTAATTGCTTTGCAAGGGTAGGACACCTCAAAAATACATTATTTGTCATTCTTATAGGCAGCTGCAATAAAGAAATCAAAAGAACTTTCTGCTGAACCTGCACTTCTTCATCAGTTTATATAACTATTCACAGTAAAATGAGTTTTTGTAACATTACTCTTGAGGTCTGTGGTGATGGGTTGGACATGATGATCTTCGAGGTCTCTTCCAACCCTGGTGATGCTGTGGTACTGTGATTATTTGGCACTGAGGTTCTTCCTCTTGTTTTCTGTTTAGTGAGAAGCAGAAACCATTAAAAAGATTTAGCTGGAATTCAAACTTAGAAGACATAACTCTTAATACTTGTGTATTCTTGTGTATTCAAGTAAAATTAGATTTAGTAGCTGTTTTTGTGCATTCAAGTAAAATTAGATGTAGTAGCTAAAACAAGAACCCTAATCCTCCAAGAATAAAAACGAGATTTTAAAAAGTAATTGTATTTTCCCTCTGGACCTTCCACAGGTATGGTTTAATGAAAAGATGTTTGACAGCACGTTCTGTTTTTACACTGGTTATAAAATTCCAGTGTGTAAAACCCTGGAGCAGTATTTTGAATACATCCAGTTACTCCCTGCCATTGACAGCCCAAAGGTCTTTGGTCTTCATCCTAACGCTGATATTACGTAAGTAGGTCTCTGAAAGCAGAGACCCTCCCTTCTCATATTTGGAAACAAACTCTTGTGAAATGCCTAAGTGATGTATATTTTTCATAGGAAACCTATGTTCATATGAATTTCACTACTGAAGTGGAACACTTGATGTGTATGTATATGTTTATGAATGCAGTATCTTAGAATCATGGAATGGTAAGGTTGGAAGTGATCTCAAGGATCAGCTAGTTCCAACCCCCTGCCATAGGCAGGGACACCTCCCACTAGTACAGATTACTCAAGGCCTCCTTGAACCTGACCTTGACCACCTCCAGGGAGGGAGTAGCCACTACGTCCCTGGGCAACCTGTGCCAGTGTCTCACCACCCTCACTGCAAAGAACTTCCTCCTGACATCCAGTCTAAATCTCCCTTCTGTCAGTTTAAACCCATTGCCCCTTGTCCTGGCATTGCAAGACCTTGTCAATAGTCCTTCCCCAGCCTTCCTGTAGGCCCCCTTCAGATACTGAAAGGCTACTCTAAGGTCACCTCGAAGCCTTCTCTTCACCAGGCTGCAGAGCCCCAACTCTCTCAGCCTGTCCTCATAGGAGAGCTACTCCAGCCCTCTGATCATCCTCGTGGCCCTCCTCTGGACCCGCTCCAACACTTCCATGTCCTTCCTGTGCTGAGGGCTCCAGAACTGCACACAGGACTCCAGGTGGGGTCTGAACAAGAGCAGAGTAAAGGGGCAGAACCCCCTCCCTTGCCCTGCTGGCCACGCTTCTCTTGATGCAGCCCAGGACCCACCTTCAGCTGCCTTTAACATGTTCTTTTAGAGAAACTGGAATATTTATTACTCATAGTTTTACAATTATTGGTTGGGTTCTTTCATTTGAAAGTATTATAGATTTTTTATAGGAACACATGATACAAGGTTCTACACAGCTGAACTACAGAAACCTTCTGACATTTACCTTTCATTCCCAGTTGTATATTATCTTTCTGTGAGCACTCATTAAAAGATTCTCTGGATTGGCATCTGGTTTACATTCACACCTTTAGATATAACTACAAACCTTTGTTGCTATCAGTCTTCAGTTATCTAAATGAGTCTTTTCAACAGCACCATGTACTAATTCTATTTCAAATTTTATCTTTGATGTGATTCACTTTTTCATTCCAAATAATATATGTGACAGCTTGCCTTTTATTTGCTTCCAGTATTATGTGTCCTGAGAAAGGACATGAATCTTTTTTTTCCACTGGAGTTCTTAATAATTCTGCCACAAATTATTGCATCTTCGTTATACTCACATTCACTGTTTCTTAACAGGGTTTTGTTTCGGGTTTTTTGTATTTTTAAACCAAAGAAATGTTATTCTAATGGTCAATTGTTGTTGAAACCCAACATCTTCTAACAGCTTTGGACAAAACTCTTATTCCCTGCTATTTTTCAGTCTCAAGTTTGAGAGGCTGGTGCCATATGAAAAACCCAGTATTCTAAGTAAGCTGTGAGAACATTACACAGTTTTGTTGTCAACTCTGCCTAGCACCTAACATTGTAAATATATACTTCTGAAGAAAAGAATACACTAGCAGATTCTGTTTCAAGTAATTCTCTGATGCTTGCAAGACCTCCCTTCCAGAACTGGTTTAAAAAAAAGAGCCAAGATTTAGCAGAGAACTAAATAAAGTCTTATAGATAGATATGTACTTCAGACCCAAAATCTAATGTGTACTTGAGACTAACGTGTACTTGAGACTAACAGTGTTAGGGTAGCTTTAATGAGTAGGAACAATTCTTCCATTTCTTTCTAGAGCTGAGTTTTTCTTCCACTTGGTACAGCAG
This sequence comes from Eubucco bourcierii, assembly GCA_013396675.1. Classification (NCBI taxonomy): domain Eukaryota; kingdom Metazoa; phylum Chordata; class Aves; order Piciformes; family Ramphastidae; genus Eubucco; species Eubucco bourcierii. The sequence goes on along the minus strand of VWZE01016284.1, from coordinate 87,072 downwards.
CTTATTCCTACTGCTCTATCATTTTTATGGTCGCTTTATTTTGTTGATATTTCTCTTAGAGTTTGAGGGAAATGTTTAATGTTTCCCAGGACTTATCACACTCTGTTATAGACATCTATGTATGTGTTCTGTCTGTCTCAATTTCATCTTTGACACACAAACCAAGTGGATCGTCCCCAAAAAATACAGAAAGTTATATTCAAATTCTCTTTAAGATATCCTATTAAATTATCTCAGAGTATGCAAAAGGCAAATTGCTAGAATTGGAACCCTGAGACACTCATGTCCTCTCCATTTTACTATGACTCAAGACAAGAAAAACCATCTCTCATGTGTTTAGTGTGACAGTTTTCCAGTTCAGCCAAACGCTCTGTCCATTGGTTCCAACTGTATTACTTTACAGAATGTCAATATTTACATCCTCTTAGGATTAATACCTGAAGTTATTGCAACTGACTTCGACTTACTATATGTATTATGGTGAGTATATATGAGTATGTATGTATATATACATATATACATACATATATACATATATATGTATATGAAATGGGCTGCCCAGGGAGGTGGTGGAGTCACTGTCCCTGGAGGTGTTCAAGGTAGGTTTGGACGTGGCACTTGATGCCATGGTCTAGTCTTGAGGTCTGTGGTATCGGGTTGGACCTGATGATCTTTGAGGTCTCTTCCAACCTTTGTGATACTGTGATACTGTGATACTGTGATATATATACTCATATATTGGTATATATTTTCATATATGTATATGGAAGAGTTGGGGCTGTTCAATCTGGAGAAGAGAAGGCTCCAAGGTGACTTTATTGTGACTTTCCAGTATCTGAAGGGGGCCTACAAAAAGTCTGAGGAGGGACTTTTTAGGACATCAGGTAGTGACTGGACTAAGGGGAATGGAGCAAAGCTGGAGGTGGGGAGATTCAGACTGGATGTGAGGAGGAAGTTCTTCAGCATGAGAGTGGTGAGAGCCTCTGAGATGTGTTATAAAAGGAAAAAAGCTACAAAATGGAAACACTTGTAGCAAATATCTGATTGTTTCTGTGTTAAGTGTCTCAGAGGCTGCATGTTCCTTATGTAGCTGATTCCATAAAGTAAAGGTAGGCAATGCCTGCCCTGGAGTACCCACACATGCACTACTAGGTTTTCTTATTGGCTCTGATAGCTCTATGCCACCAGAGAGCACAAAAGTACTTGTGTTGAAGGACTCACGTGATCTACTATCTTTTCCCATCAAATGCTACAGGAATTTAGTTCACTTTTTTGTATTCACTTAGAAAACAAATTTACATTAGCACTGCCCATGACATAGTATGGAATTTTGTTGTAAATCTAGGAGCTTTTATCATTACTCCTGATTACCTTAACCCATTGGTAAAGGGGCAGCTTGCAAAGTTATACCTCCAACTTTTCCTTCCTCTCCACTGCACTGTTAGGAAGGAACTAAACAAGGCAAGTATTCTTCCCTGTTACAATTTAGTTTTTTTCTTCCTCCTAGGAAATAGCTCCTGAGAAGTCCCTATCAGGCACAGTCCTTTTTGTTTCCTTTCCTCAGAATCCATAGAAATCATACAACAGGGTTTTTTTCTGCCACCCTGCCACCTCACAATCAGCTTGCAGCACTCCTTAGCCCTGAGGGGGAAAACAAGCAAGTGTATAACAGGCTGTGTAGAGGGAAGTTAATATTCTTTACAGACGTGGAAAACTTAATGTTGTTCATGAGCAATGTGTTCATCTTGGTGCTAGACACAAAGACAAAGCATTTCTTTTGTGATTTCTGATTTAGTCTGTGAATATATGTTTTGTATCAACTTTCAAAATGTGTGTTCCACAAAGTATCATTTAAGTATTAGAAAATCTTATATTTCTTATCCTCTCAGATACCAAAGTAATACAGCAGCTGATGTTCTAGATACTATTACCAATATTCAGCCTAAAGAAAGTGGTGCAGGACCTGGAGAAACTCGTGAAGCCATTGTTTATCGCTTAGCTGAAGATATGATAGAGAAACTCCCCCCAGATTATATACCCCATAAGGTAACATAATCTTAATTGTTTTCTCACTGTTCTCTCTGCTGAGTTTTCACATAAAACATTAAACAAAACAAAACAAAACAAAAACCTGGACTCTCAAAAAATATTGTATAACTAGTGGCAGAGTGAAGCAAGGAATCAACATCTTTATTGCTATCAACATGATTCCATATGAGGCTTTTTTATTTACAATCAAGGCAGCGGTGTCCCCCAGGGATCAGTACTGGGTCACATCCTCTTTAACATCTTCAGTGATGATCTGGACGAGGGCATTGAGTCAGTCACCAGCAAATTTGCAGATGACACCAAGCTGGGGGCTGATGTTGCTGGGTTGGAGGGCAGAAGGGCTCTGCAGCGGGACCTTCTGCCCATCTGCAGCCTGAACAGATGGGCAGAGTCCAAGGGGATGGAGCTCAATAAATCCAAGTGCCGGGTGCTGCACTTTGGCTACAACAACCCCATGCAGAGCTACAGGCTGGGGTGGGAGTGGCTGGAGAGCAGCCAAACAGAAAGGGATCTGGGGGTGCTGATTGACACCCGCCTGAACATGAGCCAGCAGTGTGCCCAGGTGGCCAAGAAGGCCAATGGCATCCTGGCCTGCATCAGGAATAGTGTGGCCAGCAGGAGCAGGGAGCTCATTCTCCCCCTGTACTCTGCACTGGTTAGGCCACACCTTGAGTACTGTGTCCAGTTCTGGGTCCCTCAATTTAAGAATGACATTGAGGTGCTTCAGTGTGTCCAGAGAAGGGCAACAAGGCTGATGAGAGGCCTCAAGCACAAGCCCTGTGAAGAGAGGCTGAGGGAGCTGGGATTGTTTAGCCTGGAGAAGAGGAGGCTCAGGGGAGACCTTCTTGCTGTCTACAACTACCTGAAGGGTGGTTGTAGCCAGGGGGAGGTTACCTTCTTCTCTCGGGCAAGCAGCACCAGAACAAGAGGACACAGTCTCAAGCTGTGCCAGGGGAAGTTTAGGCTGGAGGTGAGGAGAAAGTTCTTGACTGAGAGAGTCATTGGCTACTGGAATGGGCTACCCAGGGAGGTGGTGGAGTCACCGTCCCTGGAGGTGTTCAAAGTGGGTTTGGACGTGGCACTTGGTGCCATGGTCTGGTCTTGAGGTCTGTGGTATTGGGTTGGACTTGATGATCTTTGAGGTCTCTTCCAACCTTGGTGATACTGTGACACTGTGACATCTAAGACCTGGTGAAGGAGATATAGAGAATATTCTTGGGGGAAAAAAAAACCCAGCCTTGAGCATTTGTGACAGCAGTCTCCTGGACCTTCTGGATGAAATCCTAAGCCAGCGAAATCTTGAGTGATTGAGCAGTATCAGACAAAACATTAAAACTGCACCACATTTAAGGGGATAAACGTTAGTCGAATAATGTGAAGTACCAGTCAGCTATTTACTTTTCTGAGCCCAAGTTAAGATATTGTATATGATGTGTTAACATTTTTTCAACAACTTGGATTTAACTAAATTCCTTCATTTCAGGTGAAAGATCGTTTAATTAAAATGGGACATCTTAACTCTATGAATATTTTTCTTCGGCAAGAAATTGACCGAATGCAAAAGGTGATCACTGTAGTCCGCAGCAGTTTGAATGACCTTAAATTAGCCATAGAAGGAACTATTGTTATGAGTGAGGCAAGTAAAGGATATTTACCACCCATGGAATGCTGTACTTTAAGCTATTACATTAACAGCTTTAGTTCATGTATTGTAATTTCACTCCTTCAGAATCTGAGAGATGTACTTGATAATCTGTATGATGCTCGAATTCCTCAAGTATGGAAAAGAGTATCTTGGGATTCTTCAACACTTGGATTCTGGTTTACTGAACTTTTGGAAAGAAACAGCCAATTCTCTACTTGGATATATGAAGGAAGACCAAATGTGTTTTGGATGACTGGATTCTTTAATCCACAAGGTAAGGGTACTGAAAGGACTTGTGTAATGGTGTATTTAATCATAATGTAGTGGGGTTTACTACATAACTAATTTAATTCTACACCTAGAAAAGATGTTTGCATTGCTGTCAGAGTATGTCATAGAAGCCCAGATAATAAATGGGCTCAGAAAGGAGATTCAGACAAAGTCATGGGAAACAAGTTCTATGGTGGCAATAAACATGACTGGCTAAACTCAAATATCAGGCTGAGAGGTTCTTAAGATTCAGATTACAGAAATCTGGAAAAACATAGAAAGGAAAGGATTTATCTCTCATTTTACCTGTTGTTATTTTAATTTAGTTTAATTTAAATAATCATCTGCCTTTGTTTAGTGTCAGAGATGGGAAGTTTATACAGATTTTTTAAAAATTTGACACACAAACACAGGTTTTATATTAGAAGAAGGAAAATGTGTAGTTAACAAATAAAAGGCTTCATCTTGTTGACATAACATATAGAGAAAAGGAGGCTAAGGGGAGACCTTATTGCTCTCTGCAACTACCTGAAAGGAGATTATAGTGAGATGGTTGTTGGTCTCTTCTCACTAGAAACAAGTGTCAGGATGAGAGGAAATAGTCTCAAGTCGTACCATGGCAGGTTTAGATTGGATCTTAGAAGAAAGTTGTCTGAAAGGGTTATCAAACACTGGAATAGGCTCCCCAGGGAGGTGGTTGAATCCCTATCCCTGGAGGTGTTTAAAAGAGCAGAGGTGTGGTGCTAATGGACATGGTTTAGCAGCAGACTTGGTAGAGTTAGGTCGTGATTGGACTCAATGATCTTAAAGGTCTTTTCCAATCAAATTGATTCTAGGATATGATAGCTTCTAAAGAATATATATTTAACGACAATGACACAGCCTTTAAAGAAAATATTGTTTTCCTGTAGTTTGAAACTAACTCTTTTCAAAGTGTACATTGCAAGTATAGATAAGCTTTACTCTAGAGCAAGAGGTTATTGATGTGCCATACAGTAGCAACAGAAATACTTTTTTTTTCCACAGTGAAAGCAATCATTCACTGGAACAACCTCTCCAGGGGCATGGTACAGTTCTTGTCGCTGGGTGCTAGACAGGGTGCTAGATGATCTCATTTAGGCTCCCTTTCCTGTGAAAGGTTGGACCTGGTGATCTTTTCAGGTCTTTTCCAACCTGGGCTGCTCTGTGATTCCATGAACTTGCAAGAATTTGTAGGTGTTATGTGTTTCACAGAGAATCATCAAACAGTATTTTTCACAGTGCTTACATTTCACAGGTTATTTAATAGACAGTTTGTTCAAAATCATCAAAGATATACTGCAAAGTACAAGCAACATTATCTAGCATTATCTGCTGTAGCTTGATATATTTAGCATTTATAGGAAAGAGGGAGAAAAACAAATTGTAATCATCTCCAAGAATAACAAAGCCTGTTGCCTTCTGAGATGCAACATTCATAGAAGAATCTCATTTAGGTTACCAAACTGACCCTACAAAATTCTTGTGATAAACTTACATATAACAGCTATGAACTGTTTTTGTCTCACTGGAATTAAACTCTGAAATCCTAGAATATATGACCAGTTACCTTCACTTTGTGGTGCTTCTGTTCTTACTGGCCATTCTGTGACCAGAACTGGGAAAAGTACTAATTACAGAATGACAGAAAACCTTCAGTTGGAAGAAACCTCAGAGATCATCCAGTCCAACCCTTGACTCAACACCAAAGGGTCAATGCTAGACCATGTCTGTGAGTGCCAGGTCCACACACTCACTGCTTAAACATCTGCAGGGACAGCAACTCCAGCCCACTGCTGCCCTGGGCAGATCATTCCAATGTTTGATAACCTTCTCTGTGAAGAAATATTTCCTAACATGCCGCCTGAACCTCCCCTGGTGCAGCTTGAAACCATTTCCTCTAGTCCTGTCAGTTGACACCAAGGAGAAGAGGCTGTCTGCCTTCTCGTTCCAGCCTCCCTTCAGGTAATTGTAAAGAGCAATAAAGTCTCTCCTCAGCCTCCTCTTCTCCAGACTGAACAACCCCAGCTCCCTCAGATGCTCCAGGCCTTTCATGAGCCTTATTGCCCTTCTGTGAACATGCTCTAGCCCCTCAAAGTCTTTAGAGTCACTCCCAGAAGCAGTTTTGATGCCTGGAGCACATTCAAATTATCATTAAAAGACAGTATTGAGATGCCAGTCAAAATGTCATTCCATTTGTATCATAAACGGCAGGCTTATGAAACCACAAATACTGTATTGTAGCAAAATTGAGAAGCCTGAATAATGTTGTTTTATTTTTACCAGAATATATAGTATTTAAGATGTTAATATATGTTCAAGTACTACATTAATGGTATGTATATCACCTATGAATATTTCAGCTGTGACAAATAGCTTCTAATTGGCTTTGTCCTAATTAGCATATTAAACCACTTTAAATGTTGAAGAGCTGTCTTCTACTGCATACCCATGGACTTTTCATGATTTCTCCCCTGGCTTCTCAGTGTTTCATTTGGTAGCTTCTCCTCCTTGTAGATACTTGACAGCTCACAAAACTCGAGTCTTTTCCTTTATGCCCTATTTCAAGGAGGAACTCATGCCATTTAATTTTCAAGTCTTTACAGTAATCACTTTTAAGTATGTGGTTCTCTATGATTAACTTTGCTCTCCTTGCCTGTCTCATTCTGACAACTCCAAGTAATGCTTCATCCAGCATAAAATAGTAGCTATTGGTTTTTTGGTGACTGCACTGTCATCCTCTGAGACACTCACACAGAAACAAGCAGGTATTTGCTACAAGTGTTTCTATTTTGTAGCTCTTTTCCTTTTATAACACATCCAAACCTCTTTGCTGCCCAGTTACTTTTCACCTTGTGTTTGCACTGGTCAGCACTTTACCTCTCAGACCTTTATTGCAAGCCTCTGTAAACTCTGCCCAAAACAATACTGAAAAAAAAAAAAAATCACCAAACTTGATCGTATCATCCTCTACCTTAATATCTCTCTGGGACTTCCCATTAGGAAGGACATGGAAGTGTTGGAGCGGGTCCAGAGGAGGGCCACGAGGATGATCAGAGGGCTGCAGCAGCTCTGCTATGAGGACAGGCTGAGAGAGTTGGGGCTCTGCAGCCTGGAGAAGAGAAGGCTTCGAGGAGACCTGAGAGTAGCCTTCCAGTATCTGAAGGGGCCCTACAGGAAGGATGGGGAGGGACTATTGACAAGGTCTTGCAATGCCAGGACAAGGGGCAATGGGTTTAANCAGGGGGCTGGAACTAAATGATCCTTGAGGTCCCTTCCAACCTTACCATTCTATGATTCTATGATTTTATCGCTTACAAAACAGACATTTTCAATCCTTTGTAGGCACTGCCTTGTCTAGATTCCCCACACTAACCTAGTTATTTTTACTATCTCATTCAGACATAGCTTTTCTCATTTCCATTAGTGAATTTTATTTTTCTGTTTCTTTAATTACAAAAAACCAGGCCTTTTTCTTAAGTTTCCTCTACATAAATGTCAGCTCACAAAATTGATATGTATTTCTCTCCTCAAAACAAACCTCTACCATGGCTCCTGTAGTTGATTGCCTAATGAGATTTGTAAATAAGTATCTTGAGTAAACTTTTTTGTTTTGTTTTTTTTCTTTTTTTTTATTGTGAGGTACATACTAAATCTCTGGCTTAATTTCTCAAGGTTTTCTGACAGCAATGAGACAAGAAACAACTCGAGCACATAAAGGCTGGGCTTTAGATACAGTTACAATACATAATGAAGTGCTAAAGCAAAGCAAAGATGAAATCAAAGCACCTCCTTCTGTATGTATGACATGCAAAGATGTTTCCATATTAATGTCAGTATTTAATTTGTATTGTGCATCACTCAATCATTTTTCATTGCTAGAGGAAAAAGTTACTTCTGTATTCACCTCAATGTTTTTTCTCAGTGTTTTTGGGGTTTATTTTGCAGTTACAAAAATACTTTATAGAGAGAACAATGTCACTGTATCCAAACATTCTTGATTTTTGAAATGTATAGTAAACTTCAGATCAAATCTGGTATTGTATGAGCTTTATTTAACAACCCTTATTAACAAGCCTTATTGCCAGCCATATCAGCATTATCTTCTGAAAAAGGATGATATTGTATTTTAAAACTGAATAGTTTTAGTGTCAGCTATTTTCTAATATAAAGAAACCCAACATAGATTCCCTTTAATGTTTTAAGCCCATTACTCATTTTACAATAGAGATGCTTTATTTTGTGTGATGTGTCTCTTGCTCTCCACACAGGAAGGAGTTTATATCCATGGTCTATACTTGGAAGGTGCAGGCTGGGACAGACTACATAGCAAACTCATTGAGTCCACACCAAAGATTCTTTTTGTCCAACTGCCTGTGGTGCATATATTTGCTGTAAATACAACCAGTTCTACAGACCCCAGGCTCTATGTTTGTCCTCTTTATAGGAAGCCCAAGAGGACAGATCTGAACTACATTACAGAGATTTATTTAAGGACAGTAGTGTCTCCAGACCACTGGATACTGAGAGGAGTGGCTCTCCTGTGTGACATCAAGTAAACTGTTTCTCATATAATTAACAGTATATGGTGCACACAAACAATTATATGTGTAATTCTTCTACTGCTTCTTATTTGGTGGCCTTTGGTCATTATACTAGAATTTTCATTTGAGTCTTGGCTTAACTCATTCTGTTCTCTGATTCCAGTACATTCAATTTGTCTTGGCTATTTGGTGATAATTTTAAAGTAAAGTTTTCAAAATAAGTTCACTAATTGCAATATTTGTTTTCATTATATTACTCTTAAAAAATTAGCATTTGCTTTAATAATACAATTAATGGAAAATAAAAAGTTGTTAAACCTTAAAAAATAAAAACTTTGCTTTTTCACATCCTCACATACCGCTTTTAGCTCATGTTTAGCTCAGTGACATGCAGAAGAAAATACAAAACATTAACAATTTTAAGTTCTTCTGGATACAAGTTTTAAAATAATCTTGGTGTTTGCACAGTACATAGATTCTTTGACTCAAGCTCCCTTCCAACCTCATTATTCTATGATTCTATGATTCTATGATTCTAGGAAGTTCTTTCCAGTGAGGGTGGTGAGGCACTGGAACAGGTTGCCCAGGGAGGTTGTGGCTGCTCCCTCCCTGGAGGTGTTCAAGGCCAGGTTGGAGGAGGCCTTGATTAACCTGTAGTAGTGGGAGGTGTCACTGCCTATGGCAGGGGGTTGGAACTAGCTGATCCTTGAGGTCCCTTCCAGCCTTACCATTCTATGATTCTATGACTCTGCAGAAAACTATCTTTAAAACAGAAAAGTACATTTCATACATTCTTTTTACCTGGAGTTTCTCATGGTTCACTTGTTCTTGTTCAACCTCATAGCTTAAGCAAAACTACACAAGGAATGTTTGTGTTTGGCATATCTGACAGGGAGCATCACATTCTCTGTCCAGTTTAGCTGTGTAGGAACATAGATACAGAAGCAGAACAGTGCCAGCTAGTTACTATGGATGTTTTTGTAATTAAAATAGAGAAACAGATTAACTGCAAATGCAGTTCAGTGGTGAGGAGAAAGTTCTTGGCTGAGAGAGTCATTGGCTGCTGGAATGGGCTGCCCAGGGAGGTGGTGGAGTCACTGTCCCTGGAGGTGTTCAGGGCGGGTTTGGACGTGGCACTTGGTGCCATGGTCTGGTCTTGAGGTCTGTGGTGACGGGTTGGAGTTGATGATCTTTGAGGTCTCTTCCAATCCTAATGATACTGTGATACTGTGATACTGTAATTATTACCCTGCATCTCATCTCTGGAGTGGCTATCACAGCCTTGTCCTATGATAAATATGATGAATTTTTCAGACATAATTAATATTAAACTAATTCTGTGCATGATATACTAAATAAGATATGCTGTCCATGCTATCTCTTCACTAATACTTTGATTTGGCAAAATATTTTTTTTCCTCACACAGCGTGGCTGGACTGTTTTCTTCCTTTTGCAGTTTTAAGAGTGATCAAATGCACCTGCTGTAGTAAAGTGCAGATATGACTTGATGAAGTCCTAGGGCATCTGATAGGATGGCCAAAGGCTCTTCCCTGAGTTAGAATGCTATGACTTTGAGTTGGAGGTCACCATCTCAGAATACCTTCTTGCAGAAAGCCCATGATATATAGGAAATAGTAATCATAGAATGGTAAGGTTGGAAGGGACCTCAAGGATCATCTAGTTCCAACCCCCTGCCATAGACACCCCCCACTAGTACAGGTTACTCAAGGCTCCATCCAATCTGGCCTTGAACACATCGAGGGAGGGAGCATCCACAACCTCCCTGGGCAACCTGTTCCAGTGCCTCACCACCCTCATTGCAAAGAACTTCCTCCTAACATCCAGTCTAAATCACCCCTCTGCCAGCTTAAACCCATTGCCCCTTGTCCTGTCATTGCAAGACCTTGTAAACAGTCCCTCCCCAGCCTTCCTGTAGGCCCCCTTCAGATACTGGAAGGCTACTATCAGGTCCCCTCATAACCTTCTCTTCTCCAGGCTGAAGAGCCCCAACAGACACAAAATTATTAGCAAGATCTCAAAATGCAATTCAGTAAAATGTTTCTTCTCTGTAGAGTTACTTACATCCAAATGTAACAAACCAGCTAAGGTGTTAGATAAACACTGTGAAAATTAGAAGATGTACCAAAAACTACATCTGTGAAAATTAGAAGTTGTACCAAAAACTACATCTATCTGCACTGAAGAAAAAAAAAAAAAATCTGCCTCTAGAACTGCATGAGATTTCACTCAAAGTAATCCAAAAAACTGATGACATGACTTGTGGTGTGTTAAACCTGTCCAGCAGCTAAGTACCTGCCCACTTGCTTGCTCACTGGTCGCTGCCTTACAAGGATGAGGAAAAGAATTGCAAGCACAAACCAAAAATAAGTAAGACAGTTTAGTAATTGAAGCAAAGCTGCACATAAAAGCAAAGCAAATTAATTTATTTACTGCTTCCTACTGGCAGGCAAATGTTTAGCCAATTCCTGAGGCTTCAGCATGCATAACGATTACTTGGAAAGATGAATGCAATAAACACAAATGTTCACCTTCCTTCTTTCCCCAAGCCATGTCCTGAAGTGCCATGTTTACATGTTTTTTGAACATCCCTTAGGAAACATAAGGGAAAACTTTACTTTGAGGTTGGTGGAACACTGGAACTACCCAGAGAGATTGTGGAGCCTTCTTCCCTGAAGACTTTCAAAAAACAACTGAACGCATTCCTGTGCAACCTGATCCAGGCACACCTGCTCTAACGGGGGGATTGGACTAGATAATCCCCAAAGGTCTCTTCTAACACCTACCATTCTATGATCTTCTCCAGGCTTCTTTAGGAGTGCATTCAGTTCTGTTTCTCAGGTTACTGAACAAGTTGTAAGGGACCTTGAAGACCATCTAGTTCCAGTCCCCCTGTCACGGTCAGGGACACTTTCCATGACACTAGCTTGCTCAAGGCCTCACTTGACCTAGTTTTGAACACCTCCAAGGAGGGGGTATTCATGATCTCCCTCAGCAACCTGTTTCCATATCTCATCATCCTTACTGTAAAGAACTTTGTTTTTTGGTTTGTTTTTTTTTAATATTCAGTCTAAAACCACGTTCCTCAAGCTTCAGTCCATTCCCTCTTATCCTATCACAAGTCATTGTAAAAAGTCCCTTCCCCACTTTCTCATAGGCCCCCCTCAAATACTGGAATGCCACTATAAGGTCTCACTGAAACCTTCTTTTCTCCAGGCTCAATAGCCCAAACTCTCATAGCTTGTCTCCATAGCAGGTGCTCCAAATGTTTGATCATCTTCATGGCCCTCCTCTGGACCAACTCCAGCAGTTCAATGACCTAAAATTTATTTTGTCATTTTTCATAAATACTGAGATCTCACTCAAAACTTATCCTTAATGTAATTTCCAACATTTACCTCAATTAACACATAGTTATTGGTATTTTTCTGCCTAAGCCTCATTCAGCTCCAGAGAAGTGTGATTACACTCTCTGGATATTAGGAAAACACTAGCACTTATTCTTTCCAGGACAAAATGTAAAGTTAAAGATCCTTTCTGACTCCTTGCCCTAACCCATCCCTGAATTCCTGGACTTCCCTTGTGGATCTGCAATTCGTTAGGTCTTCCAGTATCAACAAGTTGACTCCTTGTTTTCTGAAAGGAGCTTCCACAGAAATGCAATAGATAAACTGCCTGCAGCTTCCTGCATGTATTCCCCAATCAGCAATTCCTCCTACCACTGTTTATGTTTGATATTTGATTAGTCAAGTGGTTGTTCAAGAGATTAGCTCATTAAAGCTCCTAGTATTAATTTCTCAAAGACTGCTGGCTAATCACCAAAGTGAGCAGATACTCAGCGGCAGAATGATTATTTGCCTTACAGATACTGTAATTCAGAGAACTGCTGTCCTTGCAGCTTCAGATGACTTACGAGCACTATGCTGTACAGTGATGGAAACAAACAATGATTTGGGTCACTGTCTTTTTGGGGGGGATGTTTATGATCTGAAAAGCTATGGCCTCAAAAGACATCATGATTAACAGCGTGTGACCTTCACACTGGGCACACGAGCACAAAAAGTAAAGTTAGTGTAACATAAACAGCAGTGTAAATTGTTTAACCTGCTTATTGATGGTCTAGATAATTTAATCTAAACAGTACCTTGCTTTCTTGCTTCAGACTTTGTCATGGTAGGCCTGAATAGGCCAAAGGTGGGCTTGTACATGTCCTGGCTTGCCCAGGCATGCTCCCCTGCTCCCCCTCCCTCTGTGCTGGGGCTGGTGGCCAGAGGAAAGGGGACAGAAGCCCCAGCTTCACCTAGCATGGGCAAACTGGGCAAACTGCCATCCTGACTGGCTGATCTATGTCCAAAGGCCCATTGGTCTTGGGCTGAAATGGATATAAAGGATGAGCAGGTAGCACATTGAGTGGGGGGTTGCTATTTTACTCTTACTACCTCATCGATCCTAGACTGGGTGGGACCCCAAGCAGCACGATCAGGCTCTGATGCCTCCACGCGTTCGGCCTGCACAGCCAGCGTGACACTGTGCCGGGACTGCTCATTGCAAGACATCTGCCTGCACATGAGAGCCTGCTGCCAAGAGAGCCAGGACCAGCTCAGAGATCCTCTGCCTCCTTTTCTGAAGCACCCAGGAGCCTGACGAAACTCCGAGGCCTCTAACAGCTTCCGACCCGGCAGCAGCCCACCACGTGCTTTGGGTATTGTCCCAGGATATTTTTTGTGAGTAAATACTTCAAGCCTTTTGTAACCATTAATTACCTTCTCTGCCAGTAAAATGTTTGCTTATGCTGGTTGCCTTTAAAGTGTTCCAGTTTACCTGTTCCCCGTATGTGTAAATTTCCAAACCGTGCATTTTTGAACCTTGTAAATAAGGTTTCCGGCGAGATTTAATGTTAATAAACAGTTTTCACAGTTATTAACAATCTCTGCCTGGATATCAAAATTAATATAATTATTAATTTTGAAACAGTCCCTCCCTTACAGTCATAACCATGATAGCAATAAGAAACCCACAAAACAGGTTCTCCATTTCATTGCTTCATCTAAACAATACTTCTTGATACAAAATGATAGCCTATAAAATATCACCTCTTTCCTGAGAGACACTCCCTGCCCTTCTTCAAAGGATTTTTTTTTTTTTTTAAAACCATCAGATGCTGCAGACAGGCTACTAAATGCTCATCTCAACATTTGGGAAGCCTTTTACTGAAGGAAACCAGGTCCTACCTCCTAGGCATCTAGCAGCAGAGCAGACAAGAATCACCTCTGTCTTGTTGGAAATGGTCACTGTTATGATCGTTACGCAAGACATATATCAAACCGTACAGAGCAGTTTTCCTTTTCTGTATCAACGTTTCCCTGGGTGAGAAGATCCTGAAAGGAGTGATTTCCAAATAATTTCCTCACAGCAAAAATACTGTCACTACAGAATCTGTCGATTTTACTTAATAAAGAGCAATTTGACTTTGCTCTTTCCTTCCTTTGTTCTATGGTTCATAGCTTCCTACTTTCTTCTTGTGAAAAAAAAAAAAAGAAGGGAAATTGAATGCTTTGCTGAGTATTTCTTACCAGTATTTCATTTTGTAGTGAAAATGATTCACTATTAATAATGATATCAATTTTGATATCCAGGCAGAGATTGTTAATATCTATGAAAACTCTTTATTAACATTAAATCTCGCCAGAAACCTTATTTACAAGGTTCAAAACGCACAGTTTGGAAATTTACACATACAGGGAACAGGTAAACTGGAACACTTTAAAGGCAACCAGCATAAGCAAACATNGAAAAGGAGGCAGAGGATCTCTGAGCTGGTCCTGGCTCTCTTGGCAGCAGGCTCTCATGTGCAGGCAGATGCCTTGCGATGTGCAGTCTGGGCACGGTGTCACGCTGGCTGTGCAGGCCGAACGCGTGGAGGCATCAGAGCCTGATCCTGTTCATTGGGGTCCCACTCAGCTCAGGATCGATGAGGTAGTAAGCAGGCAGGGATACAGTAGCAGAGAGCACAATAGCACCAAGCCCAATGTGCTACCTGCTCATCCTTTATATCCATTCAGCTTGAGACTAATGTGCCTTTGGACATAGATTAGCCAATCAGGATGGCAGTTTGCCCATGTTAGGTGAAGATGGGGCTTTTGTCCCCTTTCCTCTGGCCACCAGCCCCAGCACAGAAGGAGAGAGAGCAGGGGAGCATGCCTGGGCAAGCCAGGAGGACATGTACAAGCCCACCTTTGGCCTATTTAGGCCTATCACGACACCTTTGTGCTAGCATCTTTTAATTTGCTCATCCTAGCTGCCTCCTATATTTCAAAATGCAATTCTTAACAAAGCATTCTTGAACAAGGGATTTTTAACAAGGAAATTTAAATTAGGTGTCAGAGATTGTGGCAAGTAATTCCACTATGATGAAAAAAAAAAAAAAGTTGTTTCCTGTCATATTACAGGGCTGCAAAGAACTGTCTCATTTCTGTATCTCTGAGACTTTTAGGGGTAGAAGTAGAAATTACTCAACACCAGGCTGTATGAATCCTTAAACCACATTTTATGGAGAAGTTTTAAAGCAATTTCTTCTTTTTAAGACCAAGAATGTAAGCTTTGTATTGAAATCAAAGACCTACATAACTCCCTCCATGCAATCATTGCAACAAATTCCACAAGGCCGCTAGAACCAAAAAGCAGATACAGCTGTTTCAGTTTGTTATGTAGTTCAAGAAACATAACTTGGGAGGGAAAAAATTGCACTAATTTGTTGTTGTCATTAAGAAATATGTAGCCCAAAGTGTACAAGTCATACTGACTGCTGAAAAATGTAGGTGTCCATTTTGCTCAGGCACTATTTGTTGTATATTTAGATACTACTAGACCCTTGCATCTGGAAATTGAAATTAACAGCTTATGTTCATTCATTCTGAGTCTACATCCACAATACTGCACGTTGTAGAAAACTTGAATGATTTCAGCCCTTGCATTCCAGCACCACATTGCTACCATGAGACATTTCATGTACTAAGCCCTGTGCTGGCTTGAGGCTAGTTGGAATATTTTAATAGAGAAAATTACACTATAGGCTGTGAAAGGAAGACATGGTGATGTCTACTTCACTCATAGGCTTGCTGAAATGTTTGAGAAAGGAACTCAAAACATTTGATAACTCAGTCTCTCTCTGGGGCACAGTGTCTTGGTCTAGCAGCTTCTGGCTCTTTCTCCTCTCTGCTGAGTAATCTCACTAATCACTTTTCTTCTAACCCCCCTGGCTGATCCTCCAAGCTCACCTTGTGAGTAAGGCAAACCTTGGGGTAAGGTATAGGGGTGGGGAGAAGGNACAAAGTGTGGGGGGCGGGGAGCTCCCAAACCATCACACTGTCCCACATGAGACTGAATAATTTGTCTCTGAAACTTTCTGAAGAGAAAAATCTCTTTCACAGACAAACTGCACGTTTCTCTTGTGACATTTGCTGAGTACCAGGCATTTTCCATAGCTCACTCAGACAGCATTCTGAGGAATGTCACCAGTTTTCTGTGCAAGTTATGCTCTTCATGCTTCTCCACAACCATTAATTATTTGCTTTTATAAACACTGTCTTTTATAATTAGGGGGTTTATTTAGGGAATAGAGACATACAGTTCTTGGAAACAATCACAGTCCAAACAGGCACAAAGTCTTAGCAAAATGTTACTCCTTTCTACCTTCTCTATGTACATTCAAAGTTGCAGGATACAGGGCTGCTGAGATTTGGAGAATGAAATGTTTCACAGTATCACAGTATCACAGTATCGCAAGGGTTGGAAGAGACCTCAGAGATCATCAAGTCCAACCCATCACCACAGCCCTCAAGACTAGACCATGGCACTAAGTGCCATGTCCAAACGTGCCTTGAACGCCTCCAGGGACGGTGACTCCACCACCTCCCTGGGCAGCCCATTCCAGTGACAAATTACTCTCTCAGTGAAGAACTTCCTCCTCACCTCCAGCCTAAACTTGCCCTGGCGTAGCCTGAGACTGTGTCCTCTTGTTCTGTCACTGGTTGCCTAAGAGAAGAAAGTAACCTCCTCCTGGCCACAACCACCCTTCAGGTAGTTGTAGACAGCAAGAAGGTCCCCCCTGAGCCTCCTCTTCTCCAGGCACCTAAACTCAGGAAAAATGGAGGGACTTGCTGTACAGTGGATGTGTAAGAGTTGCCCATCCCTGAAAGGCTGTTAGCTATTTACTCTTTTTATAACTGTAGTGTGCTGTAGCAGTGTATTGTTGACTTGTTCATTTCTTTACAAAGCCAAGAGGAACAATTAGCAAAAATCTTTACAAGCTCAATAAAAACTGAAGTGTCTGAGCTGATTTCCAGTGACTGTGAAGTTACTCAGAAGTTTGAAATACATACATGAGAAAGACAGTAGATAAATTTTAGTGCTGAATCATTGAACATGGATTGTGCTTGTAAAATATTAATTAATATAGATACCTACTTAACCGAAATAAAAGTTCATCTAAGCTGAGTCCCTCTGTGATGACTTGGAGGAAAAAAAAATTAAAAAGCAACTTTCAGCAGTGTTATGCAAATAAGAGTTACAAAAACACAATTTACAACCGTGGTTACAAGCACACTGGTGTTTAGAAGGGAGATCATCTGTCATCTTGTCTTGGGTCTGTATTTACATCATCATCTTTGGAGAAACTAACTCACCTGGACTTTGGGAAGTGGGTAATTCCTGCATCTTAGTAATACTCAAAAAAGATCTGATAGGATTCTGCATCAGAACATGACTACAGCAAATAGCTATGTGACAGATGAATGTACAAAACTTTCAAATGTGTACTGCATTAGGAAGCAGGAGAATGTCTTCCAGTTACTGGCCATAGCTCATATTTATGCATTAAATCTCATTATTTTTAGTTTAGTGCTTCGAGGCCAGGGGGATTAGAAGAAAAGTGGTTAGTGAAGATTAATCGGCAAAGAGGAGCCAGAAGCTAGACCGCCCGAGCTGCTGTGCCCCCAGAGAGAGACAGACTGAGACTGACTTATCTATGTTTTGAGTTATTTTTCCCAAAACATCTCAGCAAGCCTATGAGTGAAATAGACATCACCATGTTTTCCTTTCACAGCCTATAGTGTAATTTTCTCTATTAAAATATTCCAATTACCCTCAAACCAGCACAGACAGACAGTGCTTTGTGCATACACAAGGCTAGCGGTCATAGTTCTCAGAGCTCGAACCCTTGCAAAGGTTTAGCCTCTCACCTGTGTCAAGCCACTGGGTGTAGTGTTTCTGCAGAAAGGGTTTAACAGGAGGTTATTAAAAATGACACTGAGCTTTTAAAACAATGTCAGTTTGCCCTCAAAATACACTAAATTGCACTAATAATGCTCAGCAGCCATAGGAGTCTGACAATCCCTGTGTTGCAGTAACATCATCTCAATACATTTGAGAGGTTTGGTCCAGCCTATAAGGAACAAGAGAGAAGTTACAAAGTCCTGCATTTTAAATAGCATTTGCAGTTTGTCAGGTACAGAAAAAGAGGTGTTTGCCTAGGCAAGCAAAATTCTTAAGTTAAACCTTTTTACCCTCTTTGGTGTTTGTTTTCTCTCACTTTAGAAAGGTTGAAGGAAGTATCTTTTTTAGCTGCCAGTCAACCAAATCACCATGGAAAATGATTTTTGCCTGCAGTTAGCTGTTGAAATGCAGCTGCTGCCCTGGAAATTTGCACACAGAGGAATTGAACGATTTCACAATCTCACAGCATCGATGCTCTGACTAGTCAAATTCCCATCTATGCACTGACTAGTCAAATTCCCAAAGCATCAGCCTGATGTTGTGTTGTATTTAAAATTAATATTAATCATTAATATTTAAGATACGGACATTTCTATATTCTAACAGCATGTAACAGACCAATGTGATTTTTATTTCCTGTTCCCAGTTCAATTCTGAGCTTTCATTCTCAATCTGTTTCAGATCCAGGTGTATAACCTCATCACCTGTCATTTAGTGAAGGTTTTACTATCCAATGCAAAGTGAGAAAGTAACGATAACAACATGAAACTAGTAAAGGTAGATTCAGAACTGTCTTTTGTCAGGCAAGTAAGTTGTCTAAATCTTCCAAACTTAGACCTTATACTACTGCTAGGACTGACCTGTGCCCTGACTTCAGCTTGGAAACCAAGCTCTGGTCCTACGTACAGCTCTACAAATTCATGTTATATATAAATGGGTAATTGCATTTACTATTATTAAATACTAATAAAACTTGGACATCATAAACAGCATGAAGACCACCAAGTAAACAAAAAAAACCAAACCAAACAACATAACCCAAACCACCCCCCTGCCAAACAACAAAAAGAAACAAACCAAACCAAACAAACAAAAAATCCCCACCAAAAAAAAAAACCCTCAACAACAAAACAAGAAAAACAAACAAAGAAAAAACCCAAACCCGCCAAAAAGCAAAAGTAGTTGAAAAGGTGGGGGCCAGGATCACAAACTCACTTTATTTCCCCCCACCCTTTCCCTCACTCCTTCGCGCTATCGACACCAACTACCAGCCCGTTTGCCAGAGAGCCCCGCAGCACCAACCCGCGAAGCTTCTCGTCCCCGCCGGGCAACTGGGGGCCGGGCCGGACCTCACCGCACCTGGACCGGCCCCGTCTCCGCCTCCGCCGTCGCTACAAAAGCGGCCGTCGGAGAGCCCGGGGCGCTTGTTGCGACGCTGCTCGCTCTCGTCACTGAGGCTCTGCTGGGAGCGGGAGCTTCGCCGGTCCCCCTCGCATGGGGGGGCCGCGCTGGACATGGTCTTCTTGCCAGAGCCGCTCGGTTTCGCTCTACTGCTGTTGGCAGCCGCGGGAAGGTCCCTCCCTATGAGGCCGGTGAGTGCCGCGGAGGTGCCGGCGCCGGTCCCCACGCCGTTGCCTGGTCTGGGGCCCCGCAGCTATTCCTCTCCCGTCTGTAGGGGGGCTGCTCTCTGCCGCGGTTCTCCGCGGGGCGGGCTGCGGCTCAGCCTCTGCGGGGAGAAGTTCGAAGTTACAGCCAGTGCCTGTCCAGTGGCCGTGGGTCGGTGCGCGGAGCCCCTGCGACCGTCTTAGGGCGGGAGCGAGTTTGGGCGAAGGCGAAGAGAGAGGAGGAAAGAAGCGGAGGCGCTGCTGCTGCGAGGACGTTGCCCTCGGGGTAACGCTTCCCCCCTCAAGCACAGGAAATATTAAACAAATCTCGTACCGTGGGAACAGCGTTGCGGGGTCGTTGCCGGCAGCGTTGAGGGGAAGCGGGTGAGAAGCCCCTTTACTAGAATGGAGCCGGGGGCCGTGATCAGGAGCTATCCCAGGCGGTTCGCCCCAGCGTTGCGTCCCCGAGACGCCGGGCGAATTTCTTCAGTTCTTCCTCAGGAGGCGGCCGGGTGGAACGAATGAGGCCGCTGGGTTTTCCCCTTTTGCAGGAGCCGGCGAGGGTGGAGGGGCTGCCTGCCGAGCCCGGAGCAGCAGCGGGCGGAGGAGGTGGCTTCTTTGACAGAAGCTGTGCTCGGTAGCCCGAGCGTGGCTAGAGTGGATAAATAAAACGTAATTCCTTGTGAGGTGGATCGAGAGACCGGTGGGAAGAGTGTGGGAGTGATGGAAGGTGTGACAGGGAGAACTAAGTGCAGTTAGTTGGGGTTGGGGACGGTGGGCAAGAGACTGGTGAGAGAGACGTTGGAGGTGATAGAAAAAAGGCTTCTGCTGTACAGAGAGGGACTCCAAGTGCAGGTTGTCAGCTGCAGAGGTGAAGGAAGGCACAGTGAAGCTGTGGACTATGTTTACAGTCTGTGCAGCTTCTCTTTCGGTCCTACAGAAGTTTTCGAGGTTGCTGGTTTATAGAGAACAGCACTGAGATGATCTGCTTTCTTCCAAACAAGGTCTCAGTCTGTAGGGTTGATGTAGATACTGGCTTACAGGGGGTCGCGGTGGTTTTGTTTCTCCTTGTTATGGACATCAGCCCCATAACAGGCACGAGCTGCATCAGGGGAAGTTGCAGTTGGGAAAAATCTCTTCGTTGAGAGGATGATCAAGTACTGAAGTGGAGGCCCAGAGAGCTTCCATCTGTGGAAGCATTCGTTATTTGACACAAGGCATTAAGCAGCTTGAGCTTGTATCAGTAAGTAAACACTGATGGGGCTGCCAGAGGCAGATAAAGTGTGATACCTTAGCAAAGGGCCTCTCTTAGCTGGACAGAGAACTAGGGGGAGGTAAGAAGAAAAAAATTTATCTGGTTTCAGCACTGTGGTCACCTTTTGACTTCGGTCTCACAATAGTCCTATTATAGCCTCTTCTGACACTAGAGGGTCTTCTCTGACAACTTGACTAGAGCAGAGATAGTACTAATACTCTACTCAGTCTGAAGTGAAAGCATGAGGCTTGTTGTTGGGAATCTTCTCTCAGGTTCAATTCAGAATAGCATTTAATTTAATATTAAAAGTAAACTCAAAATAGTCCTACTTAAGAAGTACTGGTAGTAAAATCTGGGTGATAACAACCAGTTGCAAGATCTGCTGGCTGAAATGGACAAGACAGGTGTGAGAGCAAAGTGTAATGATTTGATATGGAGTTGGAGGAGGAAGTACTTTAATGATGCAGTGGTGACTATTTTACTTGGAACTTCTCTCTCTCCCCTCAACCCGTTAAACAGGTGAGAAAGAGGATAGGGAGAAGGAGAGCAGAGAATTACATAGAAGGGAATAAATGGGGTTTTTAATTGAGGTGCTTCTGCTTAGTTGGTGCCATCTTAAATGCAGGATGGCTGGAAATTGTCTAAAGTGTCTAGATCTTCCTTACTGCATTGAGGGTGATAAAATGACCAAGAGCTAGTAGCATGTGACTATGGTGCAGAATCTTCTTAATCACGACAAGCCTGTGCCCTTTCTCTGCTTGGCCTTGAGTGCCAACGTCCTGCTGCTGACATAGTTGACACACAGCTGACTATTGGTTCCCTGTCATCCAGTTCTCTCTTGGATTTGGTTTTCAGTTTCCTATGAAGTAGTTATTCTTAAAGATTTGGTATGGTAAGCTTGAAGACAGTGGTTTAAATGTCAGTGAAGGACAGGAGCTATGCCACAGTTCTTGGGAGTTCTTCTCTTAAAATTTCTCTGGTGCTTTTTGTTCTGCAGGCCAAGGTATGACTCGGGAGAATTCCAGTTCTGGGAGCGTCTGTTACAAGAGGGATGTGGACATGCTGGAGTGTGTCCAGAGAAGGGCCCTGAGGATGATGAGAGGGCTGGAGCACTTCTATGAGCAGAGACTGAGGGAGTTGGGGCTGTTCAGTCTGGAGAAGAGGAGGCTCCATGGTGACCTTATTGTGGCCTTCCAGTATCTGAAGAGTGCCTACAAATAAGCCAGGGAAAGACTTTTTAGGATATCAGGCAGTGGCAGGAGTAGGGGGAATGGAGTAAAGCTGGAGGTGGGGAGACTCAGACTGGACATGAGGAGGAGGTTCTTCACCATGAGTAGTGAGAGCCTGGAATGGGTTTCCTAGTGAGGTGGTTGAGGCTCCACCTGGAGGTGTTTAAGGCCAGGCTGCATGAGGCTCTGGCCCACCTGATCTAGGGTAGGGTGCCACTGTCCATGGCAGGGGGGTTGGAACTCGATGATGCTTGTGGTCCCTTCCAACCCTGACTCATTCTATGATTCTAATGGGAAGGTTACAGAACTCTTGCTCTCTGCTCTTGTTTATGAATTGCTCTTGTGTGGGAATAGAAAAGTACTCACATCAGCAAAAACATTACTTAGAGCATTAATTAGAGCATACAGGTAGCTCTGTGTTATTGGTACTGTCAATCACTATTGAGGTTTATTTATATGCAGTTGCTAGTTGGTTCTCCAAACCAACAGTCAGCATGACTTGTTAGGTTGCTGGTGTGTAGTGAAAATTGTTTCACTATTAATAATGATATCAATTTTGATATGCAGGCAGAGATTGTTAATAACTATGAAAACTGTTTATTAACATTAAATCTCACCAGAAACCTTATTTACAAGGTTCAAAACGCACGGTTTGGAAATTTACACATACAGGGAACAGGTAAACTGGAACACTTTAAAGGCAACCAGCATAAGTAAANAAGCTGTTAGAGGCTTTGGAGTTTCCTCAGGCTCCTGGGTGCTTCAGAAAAGGAGGCAGAGGATCTCTGAGCTGGTCCTGGCTCTCTTGGCAGCAGGCTCTCATGTGCAGGCAGATGCCTTGCGATGTGCAGTCTGGGCACGGTGTCATGCTGGCTGTGCAGGCCGAACGCGTGGAGGCATCAGAGTCTGATCCTGCTCACTGGGGTCCCACTCAGCTCAGGATCAATGAGGTAGTAAGCAGACCCAGATACAATGGTAGAGAGCACAATAGCACCAAGCCCAATGTGCTACCTGCTCATCCTTTATATCCATTCAGCTTGAGACTGATGTGCCTTTGGACATAGATTAGCCAATCAGGATGGCAGTTTGCCCATGTTAGGTGAAGATGGGGCTTTTGTCACCTTTCCTGTGGCCACCAGCCCCAGCACAGAAGGAGAGAGACAGGACATGTACAAGCCCACCTTTGGCCTATTAAGGTCTACCATGACATGGTGTTAGGGGTATACATAGTTACTGCTGTTTGCTCACCCTTCTGAAGCCTGCTGCTGTTACTTCTGTTGCATCTGCTTCATAAACCATGGATATCTAGCATCTGGTATTTGTCTTAGAGTGCAATGCAAGTGCAGGTTCAAATGCTTTGTCTTTGACAACACAGACATCACTGGGTGTTTTAAATGTCCCAGCACAGGCTTGCACATGCCTGTTTTGACTTCTGTTGTGTGCTTGAACTGAACTAAGGCTCTTGACTTGCATTGTCATGTAGATTTGTATTCTTTAGGAGTCATTAGACTGGGAAAATGGCAGGAAAAAAAATGGGAAAGTGACCTGAAAAAAGTGACACCATGCAGAAGCGAAGATGGGGGTTGGGCTGCATCTTGAGTAGTTAGGTTTTCACCTGGGCAAAAATCCCTCTATAGTTAGGCCAAAAGTTCTGGGTTACTCCTCATTTCTCTATTTTCTGCTCCCTAAAACTTACATAGAGATGGTTTTCTTGTTGCCCAACCCCTGAAAATCAAAATGTTCTGGACCAGCCTCAGCAGTATGTACTGGGAGTGATACAGACAGGGTCTGACAATGTACCACCTTGCTGTGTCTATCACAGGACTCTTGGCTGTCTTCTAGGTAATTCTTTCCCGGGAATATGGCCAGGTTCTTAATGATTGTAGGTTGCTTAAATTCCTGATTATATTAGTATGGTGTAAAACTTTAAATTACTTAATCTGTAATAGGGCAATCATCTAAATTAAATAATTTTCTCAAATGACTAAAATCTTTGTGTTCATAACAAGGAGGTTTTGCTATTTGCTTTTTTTTTTTTTAAGGAACAACTCTAATCTTGTGGAAACTTTATAAAGCTACTGACAGTGCTATAAAGCCAGATGGCCAAGCACAGATAATCTGATT
This sequence comes from Eubucco bourcierii, assembly GCA_013396675.1. Taxonomy (NCBI): domain Eukaryota; kingdom Metazoa; phylum Chordata; class Aves; order Piciformes; family Ramphastidae; genus Eubucco; species Eubucco bourcierii. The sequence continues at coordinate 63,042 of VWZE01016284.1, read as the reverse complement.
ATACAAACTAAAAAGATACTTAATTACTTGCCATATTATCCCACACCTAATGGTGGTTGTTGGGGAACATCTTGGGCTTAAGTAGCCTAAGGGCATCAAATCTCCAAGGGCCAAAGGAAAGGACTGTTTTACACAGCACAACCAGGATTTGACCCTTGTTTTAAAGCTCTGATATCTGGTCTGGGCAAGTTTAAGTTGTCAGGTCTTGCTGCCTTCCCTGCATTTCATGTGCCATTACTTCAGCTATCCACCAAACTAGGCAGCAGTCCAAAACTTTGGTTGAAAGAATGTGAGTTGGAGCAGTCAGCTATAGCTGGCTGTGGAAGTGTCAAGGTCCAGAGAACAGAGATGAACAGGATCTCTGTCCAGAGGAGCAAGACAGGTTCTTTTAGATGTCTGCGCTGTGAAATTAAGGTGCAAGTGAGACCAAATATCACCAAGAACTATTTATTAAAGGATGAAGGTGAACAAAACTGAGGGAGAGGAGGGAACGACAGAGAAAAAGATTGGGCAGGGAAGGAAAAGAACTGTCAGCTGCAGATGGCAGGGAGAGGTGTGCACGGCCCAGGGATGTCCTTCTGTAGATTGGCTCCTCGGGTCCTCCTTGTGGGGGGTTCTCTGGTGGTGGTGGTCCGGTGGAAGTGCCCATGGAGCTACTCTGGTGGTAGGTGCACACTTTTTCAGGTGTTGCTTATGTCTTTTAATACAGTTTTTAGGCTGTTGTCCAGGTGTAGCTCCCTAGGAAATCTTCCTGTGTATTCTCACGCGTTTTCAGGGGCCCAGAGGCGGCACTGGGCAGGGCCTACACCCCCTCCCTGTGCCGCTTACCTGTCCATACCCCAAATACACAGAAACCTTTTCTCTTCAGGGTAGCTGGTGTAAAATATTGAGTCTTGGGTGTTCAAACCAGGCTGAAATCTTGGAATTTCATCAAGACACTTTATTTAGCATTCCTGAGCTCCTGGGCAGATGTCTGGGCCAAGTCCCTTAAGTGCACAAAAGTACTGTTTGCATCCCTTTGCCAGCAATCTGGGCCCATCTTTAACAAAGGCAATCTTTATCTTTGCTTACATTATGGGAGGGGCAATCAGCCTCTGACAGGACATGGAAGTGTTGGAGCGGGTCCAGAGGAGGGCCACAAAGATGATCAGAGGGCTGCAGCAGCTCTGCTATGAGGACAGGCTGAGAGAGTTGGGGCTCTGCAGCCTGGAGAAGAGAAGGCTTCGAGGGGACCTGATAGTAGCCTTCCAGCATCTGAAGGGGGCCTACAGGAAGGCTGGGGAGGGACTGTTGACAAGGTCTTGCAATGACAGGACAAGGGGCAATGGGTTTAAACTGGCAGAGGGGAGATTTAGACTGGATGTTAGGAGGAAGTTCTTTACAGTGAGGGTGGTGAGACACTGGCACAGGTTGCCCAGGGAGGTTGTGGCTGCTCCCTCCCTGGAGGTGTTCAAGGCCAGTTTGGAGGAGGCCTTGAGTGAGCTGTACTAGTGGGAGGTGTTCCTGCCTATGGCAGGGGGTTGGAACTAGATGATCCTTGAGGTCCTTTCCAACCTTACCATTCTATGATTCTATGTTTCATGGTTGTACCAGCAGCAAAGCACATGTAACTGTTTTCTGTGGTGAGAATAACTCATTCTTGAAGTGTTAGCACTTTGCAAAATTCAAGACTTTCCCTCCTGAAGTTGTAGCTTTGTGGCTGCAATAAAAGTCACTGAATCTTGGCCTGATAAACAAAGCACAAACGGTTGTCTGCTGGCTGTCATATGGGTCTTTTAAAGGTATAATACCTTCTTTCCCTTAGCCTTTCAAATGAAATTGAACTTTGGTTTGCTGTGTTGATTGCCAGTTACTTGAGAGTGCAATCCAGAAGGAGCTCCTACCTGTGAAATCGCAAGGTCTTCACTCTTCTAAGTTTATAACTTGGAGCGGTCCTCTGAAAAACATTGCTTCCTTATGCAGTGTTGTGGTGAAATGGAAGCCATTATCTTTGCAATGGGTTTCTTTTATTGAAAGCTTTTGTGCCTCTCTCTCTGTGGTTCCCCAGTGTGTATACTGCTGCCAAGGCTGTCAGCTCAAGCTTCCTTAGAGCAGTGCATCTATTCAGTTTCTTTGTGTTTTAAAAGTAGGTTTACACAATAGCAGGTATGTCTTTCCTACGGAAAAGTCATCTGCTGAGTGGGCAAAAGACCTTGTATTTAAGCCCTGCAATGTTGTTTTCTTGTGGGGCTGAATTAAAACATTGGCCAGGAACTCCTTTCATAAAAGACTTTGTAATTTAGCTACTCAAATGACCTAATTTAATGCATGCATCCAATGCTTCCCATCACAGAAGAGGGATAGAGAAAATGGTATCTAGGAATCCGCAGCTTGTCAAATGGAAGGTAAACCCTTCAAGTGTCTCAGTTTTGTACAAAATGCAGCAAATTTGAACTTAAAATAGGTGAAAATGTTTACTGCTGGTGGCTCAGTAGTATTCTCTGATACGTCTTTGTTGTTCAGTATTGGAAACTGGTGTTTTAAGTTTCAGCTGTAGTGGTCTATGAGCTGCTGCATTCCAGGGATGCTTTGACGTGAATTTGGTGGATCTTTGCAAATGTATATTGATCTTGACAGGCAGAAGGAGACTATTCAGGTGAAGTTGTGATGGCAGCAGTGTTTGTAGTCTGGAAGTGTGTGTGAAAAGTCTTTTTCCACTGCTGAAGGCAAGTAGGTGACTCTTGCTGCCATGAACGCTGACCTATGCAAGTCAAAACTGCAGTTTTATTAGGACTTCAGGAGGACTTAAAGACAGTGTTCCTGGGATACAGTGTGTCAAATTATTGCAGAGGAGGAGTGGATTTACACCAGGTATCTTCCCTTTTCTCTTTATAAATCCTATCTTACAGAAACAAGCAGTGACCTCCTCCTTCCAGTGTACATAATTGGATTGACACAGCTCGCCAAGTGCAGGTGCGATAGCGTAAGAATCCTTTTTCCTGAATGCTTCAATGAAAATCCTTTGAGCAACTTCCCACCTCAAGTTCAAATATGGCTTCTTAATAGTCTCATAAATACTGCCACAATATGTTGAATTTAATGGAATGAACAATTAAACAACAACTGAGTAGAGGAAACTGTAGTTTATACATCTGGAAAAGAATAGTTCCTTCAGCTGGTCGTTCTACTGACTACATCTTATCTCTGTTCCACTGTAATTGGTTGTTAATGGATTGCTGTTTTAGTGCAGTCTGGTATTGACTGCTGACTTTCTTGCAATTGATTGCATTTCATTGTTCTTTCACCCTCTTCCCATCCTTTTGCAAAACTGTTTTATGCTGCCTTTCTCAATTACTGTGTTTTTCTGTCTTGCATACTGAGTTCATCTGCCTGCTACTGTTCTGCCTTTGCCTTGTCTGTCTTACACATGCTCTGCTGCTCTCCCTTTGTCTTCTCTGACTTCAGGACAGATTTTTGGAAGTTTCAATTCTTGTCTTACACTTTCTGTGTAGTTTTAGCTGTTTGTAGCTGTCCTTTTTTCTGTTGCTGCTCTTAGATATTCTCTCTGTTGCGCTACAGGAGAGGTTCAGTAAAGTGAACCTGCATTCTGACATGTGCTTTGGAAGTACCTTAAAGAGTCAAGATCTGTGTGAAAGGAGCTTCTGCAAATGCTGTGCTGTGAACTCCACAAGCACAGTTGTGAAGCTTACAACTCTTTCAGTGCCCCACCTTCTTCACTCTACCTCCTGTTTCCTTAGAGGGCAAGGGAGCAGGAATTAGTGTGCCATCTAAATTTGGTTAGACTTATGTACTTTACGTTGTCTGTTCACTTACTCATTCCTCTTACTATTATTAAGGCTGATTGCTCCCTGTGTAAATCTGCACTGCTGCTTTATCCCCATTCCTTCTGTGAAGCACTTCTTCACCAACTCGTTAGACTCAATGTCTTCAAGACAAACAGGAGGGCTATGTGTATGGATGTGTCTGTGGAGGACTGTCCTGCAAATCTTGCTCTAAGTCTTACATTTCTGGCTAGGAAGTTTTGGTAACTCCTCTGATCTCTGCAGCTCTAGTGCTGCTTCACGTTATCAGCCCTTCATTTGTTTACAGAGCTACACCGACTGGCCTAGTGTCAGGTAAGCTGAAACACTTAACACATCTGTGACCAGGACTCAGGGAAGAGCTGAGGGGAGAGCAGTGCTCTCGTACATATGCCTCTTGTGATGGTTTGGGAGTTCCCTGCCCCTCACACTTTGTAAAATGACCCAGACTAGAACTCAGCCAGCTGGAAGTTAAGGAGTGAAGCTCAGCACAATGTACAAGCAGAGATATACACTATGGACAGGAATAGTTACAGAAATATACAAATTAAAGGTAAGACAGAAACACAACTCCCCTCCCAGAAATCAGAGACCCCAGGAGGGGCTCCCAACCACCCTTCCACCTTCTCCCCACCCCTGTACCTTACCCCAAGGTTTGCCTTACACTCAAGGTGAGTTAGGAGAATCAGCCAGGGGGCTTAGAAGAAAAGTGGTTAGTGAAAATCAATTGGCAGAGGAGCCAGAGCCAGAAGCTGTTAGGCTGCCCCAGATGCTGTGCTGTGTCCCCAGAGAGAGACAGACAGAGACTGACTTATCTGTTTTGGTTTCTTTTCCCAAAACAATCTCAGGAAACCTATGAGTGAAGTAGACATCACCATGTTTTCTTTTCACAGCCTACAGTGGAATTTTCTCTATTAAAATATTCTACTTAGCCTCAAACCAGCACACCTCTCTATGTGAGAAGAATGGTGCCCAGCAAGACTTACATTGAATATATCACTGGTGCTTGGCCAAGTTTTATAGAAGTCTTTCTACACCATAACATGTTTTTGTCCAACATGAGTATCTTAAGCTGTGACTTGTTCTCATATGTGGACAAGCTAAATGCAGACAAGAAGCTTAGCTACCTCCTGAGTTCATGCCATGTGTCCTGTCAGAAACCCAGCAGGTATTTTTTTCTCACATAAAGGAGACTAACTCAAAAGTATGAAGTAATGTCAGAAACCATGTTCCCTTTGCTAGGTGTTTCAGCTCTGGTTTTCTGCTTTTGCAGGTGCTTGGTAGAAATGATGAATTATGTGGTTAATTAAACTATTAATCTGTAGCATGAATGAGTAGTAATTATCACCTTTCAGATGTCATGGGAGACTCATTGATAGCCCTGATCTTCTGTTATAAGATTCACTGCCTGACATGCACCGACTCCTGCAATGCAGTAGCCTCTTCATAGATAGTGTTTGCAGTGTGCACATGCAGCCCAGACAGCCAACCGAGTCCTAGGCTGCATCAAGAGCAGCGTGGCCAGCAGAGCAAGGGAGGTGATTCTGCCCCTTTACTCTGCTCTCGTCAGACCCCACCTGGAGTACTGTGTGCAGTTCTGGAACCCTCAGCACAGGAAGGACATGGAAGTGTTGGAGCGGGTCCAGAGGAGGGCCACAAAGATGCTCAGAGGGCTGCAGCAGCTCTGCTATGAGGACAGGCTGAGAGAGTTGGGGCTCTTCAGCCTGGAGAAGAGAAGGCTTCGAGGGGACCTGATAGTAACCTTCCAGTATCTGAAGGGGGCCTACAGGAAGGCTGGGGAAGGATTATTTACAAGGTCCTGCAATGACAGGACAAGGGGCAATGGGCTTAAACTGGCAGAGGGAAGATTTAGACTGGATGTTAGGAGGAAGTTCTTTACAGTAAGGGTGGTGAGGCACTGGAACAGGTTGCCCAGGGAGGTTGTGGATGCTCCCTCCCTGGATATGTTCAAGGCCAGGTTGGAGGAGGCCTTGAGTGAGCTGTACTAGTGGGAGGTGTCCCTGCCTATGGCAGGGGGTTGGAACTAGATGATCCTTGAGGTCCCTTCCGACCTTACCATTCTATGATTCTATGATATTCTGCAAAATGGGAATTGATAACTTCTATGCACCTGACATGTCTAGAGTGCTGTACAGAAGCTACTGAAGAGTTGCTGTAAGACATTGTCATATGGAAAGGGTTGGGTATACAGAAGTGTCAGGTGTCTTGCTTTATGCTCAATTGGTCCAGGAAACTTTCAAAAGATTTAGTCTGTAAGATGAAGAATGCTCTATCCAAGTTACTGCTTTATGAAATCAATCCATGTACACTCTGCTATTTGATCTTTGTGTTGTTCAGGTTTGGCTGGAATGAACCTCTTAGGAGCTGTCTGGGTTGGGAAGTCCAGAGCCCTTTTTCTTTATGGGTGGCTATAACCCACAGACAGATCATTGCGCTGAGCTCTTCTGTACACAGAAATGCACATTCTGCAGCTTTTGGACATGGTGAGTGTGTGGTTTGAGGCTAATTGGAATATTTTAATAGAGAAAATTATATTATAGGCTGTGAAAAGGAAACAATGGGGATGTCTACTTTGCTCATAGGCTTGCTGAGATGTTTAAGAAAAGAATACAAAACAAAGATATCACCGTCAGTCTCTGGGGCACAGCGTATCAGGCTGTCTAGCAGCTTCTGGCTTTTCTCCTCTCTACCAAGTCACCTCACTAACCACTTTCTTTCTAACTCCCCTGGCTGATCCTCCAAACTCACCTTGTGTGTAAGGCAAACCTTGGGGTAAGGTACAGGGGTGGGAAGAAGGTGGAAGGGTGGTTGGGAACCCCTCCTGGGGTCTCTGATTTCTGGGAGGGGAGTTGTGTTTCTGTATTCCCTTTAACTTGTCTATGTCTGTAACTATTCCTGTCTATAGTGTATATCTCTGCTTGTACATTGTGCTGAGCTGTAAATAGAGCTTCAGTCCTTAACTTCCAGCCAGCTGAGTTCTAGTCTGGGTCATTTTACAAAGTGTGGGGGGCGGGGAGCTCCCAAACCATCACACTGTCCCACATGAGACTGAATAATTTGTCTCTGAAACTTTCTGAAGAGAAAAATCTCTTTCACAGACAAACTGCACGTTTCTCTTGTGACATTTGCTGAGTACCAGGCATTTTCCATAGCTCACTCAGACAGCATTCTGAGGAATGTCACCAGTTTTCTGTGCAAGTTATGCTCTTCATGCTTCTCCACAACCATTAATTATTTGCTTGTATCTCTGCTTGTACATTGTGCTGAGCTGTAACTAGAGCTTCAGTCCTTAACTTCCAGCTGTTTGAGTGTAGTCTGGGTGATTTTTACAAAGTGTGGGGGGGGTGGATAACTTCCAAACCATCACAGTGAGAATCTGTCATTAAGCATTAGGATGCAATTTTTTTTTGTTTCAGTAGGTGACACTCAGTAGGAAGCCAAAGTTGGAAGGGAACACCACCAATATGAGGGAAGGTAACAGCCTTCCTCATAGTATCACTAGAGGTGCTACTGCTGCTGTGGAAAGAGCCAGATCCTGTGGAGGAAAAAAAACCTACACTGGTGTGGAGGTCATATTTAAAAGTATTGTGGATCCTGGTAGAGCTGTGTGGGTTACAAAGAAGAGATAATCCTCTATCACTGGATCATTGATAATGGGTTAGGACAGCCATAGTTGTTCAGGTTGACAAACACCTCTAAGATCATGAAGTTCAACTATTGACTTACCACCACTATGGCAAATAAACCGTGTCCTGAAGTGTCATGTCTACATGATCTCTACCACCTCCCTGGGAAACCGATTCCTGTATCCAAACACCCTTTGAGAAAGTAAATTTTTCCTAATACCCAATCTAAACCTTCCCTGGAGCAGTTTGAGGCCACTTCCTCTCATTCTATAGCTTGATATTAGAGACTGACCTGCACCTCACTACAACCTCCTTTCAGGTTCTTGTAGTGAGGATCTCTCTTCACTCTCCTGCAGGCTCAACAAACCCACTTCCCTCAGCCACTCCTCGTAAGACTTGTTCTCCAGACCCTTCACCAGCTGCCTTGGCCTTCTCTGCACGTGCTTCAGCAACTGGATGTCATTCTTGCAGTGAGGGGGCCCAAAGCTTACTGCAGTATTCAAGGTGCAGCCTCACCAGTGTTGAGTAGGGACACAATTAGATTTCTCCTCCTGCTGGTCACACTATTCCTGATAGAGGCAAGGACACAGTTGGCCACCTGAGCATACTGCTGGCTCACATTCACCTTCAGGCTGACTGGCCCCCCCTCAGGCTGACTGGCCCCCCCTCAGGCTGACTGGCCCCCCTTCAGGCTGACTGGCCCCCCCTCAGGCCCTTTTGTCAGGCAGATTTTTCAGTTGCTCTTCCCTGGTGTCAGTGACATTGCATGGGGTTGTTGTGACCCAAGTCACAGAACCTCATGCTTGGCTTTGTTCAACCTCACTCAGCTGACCTTGGCTCATTGATCCAGTCTGTCCAGGTCCCTCTGCAGACTCTTCCTACACTCAAACAGTAGCCCCCAATTTGGTGTTGTCTGCAAACTTGCTGAGGGTGCACTCAATTTCCTCATTCAGATAAATTCTAAAGATATGAAGGTAGAATTGGGCCAAAACTGAGCCTTGTGAAAATGTCCACCTTCCTCCTTCAATCTTACTTGTCCCAAATAAAAAGCATTCTGATGTCCAGAACTAGTTATACAGAATGAATCCCTTGAGATGAAAAAATTGAAGGTATGGTATTTGATCTGAATTATTTGAAGTAGCTGTTGGTCTTTGCTTTGCTTTTTTTGACAGGTCCTGTGGTGTTCTTTCATTTATTGCCCTTTACTGTTCCTTGATGAAGACAAATTCATCAAGTGCCATTTGAAAGATCTCATTCCTTTCAAACTCAGTGACACTTCAAGGAGAGTACACTCTGGGGAAACAAGACAGGGCACTATGATTTGTTTACAGTGACACTGCATAATTATAAGTTGCACAACAAATAAATTAAGATGTATTTGTAGCAGACTTCTTTCAAAAACCCCAAATCTTTAATGTGGATGAGTTCTCTATATGAAATATAAAGTGTTGCAAAGATAGGATGGGTGCTCAGAAACAGTATTTTGGTAAACTAAACTCCAGCACCTTTAATGTTGTGATGGATGTGCTTTAAGCATAGATCTCGGCTCTGCTGTTTATTAGTTGAATGTATCTGAAAGTCAACACAAACTTATTCTAAAATTCTATTTAGCCTCATTCAGCTGAACTCCCTATGAACTTCCAAGGGCCAGCTTAGATAGGGGAAAAACATTGCATTAGAAGATATGCTCTGAATTTGCTCTTTGGGTATTGAGGCACCTGATGATAATGGAAGAGGCCATTCAAGCTTCCTAGGACAACACTGATTCTGTTAATGAGATGTAAGGATAAAAGAATGCTTACCTTATAGCTCGATTTCTTGATGGCCTTGTAATAGTAGAGATGGTTCTAGACTGCAGAAAACAAAACTGGAGTTTGAAATTGTATTTCTTGATTTATTTTTATTTGTTTTTTAGCTGTTTTGATGGCTAAAGTTAGGGTCTCTGTTGGGAGTCACAGAATGGCTGAGGTTGGAAGGAACCCAACCTTCCTGCTCAAATAAGGTCATCAAGTTGGGCCTGTGGTGGGAAATGATTTACCTCTGTGGTAAGATAGTACTCTTGCTCATGGGTCATTGAGCAGCAAAAGACCTCTGCATTTCCTGGTCTGTTTTCCTACTTCTTTTCTGCTTAGAGTAAATGAGCGTTGAGGCATCTTCTGATGATTCAAGGAAGCTTTCATCTTGCTCTCATGCTTACCTTCTTTCATGTCTTGTCACCCTTCTGCCTTATTAATTGACCAGAAACTGAGTTTATTATGTGGTATTTCACCATTGAAGTCTTTATTTTTAAGATGCAGAGGTCTAATGAATCTTTATACAATAGACTTAAAATCACCTGATTGGACTCAAGCAGCCTTTACATGATTGTAGCAGCAATGAAACATCATACAAAATTGGAAATGGGTGAGTTATTACACGGATTAATCTCTTCCCCTACCTATTCATTCTAGAGGAAGCTGTTACAGTTGTAGACTGCTGGTTTTCAATAAAAGAAGCCTCAAGGTAATGCAGCTCTGACTGCTGCTGCTTGGCTTATGCAAAAGGTTGGCAAAGGATTTCTGAATGAAAACAGCAGTTTCTTGTTTGGACCTTTACGGTGATCTTTCAGGATGCTCTTTCTTCTCCTGGAAGGAAGATAGAGGGTGTATTCTGGGTTTCTTTTGGTTGTGTTTTTTCTTGGGGGTGTGGGGAAGCTCTTTCAAACTCGTCAGGATAAATGTTCTTGGTTTTGACAGAAAACAGATTTGTGTACAGGGATGGGTAGGATCTGTGTGTTTTCAGGTACAAAAAGTAGTTGGTATCCTCTTTAGGGATAAGGTTTTAACTGAGTCTAGGACTATTACTGGAATAATTTGGCAAAATCAGCAGAGGCCTGTCTTTAGTAGGGCCCCACTGAGGTCTTGTATTGACACAGCATCAGAAAGTTGAGTTAATCAAATGGATTAGTTGTTCAAAGCAACAGATAGAACATTTTGGGTTGCCAGTGATAAATGCACTGAATGTAAGATGTTACCCAGGGTTTAGCAAACTGAGACCATCTGACTAAGTGAGAGGCACAAACAAACCTTTGCAATAACCCTGATACAGAAGAGAAATGTAGAGAGAATTAAGTGGAGTATTGAAGGTGCAATTTTATCAGAAAACTGGATGTGTCTGTCTTAGGTAGAGGAGAAGGAGGCATAGCCTGTTGACCAGCCTCATCTTTGTCTTTCCCTCCCTTGCAGCTGGTGGTGGTGCTGACCACGATGCACCCTTTTCTCTGGCCCTGGTACTGGTGCCAGAGGTGGGCGGGTGCACATAAGAAATACCCCTCTTGTGAGTTTTGGTACTACAGCCCAGGTTGTCCCTGCCTTTTAGGTGATGGTTAGCATGATTTAGGAGAAATGCTGAGTAACATAAGTACATGCTGAATATATGACTATTTTTCCTTGTTATAGTGAAGGGTGTCAGCTTCAGTATTAAAATTGCAGTTAATTGTCTTCACTTAGGCACCCTGGCCCTCAAAATGTGCTTTAAAGTTAATCTTGAGTACTGTGTCCAGTTCTGGGCCCCTCAATTTAAGAAGGACATTGAGGTTCTTGAGTGTGTCCAGAGAAGGGCAATGAGGCTGGAGAGAGGCCTCAAGCACAAGCCCTGTGAAGAGAGGCTGAGGGAGCTGGGATTATTTAGCCTGGAGAAGAGGAGGCTCAGGGGGGACCTTCTTGCTGTCTACAACTACCTGAAGGGTGGTTGTAGCCGGGGGGAGGTTACCTTCTTCTCTCAGGCAAGCAGCACCAGAACAAGAGGACACAGTCTCAAGCTGTGCCAGGGGAAGTTTAGGCTGGAGGTGAGGAGAAAGTTCTTGCCTGAGAGAGTCATTGACTGCTGGAATGGGCTGCCCAGGGAGGTGGTGGAGTCAGCGTCCCTGGAGGTGTTCAAGGTGCATTTGGACGTGGCACTTGGTGCCATGGTCTGGTCTTGAGGTCTGTGGTAATGGGTTGGACTTGACGATCTTTGAGGTCTCTTCCAACCTTGGTGATACTGTGATACTGTGCTTCTTATCAGAACTCTGCTTCATCAGTTTTAGCCAAAACCAGGACCACCTTACCTTCATAAGACTCTCTCCTTCAGCCCTTTGGCAGACCAGTTTCACAGATCTTCATTTATCAAGAACACTTACTGATTGTAACCTAACCTTGGTCCAAAAGCATTCCAAATCAATTTGCCTTCCTGGTCCATGCCAAGCTAGGTGGTTTTGCCACAACATAGGAAAGGGAAGATGGGTAAGAAACTGTCAACATTGTGACAGTAGTAGCCATGGTCAGTTTGAGCAATCAAGGGAGACTTGCTGTCCAAGAGTGTGGTGGTTGGTGATGAAGAACCTGGCCAAACTGAAACTTGCGACTCTTTCAAGCTCTTGTTCTATAGTCAAGTGCTCTTTTTTTCTATAGTGCCTGTGTTTGCAGATAAAACCTTCCTTCTGGATTTAGCAAATGAAACAGTCAAATGAGGAAAAGATGTGGCTCAAGGTCTGTGTTAAACGTGTCTCTGGTTCCTGTGCAAGTCTAGGGAACTTTTTGTCTTGTAGATGACAAGAAATGTCCAGGGTGGGTTGTTTTTCCTGCTTGGAGATGGTGGGTTGTTTTTTTCTTTCTTGATTATCTTGCATAGAAAGATTTAAAGCTTCAAGCTTTTAATATCTTTTCATTTCAGTGGGATGAGTTAGGTGATTAATGTTCCTGTGGACATAAATTGCATTCTACATAGAAAGCAGAAGTGGTTGTGACACTTGCTATTAATAGCAAGGTAGGCTGACCGCATGTGCATGTTGCTACATGACTTAAGATGACTGTTTCCAGATACCTGCTTTTGGGAAGGAGTGGCAGTGATGAGCTTTCCTCTGTGTGCACTTAATTTATGAAGTATGTGTGCTTAGGGTGGTGAGGCACTGTCACAGGTTACCCAGGGAGGTTGTGGCTGCTCCCTCCCTGGAGGTGTTGAAGGCCAGGTTGGAGGAGGCCTTGAGTGAGCTGTACTAGTGGGAGGTGTCCCTGCCTATGGCAGGGGGTTGGAACTAGATGATCCTTGAGGTCCCTTCCAACCTTACCATTCTATGATATTAATATGATAGGTGCCCTGGAAATACCTCCAATAGCTACAGGGAGCAGCAGAACACAAATCTCATTTTATATTAAGTCAAAGTTGAAGGGTGATAATTTTCTGAAAATGTGGTCAGTTCCTGTAGAACTGATGGTTGGAGGAGGGATTACAAATGCATGATAGACATTTTAATTGGTATATTTGTGCTGTTAAACAGTATATTCTTTAGAGCTAGGCACTTAATCCAGGCTCTGCAGCCTGGAGAAGAGAAGGCTTTGAGGAGACCTTAGAGTAGCTTTCCAGTATCTGAAGGGGGCCTACAGGAAGGCTGGGGAGGGACTATTGACAAGGTCTTGCAATGCTAGGACAAGGGGTAATGGGTTTAAACTGACAGAGGGGAGATTTAGACTGGATGTTAGGAGGAAGTTGTTTGCAGTGAGGGTGGTGAGGCACTGGAACAGGTTGCCCAGGGAGGTTGTGGCTGCTCCCTCCCTGGAGGTGTTCAAGGCCAGATTGGATGAGGCCTTGAGTAACCTGTACTAGTGGGAGGTGTCCCTGCCTATGGCAGGGGGTTGGAACTAGATGATCTTTGAGGTCCCTTCCAACCTTACCATTCTATGATTTTAATCAATAAGATGTCAGTCAGTGTTATGTATACTACTTGAGGAGATTAAACACAAATTTTGAGAGAACAAAGCTGTTGTAAACATTCTTAATAAAGTTCATGAGGTTAACTTCCTACTTGCTCGAGCTTTCAATAATTAGCTTCCTTCATGTCTGTCCCTTGCCTTGCCCCTTGCTTGTAGAGTTCTCCTCAAGTTCAGAAACTTGGTTCCCAGCCTGGCTTTAATATTTACTATGTGCTGTCCCCTGTTGTCTTGAAAATGGGCTGTGTTTTTTTTTCTTCAGCAGAAAGGCAGTACTCTTCTGTCTTGGCTTGGCTATTTTATCTGAACTGCTTGACATAATGCTTAAATAAAGCTTTAAAGAAAATTCATGCACTCAAGTAATTCGTTAACATGTCTGTGCTTCAGAAAAGGGAAGGGAGAGAGTGTCTCTGTGCTGGCTGATCAAGAGAAACTCAATATCCACTTATTTTGCTTGAAAGAACTTACATAAAAATTCTGAATTCCAAATACCTGTCCCCAGATTGCATCAGAAATGATGATCTTTATGTTGCTGATACTTTAGGGCTCTGAAGTTTTGAGGTTGCTTTTAATTTACAACTGTTCTTATTCTCTCTTTCCCCTTTTTTTTGGTCATGCTCAAAATATTTGGAGAAAAATCTAAGTCTGGAAATAAACAGATTTATTACACTGTTCAAAGTTTCTGTATCCTACTCAATGGACAGCTGGGATCAGCACAGAAGAAAAGTGTTTCTTGAAAGACAGCAGAGGCAGCAGGCTGTCACTGGGAAATGAGAAAATAATTTCACAGCACATTTGTAGTAATCCTGGAATACTGAGTGTAGGATGACAGGTAGCTGACATGGTATTCAGCTTTCAATACCCTTGTGAGCTAACTGTGTTGTGCTTTTTTTGCAATGTTTGCTTTATATAGTTACTTTTCCAGTTTGGATCCTAAAACTGTTGGAGCAGCTAGGAATGGAAAGTGTCAGCCTCTGTCAGCCTCTTTCAGTCTCGACTAAATTGCCGCCTTTTCCCTCTCATCAGTCTTTTTCTCCATTCTGGCGCCACCTTAAGTTTTTGAACTGTTTCTGGTCCAAATAATCTGACAAGAGAAATGTTCTGGGGGTTAGTGTCCTTTCCATTAGGAGTTTTGGTAGAAACAAAACAGACAAGCTGACTAGTCTGCTCAGTGTTTGTCCAGTTACTCGAGCTGCTCATCTAATGGGCTCTGCCAGGGAGCATGTCCCAGCTCTGGCCAGAGTTGTCTTCCTGTCTTCCACAGTGACTTACTGCCTTTTTTGGTTCTGTTGTTCCTTTCCTTCAATTCCATAAAAAGGGATACTTCAGAACAAGGCCAGTTAAGACTGAGGTTTTTTACTTTTTTTTCCACCCTGAACCACTTGTTTATATAGTGACCAACCTAGTGAGGTCCTGTATTCAACTGGAGTCTTGCTGGGTTGTAGGAATGAGCATTGGTGTTCCTTCTGGTTTTGAAAAGCCAATGAAAATGTCCTCTTCTAACAGCACTGTATAGCTAAATGAGTCTTTGTTTTGGAGATAGGAAATCCAAATGACAAAACTTAAAAAAAATTACTTACAAATTCATTATAATAGAGAACTGTGTAGAGGATGTCAAGAGATGTTTGCATGCACAGAGACTTAGAACCATAGAATGAAAGGGTTGGAAGGGACCTCAAGGATCATCTAGTTCCAACATCCTGCCATAGGCAGGGACCCCTCCCACTAGTACAGCTCACTCAAGGCCTCCTCCAACCTGGCCTTCAACACCTCCAGGGAGGGAGCAGCCACAACCTCCCTGGGCAACCTGTTCCTGTGCCTCAACACCCTCACTGCAAGGAACTTCCTCCTAACATCCAGTCTAAATCTTCCCTCTGCCAGTTTAAACCCATTGCCCCTTGTCCTGGCATTGCAAGACCTTGTCAATAGTCCCTCCCCAGTCTTCCTGTAGGCCCCCTTCAGATCCTGGAAGGCTACTATCAGGTCCCCTCGAAGCCTTCTCTTCTCCAGGCTGCAGAGCCCCAACTCTCTCAGCCTGTCCTCATAGGAGAGCTGCTGCAGCCCTCTGATCATCTTTGTGGCCCTCCTCTGGACCCGCTCCAACACTCCCATGTCCTTCCTGTGTTGGGGGCTCCAGAACTGCACACAGTACTGGAATGATGGGAATTGGATAGCAGTGAGTACAAACCAAGAGCTTTTAAAGAGGCTAATGAGTATTAAAGTATTTGGGAAGTCTTTGACAGGTGGGATCTAAAAGACTACTGGGTCCTTTCAATCTTAACAGCAGTGAGGAGAAGGAATCTGGCCTTTCCTCCAGGAGGCTCTGGATCAGTGTTAGTGTGGTTCCCTATGGTAGCAGTACTATGAAAAATTCAACTTCTGCTTACTTTCACTGGTAACTGTTGGCTGTTTAATCTGATACTTCCCCAATAGTGTTGTGTGAAAGGCTGAAAAATTATC
This sequence comes from Eubucco bourcierii, assembly GCA_013396675.1. Taxonomy (NCBI): domain Eukaryota; kingdom Metazoa; phylum Chordata; class Aves; order Piciformes; family Ramphastidae; genus Eubucco; species Eubucco bourcierii. Next base: position 47,409 of record VWZE01016284.1, on the reverse strand, counting down.
TCATGTCACAAGTATTAACTGACATGTTATCTAGGGAAAAATTGAACCTGGTGTATTAATTGCATCAATCTGATTTTATTAATTACTATTATTGGGACACAATTCATGCTATGCATGGTAATTCCTTTTAAGGAAACTTGGTTAATTCCACTCAGACCAGGAATAAATGTGGAATTCAATACTGAAGGTAATCAACTGCAGTAGCAACTTGCCTAGGGGTGCAGAGGATTCTTTGTCACTTGGAGCCTTCAGGTCAAGATGAGATGTGTGTCTTGAGGGGTATTGGCTGGTTAAGGTAGCGTATGTGAGATGGATGCAGGAGTTATTGTGGTGCTCTACAAGGTGCTATGCAGGAGGTTGGGATTATCATCTGTGGTGGTTTGGGAGTTCCCTGCCCCCCACACTTCATAAAATGACCCAGACTAGAACTCAGCCAGCTGGAAGTTAAGGACTGAAGCTCTATTTACAGCTCAGCACAATGTACAAGCAGAGATATACACTATAGACAGGAATAGTTACAGAAACAGACAAGCTAAAGGGAATACAGAAACACAACTCCCCTCCCAGAAATCAGAGACCCCAGGAGGGGCTCCCAACCACCCTTCCACCTTCTCCCCACCCCTGTACCTTACCCCAAGGTTTGCCTTATGCACAAGGTGTGTTAGGAGGATCAGCCAGGGAAGTTAGAAGGAAAGTGGTTAGTGGGGATTAATCAGCAGACAGAAGAAAAGCCAGAAGCTAGACCACCCAAGACACTATGCCCCTACAGACTCTGTTATCTAATGTTTTGAGTTCTTCTCTTAAACATCTCAGCAAGCCTATGAGTGAAGTAGATATCATGTTTTCCTTTCACAGGCTATAGTTCAATTTTTTTCTATTAAAATATTCCAATTAACCTCAAACCAGCACATCATGGGTCCTTCTGGATCACCATGGTTGTTGCTGTATATCATTCCTAGTGACAGAGGGTGAAAAATCATGAGTCACAAGCATAGATGAAGAGACCTTAAGGACCATTCTTCAAATGGCTGAAGTCTTTAAGTCTTTACTTTAAATAATAAAAATAAACATTTGTACTGGTTTGAGGGTAATTGGAATGTTTCAGTGAAAAGAAATTATATGGTGATGTTTGCTTCACTCATAGGCTACCTGAGATGTATAAGAACAAGGGCACAAATATAGATAAGAGAGTGTCTTGCTCTCTCTGGGAGCTTGTGTGTCTTTTGGCCTCTCTGCTGTGTAACTGAACTAATCACTAATCACTAATCTGCTTCTAACCCCCCTTCCTGATCCTTGAAACTCACCTTGCATGTAAGGCAGACCCTAGGGTAAGGTAGAGAGCTGGGGAGAAGGTGGCAGGGTGGTTGGGAACCCCTCCTGGGGTCTCTGATTTCTGGGAGGGGAGTTGTGTTTCTGTATCATAGAATCATAGAATGGTAAGGTTGGAAGGGACCTCAAGGATCAGCTAGTTCCAACCCCCTGCCATAGGCAGGGACACCTCCCACTAGTACAGGTTACTCAAGGCCTCATCCAATCTGGCCTTGAACACCTCCAGGGAAGGAGCAGCCACAACCTCCCTGGGCAACCTGTTCCAGTGCCTCACCACCCTCACTGTAAAGAACTTCCTCCTAACATCCAGTCTAAATCTCCCCTCTGCCAGTTTAAACCCATTGCCCCTTGTCCTGTCGTTGCAGGACCTTGTAAATAATCCTTCCCCAGCCTTCCTGTAGGCCCCCTTCAGATACTGGAAGGCTACTATCAGGTCCCCTCGAAGCCTTCTCTTCTCCAGGCTGAAGAGCCCCAACTCCCTCAGCCTGTCCTCATAGGAGAGCTGCTCCAGCCCTCTGATCATCTTTGTGGCCCTCCTCTGGACCCGCTCCAACACTTCCATGTCCTTCCTGTGCTGAGGGTTCCAGAACTGCACACAGTACTCCAGGTGGGGTCTGACGAGAGCAGAGTAAAGGGGCAGAATCCCCTCCCTTGCCCTGCTGGCCACGCTGCTCTTGATGCAGCCTAGGACTCGGTTGGCTGTCTGGGCTGCATGTGCACACTGCAGGCTCATGTTGAGCTTTTCATCAACCCAGACTCCAAGGTCCTTTTCCTCAGGGCTGCTCTCCAGCCATTCACCACCCAGCCTGTATTTGTGCTTGGGATTGTGCCTACCCAGGTGCAGGACCTTACACTTGGCCTTATTGAATTTCATCAGGTTGGCCTGGGCCCAACTCTCCAGCCTGTCCAGGTCCCTCTGGATGGCATCCCTGCCCTCTAGCAAGTCGACTGTGCCACACAGCTTGGTGTCATCTGCAAACTTGCTGAGGGTGCACTCCATTCCTCTGTCCATGTCACTGACAAAGATGTTAAACAGCACTGGTGCCAGCACTGACCCCTGAGGGACACCACTTGTCACTGGTCTCCAGGTGGACATTGTGCCCTTGATCGCCACTCTCTGGGTTCGACCATCCAGCCAATTCCTTATCCAGCGAGTGGTCCATCCATCAAGTCCATGCTTTTCCAGTTTGGTGACCAGGATGTCATGTGGGACAGAGTCAAATGCCTTACTCAGGTCCAGGTAGATGACATCAGCTACCCTTCCCTTGTCCACTGTCACTGTGACTTCATCATAGAAAGCCACTAAATTTGCCAGGCAAGATCTGCCCTTGGTGAAGCCATTGCTGGTTCCCACCAATCACCTCTGCTTTGTTTTCCATTTGCCTTAGCAGGACTTTCAGCAGGAATCACCTTTAACTTGTATATTTCTGTATATAGTTGTAAATATTCATGTGTATTGTGTACATATCTGCTTGTCTATTGTGCTAAACTTGTAAGTATAGATTTATTCCTTAGCTTCCAGCCAGCTGAGTGTAATCTGGGTGATTTTCACAGTGTGAGGGTGTGGGTAACTCCCAAACCATCACAACATTTGACTCCTACCTTAACACTTATGTAGTCAGTATGCTTCACTTTAATTAGGTTCCTTAATTAAAAGATGGTGAGTAAAGTTATGCTTCACTATGAGCTGTGCTGATTTTTGTCTCTTTCATGGCAGTTCTTACCATCTGAAACATTTTGCTTGTTCATTTTTAGTCTGGAGAGTTTGCCTGTCCGGATCACATCATGATGGCATGAGTGCTTATGGTGGTATGAGCAGAAGAGGGGAGTGAGGTGTGTGGGAGGAAATCACAACCTTCCTCTGGGAACAGAGAAACCACTTTTCAACAACAGTACTGATTTATGCTTATAGTTATGCTGTAAAAGGACACTCAGCTCCAGAAGTATGCCTTAGGAATGATTTGACATGTAAAACATAATAATCTTTCTGAAGCTAGTTAGTTCAGGGAGCAAACCTTTCCTCAGAAAAGGCAACGTGTCAAAGAGTGGCTCCTATTTAAGTCCCCACTCCCTTTTTTTTTTCCCCTCTAACCTCTTCTGTAAATCTATTCTACTCCTAAAAATGCTGCTTAAGGTTAATGTCAGATGGGGAAATATGTGGCTGTGAAACTACTAATATGGAAGTAACAGAAATTATTTTAATTCCTTTAAGCAACCTATCCATTTTCAGCTTTATTACTGTGTGGTCATTGCTTGTCTCCTTGCTTGGATGATTTGAGCAGGGCAGGGGAAGCTTGGCAAAGGTTGGAGACCTGACTGAAGGGGCAGATTGACTTTTTTCTGTTGACATTTGTCCAGGCTGGACAACTGTATTGAAACTCTGTGCATGTCTTCATTTGCTTGGTTTCTGAAGTTATTTCCCTAGCTCTTGGGCTTTATCTCTTGTTCTCAGAAAATTGGTGTGCTTGCTACCTGAACAGCAGTTTTCCCCTGTTGCTTGTGCTTCACTTCTTCTGAAGGTTTGCTCTAAGAAGGGTAGGAAGAAATGTAAGTTCATTTAGCTTTAGCATCAGAGCAGTTGTAGTTCACTTCAGCTGCTTAAGTCACAAACCCCTTCAGCTCCATATACCTCTGAGAGCATGGAAAGGAAAGGGCCATAAGGGAGAAGGGCTGCTTTCTGTCAAGAGTTATGACTGTGTTTGAAACTGCCTGTTGCTATGGCAGACCCAAGGGAGTGAAAGCTGCTGTATCTGCCAGTGGAAGTAAAACAGCAAGATCTAGCCCTGGGGCTGGTAGGGATTGTGAATGAAGAAAATCCACCTATTTCCTCTATATTCATAGAATCATGGAATGGTAAGGTTGGAAGGGACCTCAAGGATCATCTAATTCCACCCCCCTACCATAGGCCAGGGACACCTCCCACTAGTACAGCTCACTCAAGGCCTCCTCCAACCTGGCCTTGAACACCTCCAGGGAGGGAGCAGCCACAACCTCCCTGGGCAACCTGTTCCAGTGCCTTACCACCCTCACTGTAAAGAACTTCCTCCTAACATCCAGTCTAAATCTCCCCTCTGTCAGTTTAAACCCGTTGCCCTTTGTCCTGTCATTGCAAGACCTTGTAAATAGTCCCTCTCCAGCCTTCCTGTAGGCCCCCTTCAGATACTGGAAGGCTACTATCAGGTCTCCTGAAAACCTTCTCTTCCAGGTGGACATTGTGCCATTGATCACCACTCTCTGGGTGCGACCATCCAGCCAATTCCTTATCCAGCAGTGCTCCACTCATCCAGTCCATGTTTTTCCAGTTTGGTGACCAGGATGCCATGTGGGACAGAGTCAAATGCCTTACTCAGCTCCAGGTAGATGCCATCAGTTGCCCTTCCCTTGTCCACTGTCGCTGTGACTTCATCATAAAAAGCCACCAAATTTGTCAGGCAAGATATGGCAGATAATGGAACAGTGGACTTGAGGCACTGTGGCAATGAGCTGCTGAGAGAGTTAATTTGCATTAGTTAAAGGCAAAATAAGCTACTGCCCTCAACTAGAACACCAAAAATTACACAGGCTTGATTGCCACCTTCTCTTGCAATCTCTAAACAGTAGGTGAAGAGTGTGTGAAATTATACTGAAGTTTTTGGGTTTGCCTATGTTGTTTTTAAATAACTGTGAGGAACTTTCTTTAACTGAAGAACTACATTTTGTTTTTTAAAGTGCAAATGAGAATACATTCCATGAATGAGAGAAAGATCTTCAAAAGTTAATGTCTGAAAGTTTTTTTTCTTACATTTGTTAAAATTTTCTTGTTTAGCTTATGGGTACATGGTTGAGATGGCAAACTGGTAATAAGGTTCACATTGTTGCAAGATTTGTGTTCTTGTGAAAACCAGCAAGCTCTGCACCTTGGCTTCTCATCCAGCACCATGGCTGTTTAAGAAGAGTGACTGTTAAATAGTCATTGAAAATGTCGAGGGAAGATTAACTCTGTTGGAACACTGTTGTTTGAGAGGAGAGAAGATTGAGTGTTTCTTAGTGAAAATACAGATTATTTACAACAAGGTGATCCTCAGTCCCTGAGGTTATGATGAAGATTACTTGTGGGTTTTTTGTGAAATGCTCTTTTTTGTGTATGTGCTGGGAAAATAAAAATATTGCCATTCTGTGGAGCTGCAGGCTCTCTGCTCAGCATGATGTGGGCCTGGATCCCTGCTGGCACTTACAGAGAAACCAGTCAGTTACAAGCTTAAGAAACGGATCTGCTTAAATGCACTTGCTTCAGTCATAAAAAGCCACCTAATAGCATTTTAGGTCCAGCTTTGACAGATTTTCTTTCCTTTGTTTTGCTTCAGCAGCTCAGACACATCCTGAAAGTCAGTTACCCAATCGTAAGCATCTGATGCTACTCAGAACTTTAAATGTTTTAAGACCCTGCATGGGATGAGCAGATATGATGTAGGCTGCAGGGTCTCATCTGCTTGCAGCTGTGGAAAGAAAAAGTAAGGTGCCTGTATATGTTGGCAGATGAGATGCCTATGATCAGTCTGAGTTCCACCCTAAATCTCTAGTTTTTCAGCCCTGATAAGAAAGACAGAGAAGTATCTTTTTACCTTGTATATATATAGGTATAATAGGAGAAGGGGTAATGGTTTAAAATTACACCAAGCTATGTTGCACAGTCAACTTGCTAGAGAGCAGGGATCCATCCAGAGGGACCTGGACAGGC
>VWZE01016284.1:8566-41034 GCA_013396675.1 Eubucco bourcierii | reverse complement strand
ACTATTGACAAGGTCTTGCAATGCCAGGACAAGGGGCAATGGGTTTAAACTGGCAGAGGGAAGATTTAGACTGGATGTCAGGAAGAAGTTCTTTCCAGTGAGGGTGGTGAGGCACTGGAACAGGTTGCCCAGGGAGGATTGGAGGAGGTTTCCTAGAGAAGCTGTATGCCCTGTCCCTGGATATGTTCAAGGTTTGGCATGAGAGCTTGGAGCTATCTGATCATGATTGTTTGAGGCTAATTGGATATTTTAATGAAAAAAAATGTTAGATTGTAGGCTGTGGAAAGAAAACAATGGTGATGTCTACTTCACTCATAGGCTTGGTGAGATGTATTAAAACAAGGACACAAACATAGATAATGCAGAGAGCATCTCTCTCTGGGAGCTGCTGTCTTCTGGGCTTCTGTTGTGTAACCTAAGCACTCTGCTTCTAACCCCCTTGCCAATCCTCCAAACTCACCTTGCATGTAAGGCAGACCCTGGGATAAAGTGGAAGGGTGGTTGGGAGCCCCTCCTGGGGACTCTGATTTCTGGGAGGGGAGTTGTATTGCTGTGTTACCTTTAACTTGTATATTTCTGTAAATATTCCTGTGTATTGTGTATATCTCTGCTTGTACATTGTGCTAAGCTGTAAATAGAGCTTCAGTCCTTAACTCCCAGCTGACTGAGTCTAGCCTGGGTGATTTTCATAGCATGGGGGAGCAGATAACTCCCAAACCATCACAGTAGTGAAAGATGTCATTGCCCATAGCAAAAGGATTAGAACTAGACCATCTTTGAACGTCTTGTGCAACACAAACCATTCTGTTATGGCAACATTGTAGTGAAATGCTGAGTAGCATAGGCTTCTGGTAGCATAGATTTTGTTGATTTAAAAGTCTGAAGGCAGGTCTGATGTGACCTTCTGATCTTCAGCTGCGCAGCTTCCCCTACTCCCACAACACTGCTTAACTTTGCCTTTTTTCCTCATAGCGTTGCTAGTTCCACACCTTTTGGCATGTCTAAAAATGCAATTAAAACCATTTATTCTGCTATTTTGTTTGCTCTGTTGTAGGGATGCATCAATAAAACTTCTAAAGAGCACTTCACAAAGCATAGACCAAGATTTACAATGCACAGTAAGAATCTTGTACAGGATAACTTAATTCTTGAGTGCTGGCACACAGTCTCCCACTAAAACTGTGAGATTACTTTCTGCTTTTCAAGAGTTTGGTAGTTGCAGTTTCTTTGGAATTTGTTATTTTTCTTCTGTCTCTCAACATAGTGGCTCAGTAACTTCTGCCATGTTTGACTCGAGTAATACATCTTTGACAGGAATGTTTACAAGAACAGACAAAGGACACTGTAATTGCAGTACCACTTTCCTAGTAAGACCACCTGCCAATCTAAACACGTCTGTAGGCATACAGATTCATGGGTCCCATAGTGACCAAAGAGGAAACCTTTTTCCAGTCTGGGAAAGAGATTCATGAGGCAGGAAAACTGTGCAGGTAACAGTTCTTGTTACAGGTTTGTCCATCACAGAAGACAAAGCCAATAGAACAAGCCTTTGAATACAGGTTTGTATAACATTTTCAGTCTATCCTACCTTATCTATAGGAGTTTGATTTTATTTATTCCTTCAGAAGATGATGCTTAATTTTGTGGCACTGAGATATTAAGTAATGTGTTATTCCCTTGGTTTTGAGGCTATATATTATGCAAGTTGATTTAGGTATTACTGAGTTTGCTGTGACATCTAAGCCTCTGAAAGCCAAATACTTTGCCTTGATCCAGAAAATGATGGGGGCCAAGAGATAGTCTTGCTGAAATGCACCTTGTCAAAACAAAAATTTCAGAAATTGGAACTGAGGAACTTTCTCTCCCCAAGTACAAAGGAAGCATCCAAGAACAGACCTTGGCTTTTTGGACTCAGAGTGTAAAATCTTGTGGTCAGGGCTGAATTCTCCCACCTGTTCAGACAGTTAATGTATTTGGAGAGATTTGTGAAATACGTCAGCTGAATTAGAAGCTGGCTTTGCGTAATCAACAAGTACTGAGAAGCAGTCTGTCTTAAGTCAGTTTTGTTCTTTAAAATGTATTATCTGAAACTTTAGGCAGCTGCATCCTGCATTTGGGAATCTGCATTTCTAAACCTTTAAGAGTTTAATCTAGTAAAAACAGGTATTAAGGAGGCGAGAGGGGACTGGTGGTTATTGCCCTGCATTATCACACACTGTGGTGTGACTGAGCACAGCTGACTTGTCATTCTAAAGCTCTCTGAGTGGGCAAAAGAGGGAGGAAAAAAGAATTGAGGGCAAGGAAAGAAGCCAATAACATGGAAGTGAACCATGATCTTGCACCTGGGTAGGCACAATCCCAAGCACAAATCCAGGTTGGGTGGTGAATGGCTGGAGAGCAGCCCTAAGGAAAAGGACCTGAGGGTCTGTGGTGATGAAAAGCTCAACGTGAGCCTGCAGTGTGCACATGCAGCCCAGACAGCAACCGAGTCCTGGGCTGCATCAAGAGCAGCGTGGCCAGCAGGGCAAGGGAGGGGATTCTGCCCCTTCACTCTGCTCTTGTCAGACCCCACCTGGAGTACTGTGTGCAGTTCTGGAGCACTCAGCACAGGAAGGACATGGAACTATTGGAGTGAGTCCAGAGGAGGGCCACAAAGATGATCAGAGGGCTGGAGCAGCTCTGCTATGAGGACAGACTAAGGGAGTTGGGGCTCTGCAGCCTGGAGAAGAGAAGGCTTTGAGGAGACCTGATAGTAGCCTTCCAGTATCTGAAGGGGCCCTACAGGAAGGCTGGGGAGGGACTACTGACAAGGTCTTGCAATGCCAGGACAAGGGGCAATGGGTTTAAACTAGCAGTGGGAAAATTTTGACTAGATGTCAGGAGGAAGTTCTTTGCAGTGAGGGTGGTGAGGCACTGGAACAGGTTGCCCAGGGACGTTGTTGTGGATGCTCCCTCCCTGGAAGTGGTCAAGGCCAGGCTGGAGGAGGCCTTGAGTGAGCTGTAGTAGTGGGAGGTGTCCCTGCCTATGGCAGGGGGTTGGAACTAGATGATCCTTGAGTTCACTTCCAACCTTACCATTCTATGATGTGCAACATGCAAATAATCCTCATCTTGAGGAGATGGAACAACTCATGGATGATGAGATTGATGAAGACAGAGAAGATGCAGGTGAAGATGCCAGTACAAAGCAGCAGCCTGGATTCGTGACTGCTTCTTGGTCTTTTATCACAACCTTCTTCACTGCAGCCTCTGACATTCTATGATTCACATTGCTCATCCTTGAGGGCCCTCCACAGGTTGGCAATTGAAGTGGAAAAGGAACTGCTCTCGGCAGCCTCAGTAGTGACAGGTAGAAGTGGAGCAGATTCTAGAGAGTATTTTAAATAAAGTGCAATCCATGGAAAATTTCTGATGTTATCTTTTTTGATCATGGTGTACAAAAAAGGTGCAATATCTTTGTACACCATGATCAAAAGCCCAGGATGAAGGACTGTGTTGGGATTCAGCCTCTCATTTAAGGTGAGCAAACAAAAAACCACAACAAAAACAGCAAAGGGTAGAAAACAAACAACCAACCCCCCCCAAACCAACAATAAAAACCCTACAATAACAACAAAACTAGCCACACAAAAGAAAACCAACCAAAACAACAAAACCCCACCAAAAGCTCAAATACAAGCAAAGCAGAACTCCACATATATCTCTTTTTTATATATATTAAAAAATACCTATCTTATATATATATGAGAGAGAGAAGAGAGGGAGGGAGGGGAGATATAAAATATATATAGTCTTTGAGAGGAGTGTTCATTCTTTCAGAGTGCTCTTTGGATGGGCTGAAATACTGTTTTGAAGCAGATAAGTAGATGGGGAGATTCTCTCGTGTTTTAGGAAGCCATTGAAAGCTCAGTGCTGCTGTTCAAGACTGCAGTATGTGATCAGTTGGGGCTGAGCAGCTCTGAAGAGACAGTCAGAGGAGGTTTCTCTGTAATCAGATGTGATGTGCCTGAGGAGAGCTTATTCTTACAGCTTTGAGTTGATGTGATGAAGGTTGAAGTCTTAAAGCAGCAACAGAATAGGAGTTAGATAGCTGTTGAAATGCTGTTTTCAAGATTTGCAAGCAGTCAAAGGGAAAACTTAGCTGGCAGGTGTTACCAGGGAGGTTCTTGTTGAATCTAGTAGCCTCTTTTGTGGGAGCTCATTTGCTGCTTTACACTAGCAAGGACAATGCTGAAAGTTGTGCTGTGGTGGTGGTGTTTTTTATGTTGCTCTAGAATTACTAAAGTCATTGGTTCATTAGTAACTAAGGAACAGAAGCATTTACAGGAAAAACTTGTAGAAACTGACAATAAACTTTTCTCTGAAAGAGAAGTTGTTTTGGTTCTCTTTTTTTTTTTTTTTAATATATATATGTATTGTGAAGGTTGAGGAATTTGTCCAGAGTGATTCAACTGCTGACCAAGTAAAATTGTTGTAAAATACGTCTTGATATAACATTAATCATGCTTCTCATCTGATCAGTCAAGCAGCCCTACAGAAAGTACTGAGAGTAATGACTACCTCAAGGGATCACAGCCTTAGGTAATGTCAGATAACTACAATGAACTTAATACTGGGCAACATAATATGAGAAGAGAATGCGATAAATACAGAAATCTGGAGGATGTCAGATTTCCTAAACTATGATCTCATTTTTATGAGTTCAGGACAAGGTACTGCTCAGGTGTCTTTAATATTACTTTTGTACTGTCTAGAGCCAGAGCTGTAATTTTTGATTTACCTCCTTCTTTGACATACTTACTGTCCTTTAAGTACTGAAACTGGACAGTCGGGAACATTGCCTATAATGGATTCGGATTCGCTCGTTACACAAAAGTTGAGCTAAATAGTTACAAAATGTTCAGTCTGGTACCCTTTGAGGAGTGAGGGGGATGCATTGAGTAGTAAACCCTTCTCCCATACTAAAACTTCCAGAATGTCTCTTAGAATCATAGAACGGTAAGGTTGGAAGGGACCTCAAGGATCATCTAGTTCCAACTCCCTGCCATAGGCAGGGACACCTCCCACTAGTACAGCTCACTCAAGGCCTCATCCAACCTGACCTTGAACACCTCCAGGGAGGGAGCAGCCACAACCTCCCTGGGCAACCTGTGCCAGTGCCTCACCACCCTCACTGGAAAGAACTTCCTCCTAATATCTAGTCTAAACCTTCCTTCTACCAGTTTAAACCCATTGCCCCTTGTCCTGTTGTTGCAAGACTTCATCAGTAGTCCCTCCCCCAGCCTTCCTGTAGGGCCTCTTCAGATACTGGAAGGTTACTATCAGGTCTCCTCAAAGCCTTCTCATCTCCAGGCTGCAGAGCTCCAACTCTCTCAGCCTGTCCTCACAGCAGAACTGCTCCAGCTCTCTGATCATCCTCGTGGCCCTCCTCTGGACCTGCTCCAACACTTCCATGTCCTTCCTGTGCTGAGGGCTCCAGAACTGCACACAGGACTCCAGGTGGGGTCTGACAAGAGCAGAGTGAAGGGACAGAATCCCCTCCCTTGCCCTGCTGGCCATGCTGCTCTTGATGCAATCTTGGTTCCATCTTGATCTAATCTTGGTTAGAGTTGTTTCCTCACTTTATGAGAAGACAATGTAAGTAGAGCGTTTCTACTTCTTTCATTAAATGGAGAGGTGGATGCCTGCTGCCTTTTTTTTTTTTTTTTTTCCCTGAGAAATAAAACTGCTTATTCCTGCATTGAGGAAGGTAATAAATAAAAACTTTGTGTAGAAGAAAATGCTTTAAGGCTTGGCAACTCCAAAAGAGCTTATTTTCTTAGTGCAAGCAGTTTTAGGATATTTTCAGGCTATTTTATAAAGTGGAATATTGATTGTGAATGAAACTCTGTATGCATCTTGATCTGGTAATGATTTTAAAAACTGGGTTTAGATTAACTTGATCTGCATGCATGATCAGTAACTCAGTAATTTTTTTAGAAGATGTGTGACAGCAGCTTCTGAAATTATTCTGCATCAGTTTGAGTTCTTTCTGAAACTGTTTCTTGTTAAAGTCTTAACCTGTTGATGAGAGGGTGGTGAAGCATTTTACTGCCCTGGTAGAATTAAGACCTTTGAAACATTACATAACCCAAAAATTACTTTAAGACTGCCTAGAGAGAAACAGGTTTGAAACTTGTTCCCTGTCCCTCTACTTTGCTCATCCATCCTTATTCAGCCTGGGTGGATCTGTAGATGGCACTTCAGAGTTACAAGCTGTGCTTCTTTATGCATGCTTGTAGTCCTAATTTAGGTGGTGATCTTTTATTTCTTCTCCAGCTGTGCAGAATACTCTGCACTCTGGTACCAACTTGACCCAGGAACCTTGTCCTCATATGTTTTTAGTGCCTTGTCCTGAACAGAGATCACTACGCTACAGGTTTGTGTATTTCCACAGGTTCATGGCTTTCTAATTAAGCAGGATGCGTTAATTTTGCACCAGAGACTTCAACACAAACAGATGTTGGGAATGTTTATTGGCACAGATAAAATGATTTGAATTTGGCATACAAGGGTCAGTGTTTCAAAGATCCACAGTCTTGTGCTTTTGACATCAAGGGGAGCTGGCTAATTTCTTCTGAAGCTGTGGCCATGAGGCTGTAGCTATGGTTAAGTTGCAGGAATATATAGGCAGTTATTCTTGAATCATAGAATGGTAAGGTTGGAAGGGACCTCAAGGATCATCTAGTTCCAACCTCCTGCCATAGGCAGGGACACCTCCCACTAGTACAGCTCACTCAAGGCCTCCTCCAACCTGGCCTTCAACACCTCCAGGGAGGGAGCATCCACAACCTCCCTGGGCAACCTGTTCCAGTGCCTCACCACCCTCACTGCAAAGAACTTCCTCCTAACATCCAGTCTAAATCTTCCCTCTGCCAGTTTAAACCCATTGCCCCTTGTCCTGTCATTGCAGGACCTTGTAAATAATCCTTCCCCAGCCTTCCTGTAGGCCCCCTTCAGATACTGGAAGGCTACTATCAGGTCTCCTGGAAACCTTCTCTTCTCCAGGCTGCAGAGCCCCAACTCTCTCAGCCTGTCTTCATAGAAGAGCTACTGCAGCCCTCTGATCATCTTTGTGGCCCTCTTCTGGATCACAACACTTGTATCTACTAACTGTTGTGTTTCTCATCACATGTGCAAGAGCATTTTATAATTTTATGTAGTGACTTAATCCAGACAGAAGCAGATGCATCTGGTGGTCTGTTTTAGATTGTTTGCTTTTTTTGTTTGTTTTGGTTTTGGTTTGGTTTTGGTTTGGTTTGGTTTTGTGGTGTGTTGGGTGGTGGGTGGTGTGTGTTGGGTGGTGGGTGGTGTGTTTTTCAAATGCTTTGAGAACTTGAGAGGCCTGTATTCAAAACTTGCCACTTCTTCTGTACCAAGGTGATTGCACTTCTGTCTGTATTTCAGGTCGCATCAGTTGTAGCAGAGAGCATTCTGTTTGGCTTTCCTGAAACGCAGTAGAGGTTTAAAGTAGTTTCTTTGTTTTAAAAGCTTTTTGTAGCTTGATTTACTTCTAATCATCTGAAATAGGTTTAGAAATATAAGTGGAAACCAGAATAGTTGTCAAAGCTATAAGGCTACACTTTGACACAAAGTAAATAACCTTTCTATTAATAAACTGAGAGCTGGGATTAGACTTTTCCTCCATTCAGTGTTAGTACGGTGTATGTGGTCTGGAGTACTGTGTGCAATTCTGGAGCTTCCAACACAGGAAGGACATGGAAGTGTTGGAACAGGTCCAGAGGGCCACAAAGATGATCAGAGGGCTGGAGCAGCTCTGCTGTGAGAACAGGCTACAAGAGTTGAAGCACTGCAGCCTGGAGTAGAGAAGGCTTTGAGAAGACCTGATAGTAGCCTTCCAGTATCTGAAGGGGGCCTACAGGAAGGCTGGGGAGGGACTATTGACAAGGTCTTGGCAATGACAGGACAAGGGGCAATGGGTTTAAACTGGCAGAGGGAAGATTTAGACTGGATGTTAGGAGGAAGTTCTTTCCAGTGAGGGTGGTGAGACACAGGCACAGGTTGCCCAGGGAGGTTGTGGCTGCTCCCTCCCTGGAGGTGTTGAAGGCCAGGTTGGATGAGGCCTTGAGTGAGCTGTACTAGTGGGAGGTGTCCCTGCCTATGGTAGGGAGTTGGAACTAGATGATCCTTGAGGTCCTTTCCAACTTTACCATTCTATGTGTGTCCAAGACATCCATGCTGAGCCTTCCTCTGGAAAATTAATGCTGGATTTTCTGTATTATTGATGATTTACAGGCTACTAATCCCAACATTTGGAAATCAATTTATGCTAAATGTCAGTTCTTCTTTTCCCTCCTCACATCTTTTTACTTAAATGCAGTAAATGAACTGATCCTCTGTGAGCTAGGTGGGACATCTGCTAGAGTTGTGCAAGCAGTCAGCCCTAAATTTTACAGTTTAATAACAGCTAATTTCCTTTGTGCTCAGACAGTTTGTACATACTTTCCTCTGCTCCCTCAGGGATCCCCTGAGGGATGATGGTGAACCCTGCAGGCTGGCAAACTGCAGAAAAGGAGGTCTCTACTTTTCCTGTGGTTTCAGCAAAAAAATATACTGGATGTGGGGAGAAACTCTTGCTCACGGAATAAAAGTTGAACTTCAAAAGTTTTCATCCACTTTCTAGAAGAATGTTTGGGCAGTATTCTCTGAATACAGCAAATTAATTTGGTCTCCATTATAGAATAGCAGAAATACTGCTTTTGGAAATAAACTCTGTGCTAAAAGGACTTGCTGCTCTTGCTGCTGTTCCTGTCTTCTCATGAGATAGTAAATCACGTAGCTGGGGCACATTCAAGAGAGCAAGGCTACCTCAGCTTGGGTTTCAGTTCAACAAGCACACAAATACCTACACCATGTCCTGAAGTTTCTTATGTAACAATCAGAAAGGGATTTCTTTTGACTGCAGTTAGGGAAGCATGCAGCAGCATTTTCTACCCTTTATGGTAAGCTGTCTTGTTCTGTTTTATGGTAGCCACTTTCACACGTTTCTACTGATGATCAGAGGGCTGGAGCACCTCTCCCCCAAGGAGAGTTTGGGCTGTTCAGTCTGGAGAGAAGGCTCTGAGGTGACCTAATTGTGGCTTTTCAGTATCTTAAGGGGGCCTGCAAGAAAACTGGGGAGGGACTTTTTTAGGATGTCAGGTAGTGATAGGACTAGGGGGAATGGAACAGAACTAGAAATGGGTAGATTAAGACTGGATGTGAGGAGGAAGTTCTTCACCCTGAGGGTGGTGAGACCCTGGAATGGGTTACCCAGGGAGGCCCTATCCCTTGAGGTGTTTAAGGCCAGGATGGATGAGGCTCTAAACAACCTGATCTAGTGTGAGATGTCCCTGTCCATGGCAGGGGGGTTGCAACTAGATGATACTTGTGGTCCCTTCCAACCCTGACTGATTCTGTGATTCTATTCAGGCTGCATGTAGCCAGTTTAAGGTCCTGCAATGTCTGAGACTCATTATTTCTCTTTCAGAATTCGGATGGCTCTCTCTCTGGGGTTATGCAGAAGTGGAAGGAGTATCAGCTCCAATGCCTGAGATACTTGTATGAGGCACCCCCCATTGTGGCAGGTAAGCCTGCTTGGTGTAGGTGTAGGACATAACTTCTTAAAATGTTTAACAATAGCAAGGCAGTGATTATGCTGGGGAAGTATTTTCAAGCTCTTGCTTTCCAGTCTATTTATTTTTATCAGAGTTGCTTCTGCCTGCTCTCTGAGACTCTTTCCTCTGAGGAATCGTTTTACAGAACAACTTCATCAAAGATGTTGGTATTCAGGTGCAGAGTGTTTTGCAGGGGCAAGTGGTGGGTGGCAGTAGTACCCTGAAGTAGCACCAGACTACTAGTGTAGTATTTTGGTAGGGGTCAGGGTAGAGAGACCATATAGGTGTTAGGAAGTCTGGGACCATGCTGTTCCCATTTAACCTAGCATGTTTTGGGCCTTGAGGTTGGTGCAAATTATTTTGAGTGTTAAATGTTGAAATGACTTTTTTTAAAAGGAACAGAACTAACAATTAAAACCAAACTCCAAACCAAAGAAAATGAGAAATAAAAAAAAACAACACACACACACACAAAAGACAAAACCCTCAAACAAAACACACAACCTTTAAAAAAAAAAAAACACAAAAAAATAAACAAACCTCCTAAAACAAAGGTACATTAAAACACAGTACAAACCCACAGACACACAAAATGTCTGAATAAAAAAAAATATCCCAAACAGGGGAAAAAAATAACCAAACAAAAAACCCCAACAAAAATCTCCCCAAAAACCTCAACAACCCAGACCCTCACACCAGCCCAAACCAACCAATAAACCCCAAGACCTAAACCAATAAAAAAGGTCAAACAAATAAAACTCAAAAGAATCATAGCATGGTAAGGTTGGAAGGGACCTCAAGGATCAGCTAGTTCCAACCCCCTGCCATAGGCAGGGACACTTCCCACTAGTACAGCTCACTCAAGGCCTCTTCCAACCTGGCCTTGAACACCTCCAGGGAGGGAGCAGCCACAACCTCCCTGGGCAACCTGTTCCAGTGCCTCACCACCCTCACTGCAAAGAACTTCCTCCTAACATCCAGTCTAAATCTCCCCTCTGCCAGTTTAAACCCATAAAAAAACCCCAAAAAACCAACCTCACTTAACCTCAAAAAACAAATGGAAAAAAAAAGCAATCCAAACCACCAAAACCCTGAACAACAGAAAAAAACCCAACCAACCAAAGGGCAAAACCCAAACAAAACCAAGACCAAAAGAACCCAAACAACCAAAAACCACAAAAGGAATCAATTGGTTTGGTAATGAAAATGAAGATGCAGCTTGTCTTCAAAGCTGAGCTGCTGTAATGTGCTGAGAGCAGTTTTGATGTGCCAGCATCATAGTGTTTAGAGGACACTCATGACTTGTCAATGATGTTCACAACTGGACGTGGTGCCACCTCTTCTATGCTTCAGTGCTTTGACAGGCTGAGAAGTTTAGACTTGTACCAGTATTGGAATTGTTTCAAAACTGTTACTTTTCCTCCTATTAACTGCTTTATTTATAGCAGTATCTGCTGACAACAATGGCAGGGAAAACATGGCCTGCCTCTGCTCCATTATCTTGTTGAGCAGTTGAGTGCCACCATTTAAGAATGAATTTTAATAAATCTGATGCTGAAGTGTTCTCATATAGATTAAACTGTAATGCAAAGTTATGGTTGAGGGGTATTTTGTTGATGTATCTATGTATTAGGCTGGACTTTCCATGCACAGCATTGCAAACTATTCTTAAAGATTAGCTGTAATATTTATAGCAAAAATGAAACTAAACTGAGACACAGGAGTGTAAAGGAGTGAAGATGGAAATGGATCATTTTTGATTTACCTTTCTTGTCCCTTGATTTAGTCAAATACTCTAATCTGTTCATTTTCCTCCTGAAACCATAGTTTCCTGTTGTGTGTGGATAAGCTTTTGGACAAATCTTACTATAACTCCACATCAGAGCTTAATTGTATAATGCTATTATGGCTTAAATGCATATGTCTGTGCTTCCTTTTACCTTCTGCTCTTCGGTCTTTCCCTCCTTGCAGTATTAATACAATGTAGTGGCATGACTTTTCCTTCCATCTCTCTGCAGAAGGCAAGTTCTGCAACAGAACATTTGACAATTATGCTTGCTGGCCAGATGGACTGCCTGGCACCTATGTGAATGTCAGCTGCCCCTGGTATCTCCCCTGGGCTAACACAGGTAAGAGCCTTCCACTACAGGCACAGATTAAATTAACCTTGTTTTCCCTGTATAGGATAGAATTGGCTTAAACAGCTGCGTGTACAGTAGGTTCTCTGCAACATACAGCAGGAATTTGGATTGGTATACTATACTCTGTGTGTGTTTAGCAGGAAAAAATGAAAATGGGAGAAGAGATTGTTCTTAAGGGTTGTATTTAGTTTGAGTTTTGGCATTCCCATACAGTTTTGTTGCTTGAATAGTAGTGATTTCACAGAAGACTACTGAGGTGTGCAATGAAGATCATCTACCAATAGTGTTGGTGTAGTTAGGAAACTGAGATAAGACTAGCAAAGCTGTATGATAGGTCATCCTGTAGTAGGTAAAATGGTTGATAATGACACTGTTTTGTACTGCTTTCTGAAGTAAACTTACATCTCAGAATGCTGTGAGATTAAGGCATTGTCAGTGGTTTCAAAGACATTTTTGCCTTTGAAGAACTGAATGTCAGCTTGAATTTATACTCCTACATATAGGTACTTCTGATGCCATTTGATGGCAATGTATCTTGCAGAGCAAGGGAGGAGATTCTGCCCCTTTACTCTGCTCTCATCAGACCCCACCTGGAGTACTGTGTGCAGTTCTGGATCCCCCAGCACAGGAAGGACATGGAGGTGTGGGAGCAGGTCCAGAGGAGGGCCACAAAGATGATCAGAGGGCTGCAGCAGCTCTCCTATGAGGACAGACTGAGAGAGTTGGGGATCTGCAGCCTGGAGAAGAGAATGCTTTGAGGAGACCTGATAGTAGCCTTCAAGTATCTGAAGGGGCCTACAGGAAGGCTGGGGAGGGACTATTTACAAGGTCTTGCAACGACAGGACTAGGGGCAATGGGTTTGAACTGACAGAGGGAAGATTTAGACTGGATGTTAGGAGGAAGTTCTTTGCAGTGAGGGTGGTGAGGCACTGGCACAGGTTGCCCAGAGAGGTTGTAGTTGCTCCCTCCCTGGAGGCGTTGAAGACCAGGTTGGAGGAGGCCTTGAGTGAGCTGTACCAGTGGGAGGTGTCCCTGCCTATGGCAAGGGGGTTGGAACTAGATGATCCTTGAGGTCCCTTTCAACCTTACCATTCTATGATACTCCACAACTTAAACCATCTTTGCTTATCTCATGCTGCCAGACAGTGTTCGGCCACTTCTTACATACATTTCCTCTGAGGTGGTACCATCTTGGCTGAAGGGCTCAGCTGTACCCTGCAGTGGGTCCCTTAGCACCAACTCTATCCAGCACAGCTGGACCCTCGTTTTACACAGACCACCTTGCAGTCCCCCTCCTGCAAACATCTATGCACAGATAACCCAGTACACTTAGCAACCTACTGTAGCACTTAATAGCTCTTACTGTTTAGTGGGAGATGTGATTGGAAATGTACAAATTTGATGGTGTGGAGGGGAATATCAGGTCAGTCAGTTATTGCAGCCTTTTGAGCTTAAAGCTACCCAAAAAGTTGTCTCAGAGGTACCTGAATCAAAATTCCCAAGCCTGGATTGCTGGTTTTGCTTTAATTTCATGTAGCTTTTATGCTGTCTGTACTAAGGTTTCAAGGTAAGGGATGAGAACCAACATTATGATGTACTTAGTGGTGAAGGAAACTCGAGGTGAGATGAGATGATTTGCTCTACTTTTCCTTTTTTCTGAAGTCCTGTTACCACTTAATGATCTCTTTAACCTTGTCTGATTGGACAAGTGACCAACATATTTTGGCAGTTTTATTCCTGCCTTGGCTGTGCTTAAGATCTGTGCTGAGGTGACTTCCCCTTTAAGATGTATTGCTCTGTGTTCTGCCAGGTGACTGTTATGCTGCTATATTTGTATTTCTGATTTTTTAAATCCTGTTTTGTATTATCTAAGGTGTCTTGATAGCAACTGCCTATTTGATAACCTCTGAAGTTAAAACGCTGTTTGCTAATCTTCGGATCATTTGTAAAGATGTTATTTCTTATATTATCCATTCTAAAAACATAACCACTCCATAATTAATTGCCATAATTATTGGATTCTGTGGATTTTTTTTTCCAATAATTCTAATCTTTATCTGAAACTCTTCACAGGCTTAAACTTCTTTCCTCTAAACTTGTTTCCTTGCTCTTTAGAAAAACCCTGGACACAGTTTTATTTGACTTCCATCTGCACTTGAAACATCACTACTAGAGAAAGCCAGTACTGCAGGTTAATAAATTATTGGAATGTGCAATACCTTTCATACTTCTGGAAATAAGTTGGGGTTGTGTTTTTTAATTATCCTGAAAACAGTTTGTTTCAGTGAGAACACCAGCATTTTGTATAACCCCTTGCTAAAGAGGATTGCAGAAGTACTTCAGAAAGTCATTAGACCTCTGGATGTGTTCCCTTGCTGTGCGTACTGTGCATGTACCTCAGTCACTATTTCATCAGTGAGGAACACTGCTAAATGGAACAATGAGGCCTTTTATTGTCTAGTAGAAAACAAGAAGATTGTACTAATGCCAGTTACACAACTTAGGAGCCTGAATTACCATAACAAATTGATACAGTTTTTGTCATACCTTGTGGAGTCATGTTCAAAGTGAATGATAATGGGCTCCCATGATGAAGAGGTAACACCTTAAAAATAGAAGATTTAGAACGATAGGACATTGTAATTTACAGTAATCACCAAACCATTCTTGTAACGTGTTCTTGTGTAGCTCCCTATTTAGAACTTGAACCAGACTGTAGTACTGCAGGTCTTCCCTTTCTATACCTGATGAAAATGGAGGAAATGAAAATATGAAACTTCCTTTGGGGTACATCGAAACACGAAGGTTATCATGAAGTATGAAATGCCTGAGTCAAGGTTACTCATTAACTGATTTCCTTTTATTAGGAATTGCTTTCAAGTGTTTGCTGCAAGATTTCACACCACAACCTCAGAAGTCTATTGAGGAATAAATTGATACACTTGAAATTGAATATTGCTTGTCATGGGACACCAAAATGAAGCAAACATTAAGCGCAAGTCTCTTTGACCTAACCATTTGTGTGAGAAGCATAGAAGAGTTGGAAGCAGGGATAGGTGGACTAGGAGGCATATTGAGACACTGATCATTCAAAGCTAGGATTAGGAGAGACAACACCCACCAAAACACCCACCAAGAATCTGACAAGTGATCAGAAGGGCAACAAAAAGGGCTTCTAAACAAGCACGAGAGAAAATTCGGGTCTCCTGCTGAATGGCACAGGAGGATCTTGGTGATTAGCTACTGTCAGGTGTTAAAATTTCCTAATGGACTCAGCCAGATTAGGAGATGGAGAAAATAATCTTTATGGGAAGGATTTGTAATGCTGAAGCATTCCTTGATCAGTTAAAGATTTTTCAAGTCTTACAGTTTAAGAGCTTCTATTTCTGTTTGTGTTCCACTCTTACCCTGGTGGCTGTCAGTCTTGAGCCTATGTTTCTGAAAACCTCAACACCAGCTGTAGCTCAGCAGGTTGCCTAGCAGAGTGTAGAGTCATAACTGATAGATACCTTTTTACCTGCTCAGCAGGTATGTGCAGTGTCACTAGTCCAACCTCACATGGTGTTAGGAGGTTCTTGTCTCTGCTTGCTGCTACAGAGGTGCTCACTGAAGTGTAACTTTCTTCTTGCTTTCCTGATGTGGCAGCTTCTGAATCGATGCTTACGTTGTAGGCATGGGTTCAGCAATAATACTTTCTCCAGGCCTTTCATTTTATCTCAAGATACAAGAGCAGCTACAAGGAGAAGGGAAAAGCTGTTCACTGAAAACCTTGAATAAAACTAGTGTTCTTGATGTTGTGCATTGGGTTGTTGGTGCACTTTTGAGATGTGGCCTAAAGTCTGGTTTTTCACATGTTTCTTTAGTGGCACTTTGCTACTGCCTTTTTCCATCTGTAGTGGTGCTGCAAATGGGATTGGGAATTTCATCCTGCTGAAATGTGAGGGCTTGTACTCATTCTTTTGAGTCTTTCTTTTTTTTGCCTTCTGCACCCCCTCCTCAGCCCCTTCATACAGATTGAGTTCCCCATTGCCATGATTGCAACTTCATTAGCAGTCATCTGCTTCAAAGGTATTGGTCATTGCAGGAAACTGTGAAATGAGGATACTACAGGTACCTGGGTAATAAGTATTACACTGAAGCCAAAGTAGCTGAGGTTTAGAGTAGCCTTTTGCTCCAATGCAGGTTAAACTACTGTCAGTAGGATCAGAAATAGATGGCTAATATATCTCAGCACAGCGCAGGGGTTTGATATTGTAGCAAATGAGGAGCCCAGACATTGCAGGGCTGTAACTAAAAGGCAGAAGTTTATGAAGTCATCTCTGTCCCTCTAGTGCTGTAAAAAATAGCTTTGTGCATGTACTGAGGAAGCCCTTCTGAGACAACAAGGAGCAATAGAACTGG
Organism: Eubucco bourcierii; assembly: GCA_013396675.1. Lineage (NCBI taxonomy): Eukaryota > Metazoa > Chordata > Aves > Piciformes > Ramphastidae > Eubucco > Eubucco bourcierii. The sequence goes on along the minus strand of VWZE01016284.1, from coordinate 24,835 downwards.
GGCAAGCAGAAGGAGAATCTAAAATTGGCCAGACAAAGCTTTCTGTTCAGGACTCGGTAGTAAAGTTAATAGATTTTCTCTTCAGGAAAAAAAAAATGTTTTTCCAAGTTGTGTTTTGAAATGGATTGAAAATTATAAAGTGAAATGTCTAGATTATCAAAAATAGCAGAAATAAAGCATGTGCTTGGTCTTACTTCCTCTCCCTGTCTCCCTCCTCCCAAACAACCCAACCCCTCAAAAAAAAAATCCCCCAAAGCAACAAACAACCCCCCTACCCCCACAAACCAAAAGCCCAGCAGAACAAATTGAATCTGATTCTAACCTGCTTACACATCTTTGAAAGAGCAAACTGCAGCGGTTTCAAACTCGTATGGGCTATTTCACTCCAGCTCTATTATGGTGGCCTTTGTTCTTGCACAGCTCCTACTGTTGGGCAGGTCTTCATGGTGAAGACGTGAATGCTGAAGTAGCAGGAGGGAGGTTATTGCTAAAGGGATTTATTCTGTGATGTTGCCAGTACAGAGTTTGGACCATGGCCAGAGCTTGTTGAAGGCATATTTCATGTACTTCTGGCTGGCTGGGTCAAAGCTTTTCCTCACATATGTGTCTTGGGTCAAACCTTGACTTCAGTGAAAACCCAGAATGCCTACACCATTTACAGTAGCATTGGAGTTAATACTAGGTAGGCTTTGCACATCTTACTTTCCACATTGTGAGATTATCATGAGTTATACTAGGGCAGCAGCTGTGTCAAAGACTAGTCAACACAAGCCTCCAAGGGGAGCAGTATTTCTTTAACGGAATGGTGGGTGCCTCACCTCACTGTCACTGGCTGTGTGCTTTTTTTCTTGTTACCTTCTCATAATTGAAGGCCAGCTGCCAATAACACCATGTGGATTTGGAAACTGTGGAGCTGCACAATTCATCATGCAATTATGCCTCCTCTGGGGTTCTGATATTTTATTGTTTAATAGCACTAAATCTCTTTTAATTAAAAAACCTTCCAGAGGCACTAGTTTCAGTTGCTCCTATATGCACTTGGCTGCACAAAGGCAGGCTGCAAAGCTGTGTTAACAGAGATGTGGCTGTTACTCAGATCTCCACTCAATCTTCTGATCTCCTTGAATGTTTCTGGTTGTGTTTTGGTTGTGTGTGTGTTTGTTTGGCTTTTTTCTATGTGGGGTGAGGTTTCCTTGTTGCTGCTTGCTTGGGTTGTTTTTTGTATTTTGTTTTGTGTTTTTTCATCTTAGGACCTGTCTTTGGTTTTGGAGTGCCTTGATCTTGTCTGTATTGGTATCTTGTTCTGGTGCTGCAGTGAACTTCGGGGAACCTCCTGGTTATCCTGCTTGCTGTGACTGAATTAGTGTTAGCAGTTTCAGTCTCTGAAGGAAACAGTAAACCAGAAGCTATGCCTCAGGGCTGTGTTGGATTCTCTTCAGCCCTATATGGAAACAGGATCTAATGATCTGTTGTATCACAAAATCATTTAAAGGTGGAAAGGACCTTTAAGATCATCAAGTCCAACCATAACCCAACTACTACAACCACTAAACTATATTCTTAAGCTCCGCATCTACATTCTCCCTGAATACCTCCAGGGATGGCAACTCCATCTCTCTGGGCAGCCTGTTCCAGTGCCTCACCACTCCCTCAGTAAAGATGAACTTCCTAATGTCCATTCTATGTGTCTTCTGGTACAAGTTACACTCATTTGCTCTCATCTTATTGCTGTTACCTGGGAGAAAAGAGGAACACCAGCCTCATTACAACCTCTTTTCAGATAGCTGTAGAGAGAACTAAGATCTCCCAGTAGCCATCTGTTCTCCAGACTAAATGACCCAGTTCCCTCAGCTGCTCCTCATACAATATGCCCTCTGAATCCCTCACCAGCCTTATTGCTTGTCTCTGGATTTGCTCTGGGACCTCAATGCCTCTCCTATACTGTTGGACTTCTATGAAATCTTCCACTAAGACAATGCACAGCTTATTGGAGGACTACTGACCTACCAAGCTCTTGTTATATCCTGAATGTTTCTTGTGCTAGATAAAGGTCCAGATGTCTTGTATGCCCTTAACTGTTGTTGACATCAGTCCTCAATTCTTGGTAATTCCCTGTCCTCTCTACATCCACTTTCTTCTGAATTTGAAATCCTTTCTTTTAACTAACAACTACTTCTGTTACTTGCTTTTGTTTGAATTACCAGTCTCTTGTAATTCACTTTATTTTCTGTATTAGTCTCTCTTTACTAAATTGTGTTGCAATGGTGGCACCTGTTCCTTTATTCTCCCAGAAGAGCAGGCGAAGTGCAGTCTGGAGACCTCTGGCCTCAATGTAGCTTTTTAGCCTGTGATGGGAAAAACCTCAAAGTCTCCCTGGTGGCAGAATAACCCAGCAGTAATATCTGATGGTCTCTCATAGTAATAACATCACTGCCTTTGGCTAGTAGAGGTGCAATCAGAGTCTGATTAAATAAAATAACTTGAAGTGCATATTTGGAGATGTAGGACCATGGCTGCACTTCACACAGTAGATTTGTTCAGTCACAGTGATTGCATTAAACAAGCCCCAGGGGGTTGGGTTTAAGGGGTAGGGAGCCAGCAGTGTGCCCAGGTGGCCAAGAAGGCCAATGGTTTCCTGGCCTGCATCAGGAATAGTGTGGCCAGCAGGAGCAGGGAGGTCATTCTACCCCTGGACTCTGCACTGATTAGGCCACACCTTGAGTACTGTGTCCAGTTCTGGGCCCCTCAATTTAAGAAGCACATTGAGGTGCTTGAGCTTGTCCAGAGAAGGGCAATGAGGCTGGGGAGAGGCCTTGAGCACAGCCCTATGAAGAGAGGCTGAGGGAGCTGGGATTGTTTAGCCTGGAGAAGAGGAGGCTCAGGGGAGACCTTCTTGCTGTCTACAACTACCTGAAGGGTGGTTGTAGCCAGGAGGAGGTTGCTTTCTTGTCTCAGGCAACCAGCATCAGAACAAGAGGACACAGTCTCAAGCTGCACCAGGGGAAGTTTAGGCTGGAGGTGAGGAGAAAGTTCTTGCCTGAGAGAGTCATTGACTGTTGGAATGGGCTGCCCAGGGAGGTGGTGGAGTCACCATCCCTGGAGGTGTTCAAGGTGGGTTTGGATGTGGCACTTGGTGCCATGGTCTGGTCTTGAGGTCTGTGGTGATGGGTTGGACTTGATGGTCTTTGAGGTCTCTTCCAACCTTGGTGATACTGTGAAGTGTATTTCATTTACCCTTTTTTTTTTCTTTTTTTTTTTTTTTTTTTTCCTTTTTAAACAGAGTATACAGGTACTACAGTGTAGGGACTTCAAACCTTCCTTCATGTTACTTGTATGTAAGAACTTGCAGGTTTTAATTACAGTGGGAAAAGAGTCGACTGAACTAATTGAGGACCTGAATAAATTTAGTGCTTGTGTGTTCTAAATTATTAAATGCTTTGCTAAAAACACTTCAATATTTCTGGCTTACTTAAATGTTACTAAATAAGTAAAGTATTGGGGTTCTCTTTGTTTGGGTTTCTTTTAAGTTCCCAAGTGCCAAAGATGAGGTAGAACATGAATACTTGATCTTAAGGTCAGAGCATAGGTGGAGAGCAACTTGTTAGAAGCACCATATAACCTACAGCCCACTTCTTCCTCATGTTTTTAAGAATCCCTAATAATTACTTTTGGGTAATGGGATATACTTCTCTTTGTACCCAGCCTCTCACACAACAAACATACTTCTGGTGCAATGGTGAGTGTAGAGGTTGTTTCTTTCTTCCCAGATCCTCAATTTCTTTCTTTCTTCCTTCCCAGTTCCTCAGTTAAGTTTAGGGTACACCTCCATCTACTTTGATCTCTATTAAAAAAAAAAAAAAGCTCCATATAAAGGCAAATAGCAATGCTCCTTAATTATTAGTTCTATCCATTTTTTAAAAAAAAAATAATTTTTTAATTTGATAATAGTTATGCAAAAAAATTATCTGGACTGATTTAAGTGATATCTGTGTATAAGTAGTCTGATTATAGAATATTCTCCTCCTCATGCCATTTCACAAATGCAGCTCCAACTGCAAAAAGTACCAACCTATATAATGATTGTACTTATTAATCATGTGCACAGTTTTATTTATTTTGCAGTATTATCCTTTTCCACTCCAGTGCTTTGCTGGTAATACCCTGTGAGATTTTTATGTGGCAGATTAGTTGGTTTTGGTTTGGTGTTTTTTTTTCCCTAAGAAACTCAGGTCTATGCTGTGAATTTTGAAAGTAAGAACAAAGTTTTTCTGGGCAACGTGTTTATGAGAGGACCTGGGTACATGACTGCTTCAATGGCAATAATAATGGATAATGTTGTTTGGCACCTGGCCAGACTCATCTGACCTTTCTGGAACTAATTTACTTTTTGACAGTTGGAATGGGCAGAAATGAATTAAGCTAGAAATGGATCGAGTGCTCATCAGCATATTTCTTCTGGAAGCATAAAAAACTGTCTTCCACATCCAAAACCTGCCTGATAGTTGTCTTGGAACTTAAGGAACCAGGGCATCAACAGTTTTCAGAGTCAGAACATGGGCAAGAATGTGGAAAACATTGTGTTTGTCTGGCTGATAAATGACAGCGGGCCTCTAAGCTTGTGGTTGGCTTGTTGCTATTGGCTTCTTTTATTTTAGTCTCAGGTTGTATTGGAAGTTCTTATTGGCAGGAAAAGAAAAGTTTGAGTCTGTATGTCCAAATACTAAGCAAGGAAAATGGAGTGAAAAGAAAAAACAAAATCAAACTTGGGGAAGATGAACAATAGAATGGTGGAAGCAATCCTTGTTTTTGGGTTGTGGATAGTTCCTAGTTTGTTTGGAGGGTAAGAATCAGATTGGTGGCAAGATTGGTAAAGTAAATCCAAATATAACTGCACCTTCAGAAAGAGCTTTTATTTAGCGACTTACAGATTTGAAAGACTTTGAGATGCAACATAGTAGAAGTCTTGTTTAAGGCTGACATTTCTCATAAGTCCTAGAATCACAGAATGGTAAGGTTGGAAGGGACCTCAAGGATCATCTAGTTCCAATCTCCTGCCATAGGCAGGGACACCTCCCACTAGTACAGGTTACTCAAGGCCTCATCCAACCTGGCCTTCAACACCTCCAGGGAGGGAGCAGCCACAACCTCCCTGGACAACCTGTGCCAGTGCTTCACCACCCTCACTGGAAAGAACTTCCTCCTGACATGCAGTTTAAATCTTCCCTCTGTCAGTTTAAACCCATTGCCCCTTGTCCTGGCATTGCAAGACCTTGTCAATAGTCCCCAGCCTTCCTGTAGGCCCCCTTCAGATACTGGAAGGCTACTCTAAAGTCTCCTTGAAGCCTTCTCTTCTCCAGGCTGCAGAGCCCCAACTCTCTCAGTCTGTCCTCACAGCAGAGCTGCTTCAGCCCTCTGATCATCTTTGTGGCCCTCCTCTGGACCCACTCCAACACTTCCATGTCCTTCCTGTGCTGAGGGCTCCAGAACTGCACACAGTACTCCAGGTGGGGTCTGAGGAGAGCAGAGTAAAGGGGCAGAATCCCCTCCCTTGCCCTGCTGGCCACGCTGCTCTTGATGCAGCCCAGCACTCAGTTGCTGTCTGGGCTGCATGCACACACAGAAGACTCATGTTGAGCTTTTCATCAACCCAGACTCCAAGGTCCTTTTTCTCAGGGCTGCTCTCCAGCCATTCACCACCCAGCCTGGAGTTGTGCTTGGGATTGTGCCTACCCAGGTGCAGGGCCTTCCACTTGGCCTTGTTGAAATTCATGATGTTGGCCTGGGCCCAACTCTCCAGTCTGTCCAGGTCCCTCTGGATGGATCCCTGCCCTCTAGCAAGTCGACTGTGCCACACAGCTTGGTGGTATTTTGTCAAAACCTGTCTTGCATTTCACCATGTGGGTGAGAAAGACTGATCCTGTGGTGTTGGTGATATGCCTCTTGCAGTTTCTGGAGGTGATGTCCATACATATATTCTCCAGGCTACTCTGTCTTCAAATCCTGTGGGACTCAGGCCAGATGTGCTTTTTGTGCATAGACCAAGCAGGACTTCTTGTGCACTTCCAGCTACAGCAGGTTTCAGATCAGAGAGCTGTGGCACTTCATTGATTTTGTTGCTGCTTACTGTTTGGAGGAGCTTCTGGGATGTCTCATAAAGGAGATGTCAGATAACGAAGTCAGCTTGTGGTTGTGTTCAGTTATGCTATGGGGTATGTTGTGTGGATTTTTTTTGTCAGAGAAGGAGTTGGTAGTGGAAGGCAGAGGAATGTTAGTGGAACTGTGAATTTCAACCCCCAAAACTGGTGTATCCATTTGCATAGAGAAGTAAATGGTAAAGCACAGGAAAGATGTGACGTGGGGCAGTGTCCTGAGTTGTATTTCTTCTTATACCTGAGCTAGATGGATTTGGTTTTATTGCATAGTACTACAATTTATCATGTCAATGCATCTTGTGGAATTATAATCATCTCTAAATGAAATCTGGTACTTTGAGTTCCTTTTAATATCACATTTTTCAGTTGCCAATGTTGAAAACTTCCAGTCATTTAGGGATTTTTATTTTTCTATTCTTTAACTGTTGTGAGAGGTAATAAACCAGGATTATTGGGTCTGGTTCTTTACACCATTGTCTTTGAGGATAAGGTAAATGCCACAGATGTTTCTGTTGCAGAAGAGCGGCAGTTTGTGGCGTTGTTTTTTTTGACTGCATCTTCTGGGGCTTCTTATTTTGCTCAGAAGCTGCATCAAACAACTGGTGATTATTTGCATGTGCTTTCCTCTGTGTCCTAGCTATGCATATGCAAAATACTAGTTATCTTTTGTCTTCTCTCAAAGTTGTTTTCTCTTGCTCAGCAAGCATTAAGTCAATGCTTTGGCTGTTTCCCTTTCTTCTAGCTTGTTTTTCTTTCACTGCTTATGTGTTTTGTTTGTGGGGTGGTTGTTGTTGTTTTGTGTTCATGGAGTTGTGTGTCTTGTTGAAGATGTTTTTTGCTTGTTTTTATAAGTCCCTGGAGCATGGACGTAGTAAAATAGATCTCTTTCTTTGCTCTGGGAAGACTTTAGTTGTGGTTTTTGCAGCCTTTTAGGAAAATTGCTGCATTTTTTTTTTTCCCCCTAATGAATGTTCCCTAATAAGATGTTTTCTAATAACTGTTAACTGATCCAGTAACTTCAAAACACAAAACCTCATAATGCCTCTTTGGCAAGTTTATTATCCATTAAACTGCCAATCACATTTGTTGCTGTAATAAATTTATTCCAATTCACTTTTATTCTGAACAAAACTTTTAATGCTGTTTTATGGTAACTTAGGAAACCTTCATCAGTCTGCACCATTATCCTAAAGACTTGTTTATCGTAAACAACCTTTATTACATAAACTCACATATCTTTTATAGTTCATAAACACTTTTTATTAAACAGAGTGCACACATGCATGCACTTTTATAAGTTGTTAGCTACCTTGTATTCAAAAAGATTGTTGGTTTTGGTGTGGTCTAGCATAGCTAATGCAACTCTTTCTCAATACAAGTCAGCTGAAATGCTTGGAGAGTATAGCTCCTTCTACAGTAATTCTGTGTTTAAAAACCAGTATTTTTTTCAGGAAAATACTTTAATTTTTATGAAATTAACATCTAGCAAATGATGTGTGGGGTTGCAACTTAGTGCTTTGCAATCTGGTATGATTTACTTTGCTCACACAGTCTTTATTGGCCACCGTTATGCAAGTATTTTTTTAATTATGAAGCTATATTCTGATCTTTTTTTCACAGATCTCTTATTATTTCACTATGCAGGCAGAATCTGGTTCTGAGTTAAGTACTAAAGGAGTGCACTTCTCTGCAGGATCATTGCCTCAATAGCCGCAGGAGCTTGTGTTGAGAGGCAAGATATTGTGGAGCTGGCAAGGATCATCTCTGCACTCGGAGAACTGAATGCCCATGCAGAACAAATTCTGTGGCTGCATCATTTTCTCTGTTGCATGAATCTGGATTTATGATGTGATTAGAATATCTTCCCTATTTTTTGAATCATCTGTATATGCATATGAGATAATAACACTTAATCTTCATTGGGGAGTTGGAATTGGTGGTCTTCGAATAGACCGTAGAAATGAAAAAATACTGTATTTGGAGTAGATTTGATTCATTATGCTTAAATATAATTTGGCATCTCATAGTAAGGATGAATAATTTCCAATTAAACAATCTCCCTCTCTTTTGTATCTTGAATAAACAGTGGATTCTATTGCAGAAAGGAGGGGGAAGTGTGACTGCGTACATCAAAACAGTGTTACTGGGCAGAACTAAACATCACCTAAGTAGCTTTAGCTTAACACTGTCTAGTGCTTGAATGTTTATTTGTGTTGTGCTCTTTTTAATCCCAAAATGAGTGTTTTAAAATAAGAATTTATATGCAGGTGATATTCTTTAGATGTTGCCAAACAGTGCATAATCTCTATATGTAGAAGGACATTGAGGTACTTGAACGTGTCCAGAGAAGGGCAACGAGGTTGGTGAGAGACCTCGAGCACAGCCCTATGGAGAGAGGCTGAGGGAGCTGGGATTGGTTAGCCTGGAGAAGAGGAAGCTCAGTGGGGACCTTCTTGCTGTCTACAACTACCTGAAGGGTGGTTGTGGCCAGGAGGAGGTTACCTTCTTCTCTCAGGCAAGCAGCACCAGAACAAGAGGACACAGTCTCAAGCTGTGCCAGGAGAAGTTTAGGCTGGAGGCGAGGAGAAAGTTCTTGACTGAAAGAGTCATTGACTGCTGGAATGGACTGCCCAGGGAGGTGGTGGAGTCACTGTCCCTGGAGGTGTTCAAGGTAGGTTTGGACGTGGCACTTGGTGCCATGGTCTAGTCTTGAGGTCTGTGGTAACAGGTTGGACCTGATAATCTTTGAGGTCGCTTCCAGCCCTGGTGATACTGTGATACTGTGACTTTGATGTTGATAGCACAGCACAGAAATCAGGCACCAAGGTTATTCAGGACAGGCAGGGTGGGCTTAGTACAGCTTGTGGCATGGCCTGTGGTCACATGATTAGATCTCCCCTTACACCCTGCAAAGGTATGTGCTAGGTCTGCATAAGCTCACATTCATCTCTTGATAGGAGAGTGGGTGCATGTTACTTTTCTTGTTGTTCTTCCTCACAGTAATTGTTGGGTTTTCTTTTTTGAGAAGTGGCTAAAGAGATTCTTGGATCTTTCAAGCGAGGGCCTCTTGGTGGGGAAAATTGAGAGTATGGATGTGTGCTTCTGTTTCCCCCACCTCTTACCCAAACTGTAGGCTGTATCTGAAAATTATACTCTTCCTGCTGCAAGAACTCGGTGACCACCGATCTTTCTGCCTTCAAGGTGAAATACTGCTTTCAATTTATTTTTTTTTTTCTACCATTACTAAAGCAAATAAGTTAGTATGACTAATATGCAATGAGGAAGGAGGAATAGTGGGAAGGGATACTAAATAAAGTACTAGTAGTTAAACTGCCTGTTGAGGTAATATAATTTCAATGTGGCAGTGAGCCCAGCATAAGAGCACATTTTGATAAATGTGTTTCTTGGACAGTGGAGCAGGCCGGAGCTCCTTCTGCTTCCCAGAGGCTTTGTGATCAGTTTGCTTCCTGGTGCTTCATTTCCAGCTGTGCAGTCATGGACAAGTGCACTAGTCTTGGGTTTAAAATATCTTTACTGTAAGCAAAGTAGCACCAAGATTGGGACTGAGGGACAGTATTTTTTTTTTACAGCCAAAAGTGGCTCCTTCCAGGAGAGCAATGCCCAAGTCACACCAAATAACTGAACAGGCCCTGGTGATGGACATGCAACCTCCTAAATTCCAATAAACTCCTGACCTCATCAAAGGGCAAACTGATAATTTCTTGAACAAACTTGTCTGCTTTGAAGGTTACCATGATACTCTGCTACTAGAGAGTCCCTGTTTTACAGAAAAAAATTGTTACCTTTTCCAAAAGATTTCCCCTGTTGGAACTAGAGAATAGATATTAACAGAGGAGAGATGTGTAATACTTGATACACAGCATCGAGACAAAAACAAAGTCTCTTTTCTTTTTCTCATTCTCTCATATCTCTGCCTGAATAGAATGGATTGGATAGAACACACTGTAATTTCTTTTTACAATGACTAGTGTTCCAGTTTATCCTCAGGGACTGCTGGGTGAGTAATCTCACATTGACCTTGACACCTTTAATGTTGTAAAATATGTATCTGGTTGGTTGTTTTAAGCAGAAAAGTAATTTAATTTTGGTTTTATTTCTAGTGAAAGGAGGCTAATAAGGAAATATTTCTGAGCCTTCTGCCCATGTGATAAAATGTTGCAACTACCTAAATCTTTGTATGGAAAAAATGTTATTTGACTTACAAGCTCATCAGAGAATAAGACAGATTTTATTAACTTCAGTATTAACTCTTGGGTTCACATCTGTCTTTTATCAATTTACAGACTTTTTGGATGTCAATCCATGTTTTAATTCACATGAGATACGCTTAACACTGAATAAATTGGTGTCATGAAATTGCTCACATTGAGTGAGTACATTTAGCCTACAGGTTAAATACAATTGGGTTCCTGAAGCATTCCCTGTAAATTGGTTTGCATAGGGTGGTAGCTGATTCTACAATGTAGTAGTGTGATTTGAAACATTGACTAAAAGCATTACAAGACAGGAGAGAAAAGTATTGTAGGGGGCAAGGACATCAGTGACCACTCGAACCTTCAAAAAGCTTGTGCGTCATGCTGGTCTATTAGAACTGAGGCTGATTCTTGTATGTTTGGTATTTATATTGCACTGAAGGTAAGAGGTCCTGAGTCATTCTGCAGAATTCAGGCATAGACTGATGTGAATCAGCTCTGACTAAACCACCTGCAAACAAGAAGCTTAAATTGCTCAGCAGCTGAGTGGAAAGCCCTGAGCATGCCTTTCTTCTGTCCTGGCACACAGGCAACCTCCAAGCGTGCAATTATTAGCTTGTCTCTGTAGGTATTTGTGGTTGTTTGGCCCTGGCTGGGGGCCAGATGCCAACCAAAACTGCTCTATTACTTCTCTTCTTAAATGGACAGAAGTGTGGGACTCAAGATAGAAACAAGTTGTTAAAATGTGAAGCCCAAAGCAAAGGCTATGCGTGAAAACTGAGAAAGATGTTATTCTCTACTTCCCATCAGCAGAAGTTGTTCAGTCACTCTCCAGGAAGCAGGGCTTCAACATGCATAGCAGTTGCTCCAGATGCCATCAGTGAATGTCCCTGCACTTCCTCCTTTCACTTAGCTTATGTATCTGAGCTGGCATCCTATGACATGGAATATCCCTTTGAGTTTGGGTCAACTGGCCTGGCTGTGTCTTCTCCCACGACCTTGCTCACCCCTGAGCATGCTCTTGGGGTGGGGAAACTGAAAAATCACAGCCCTGGTGCTCAGTTCAGCAGTAGACAAAATACTGGTGTGGTATCAACACCCAACTGTAGCGCTGTGAAACATAGCATTAGAAAGATGCTCTGGGGAGGATTAACTCCAGCTCAGCCAAACCTAGTACAGGATTAATAACTAAAGTGGCTGAAGCAGCGGAAGGCTGTGCTGCCATTCAGTGAGACTTGGGCAGGCTGGAGATGAGGTGGGGAGAAGTTTAATGAAATATAGCAAAGGCAAGTGGAGTCTTGCATCTGAAAGAACAGCACCGTTGTGTGGGGCCTGAACTGTTGGAGAGCAGTATAGGGGAAAGGGACCCAAGGATTCTGATAGACAGAAGAATGACCACAAGCTTTGTGGCCGAGAAGGCATCATGGAGTGTATTGGAAAGCATGTGGTTAGTAGGTTGAGAGAGGTTCTCCTGCCCTTCTCCTCTGCCCTGATAAGGCCATATTTGGAATATTGTGTCCTGTTCTGGGCCCCTCAGTTCAAGAAGGACAAGGAACTGCTTGAGAGAGTCCGGTGCAGAGACAAAAAGATGCAGTGGAACATCTCCCTTATGAGGAAAGGCTGAGGCAACTGAGTGGTGCGTAGCTTGGAGAGGAGGAGAGTGAGGAGGGACTTCATTAATGTTTGTAAATATGTCAAGAGTGAGTGTCAGGAAGATGGGGTCAGGCTCTTCTCAGTCATGTCCAGTGACAGGACTAGGGGCAGCAGGTGCAAGCTGGTTCCATGTAAACATAAGGAAAAACATTTTCATTGTGTGGGTGACAGAACACTGGAACAGGCTGCCCAGATTGGTTCTGGAGTCTTCTCCTCTGGAAATATTCAAGATCTGCCTGGATGTGTTCCTGTCTGACCTACCCGAGGTGATCCTTCTGTCAGGGGTGTTGGGCTAGACAATCACTTGGCATTCCCTTCAAAACTGTAACATTCTGTGAAAGTTAAGGAAATGAGGTTCCTGGGTGAGCTTTTAACTAGACCCACAGCTAAGACAGAATGTGTGCAAATACCATACCTCTATTTTAGGAAGTTGAAGATTTCCTTAGCTATGCAGAGGGAAGGTCATAAAACTTTAATGTGAAAAGATTGTTTTAAGAATGTTTGTGGGTAGCTCTGATGCAAAGCATGAGCTTTTCTTTTAAGGGTAAGAATGGTAAGATACTTGGCAGTGCTTGAGTCAAAATGTCCCTAACAAAAAGCCATTGGATCCTTTGACATTTAGTTGAAACCACGTTTGTTAAAGATAGGAATGTAGCTTGTATGTGGAAAGATCTGGAAATGACAATTTCAGGTTTCATCACTTACTCTGAACACACACTAGAGCAGAGTTTCTGACACTGAAACTGTTCTCTGTTTGTCTCTTCTGCGAGACAAAACCAGGGAAGACTATTTGGTGAAGGTAACATCTGTTCTGTGCAGTCAGCCATTTTCTAGTGTTTAGGGTGCAGCAGGTAGCTGCTTGTATGGAGTCTGTTGGCTTTAGATTGAGTGCATAGAGGCAGTCTGCCTTGTGTCCAGCTGTGGGGGATGAAGGGTCTCATGTGTGATGTATATCCATCAATGAGCCCTTCGCAGCCTTTCAGCTGATGTTGTGTGAGCTCTGTGATTCTGTGACACATAATTAAAAAAGAATCTTTTTGCAACAGTGAGGCTATGACAACCTGACAGGGTTGGCTTGTGGCTACCTAGGGGTCCACAAGAGCTATCAGTTCTAGTTTGAGTGTTTGTGGCACTGGCCTTGGCAGGAACTCTCCAGTGTAATAGAGTCACATTTTTGTTTTTCTTCATATCTAAATTAATTGCCTTGTCTTTCTGTCCAAATGCAAATTTCTTGTTTCAGTTACTGTAAACTCTTCCACTCTCTAATATGTGCCAGACTACAGCAGACAGTAGGTTTTCCTCATTTTCACTGACAACACTTCTTTTGAAATAAAATTAAAATGTGTCATGATGATATGGAAAAAAAATAAATACACTAAGGCTAAGCTTTCATCCTAATTTGACTGTGACAATAAGAACTACTGGGACAGGGCTCAAATCTCCCTTAGCAAGTTGTTCTTTTTTAGGAATATAGTAGTGTTACTTTCCGTGTGAAACTCTCACAGCAATTTTGTTCTGTAGTGTTTGTCAAATACAGCTCATGCAGTGACAGTCAGACTGAGCTTTTGAGTCTTCTGTCCTTCTGGACTTCGACTCTTTAGATTTCACCATCATTGCTTCTAATGTACAATCTTTACTTATTCTTGCTTGCTGGAGCTGCCTTTGCAGAGGTGTTTAGAATGGGTTATTTCAGTTTACTGTCCATTAATCCTGTGGGGTGGGGCAGGGAGAAAATGCTTTCCTGTTTGCTGCCCTTCATCAGGTCTGAGATCGTCAGCATTGGTTGGAATGTTACTATAGCAAAGGAAGTTGTTTGCACTGGCAGTAGATAGAATCATAGAATGGTAAGGTTGAAAGGGACCTCAAGGATCAGCTAGTTCCAACCCCCTGCCATAGGCAAGGACACCTCCCACTACCACAGCTCACTCAAGGCCTCCTCCAACCTGGCCTTGAACACCTCCAGGGAGGGACCAGCCACAACCTCCCTGGGCAACCTGTGCCAGTGTCTCACCACCCTCACTGCAAACAACTTCCTCCTAACATCCAGTCCAAATCTTCCCTCTGCCAGTTTAAACCCATTGCCTCTTGTCCTGCCATTGCAAGACCTTGTCAATAGTCCCTCCCCATCCTTCCTGTAGGCCCCCTTCAGATACTGTAAGGCTACTTTAAGGTCTCCTGGAAGCCTTCTCTTCTCCAGGCTGAAGAGCCCCAACTCTTTCAGTCTGTCCTCACAGCAGAGCTGCTCCAGCCCTCTGATCATCTTTGTGGCCCTCCTCTGGACCTGCTCCGACACTTGTGATGGCATCAGTTGCCCTTCCCTTGTCTACTGTTGCTGTGACTTCTTCATAAAAAACCACTAAATTTGTGACGATAAAGAGTTTGTGACAAAATGACACAGCATTTAATGGCTGTCAATCTATATGTTGCATGTGCTGACCAAATTTATGCTGTTTTCTAGATGGATACACAAACAGATATTCTTAATAGTAAGGAAAAACCTCCACCAGGCATAACTTAATTTTTATATCATCTTAATATACCAGAAAGACGTAATATACAGTACACCAATTACAAAAGCAATTAGACTATTCCTAGCAAAGCCATTATCAGTTGCCATTTGGCATACTCATTAGAAACATCTTATTAGAATATGAATGTCTGTATTATTTTAAAAACATTGTTCTTTGCTTGGAGTACCTACTATTAGTCTACCACTGACAATTATCAAACAAATTGCCAGTTGTCAGTATGCAAATAGCTTATTGGGTTGTTACAATCTCAAATACATTTTAGTATTTTCCTGTTGAACAGAAATGCTCAGTTCAAGTTCGCAGTAATGAAAGAGTTGGCAACAGGATGAGGTTGCAGCAACCAAAAATGGGCTTCACCAAAAACTGTAACCAGGAAGTATTTTAATAGCTGTGTGGAACTGAAGCTTCCTAAGTTGACTTCTCATACTTCAAAATGATGCATAACTATATCCAAACATTGCCTTGGTAGAGGTTAACCCCGCTTGGGGGGTTGACCCAGCACTGTGTTTTGAGTGGTAGCCTCATAATATAGAGTAGGTCTGTTTACAGAATCAGAAATATGATTAGTGAGAAAAACTTCTCTTGGTAGGTAGCTGACATGGTTACTCTAGCTCTTTTCTGATACAGGGCATCTCCAGATTACTTACATGTGCACAGCTGCAAAAGTTAGACATCCCCAACACTTCAGACAATGGAGAGAGGGTTTCTTCTGATACGCTGTACTTTGAATACTCCTTCCTCTTTGTATTTAATTTTGATGCTTCAATCTAATGTAACTTTGTTACGAGCTATTTCATCACACTTGCTTTTACAAGATCTAATTGCTCTTACAAGGTCTAACTGCTGCCTGCTTTGGCAAGGCATCATATTTATTGCCAGTTTTGTTACTCAAGTATGCAGACAGGAGTAAAGAGTGTGCGAGTGTTTTAGGCAGAGGTTTATAGCCTCATTTTGTAGCACTAATGTTTGTATAAGTATTTATGTTCTGGGGAGCTTGTGGTAGCATACCTTTTCTGAAGCTTTTGTTTCTGGGTCTGCATGATCTCAGGGGAAAATAAACCAACCACATTTACTCTGCGTGTCTTGTTTTTCCTGCTAACTTGTAGTTGAGGCTTTGTTTCCAAAATCTGTTTTAAAATCTAATAGTTTGGTGAACCGGAATACGTGTATGTTGTAAAATCCACACAGAGACGACAGCATCTCTTTCAGACTCTTGCTGCTGCTGAGCTGTTAACAATTGTCCTGGATGATGTGCTGTTTGACCTCTTTGTAGTAGTGTTCTCCTAAGCCGCTTCCAGCCCCTGAGGATGAGCAGCAAATGCCTACTGCAGTCAGGGACTAGGTGAAGCACTGCGCCAGCAAGGCTGCTGCCGCCGCTTCATGCTGCGAAGCACTGCGCCAGCAAGGCTGCTGCCGCCCCTTCATGCTGCGAAGCACTGCTCCAGCAAGGCTGCTGCCGCCGCTTCATGCTGCGAAGCACTGCGCCAGCAAGGCTGCTGCCGCCGCTTCATGCTGTGAAGCACTGCTCCAGCAAGGCTGCTGCCGCCGCTTCATGCTGCGAAGCACTGCGCCAGCAAGGCTGCTGCCGCCCCTTCATGCTGCGAAGCACTGCTCCAGCAAGGCTGCTGCCGCCGCTTCATGCTGCGAAGCACTGCGCCAGCAAGGCTGCTGCCGCCGCTTCATGCTGTGAAGCACTGCGCCAGCAAGGCTGCTGCCGCC
>VWZE01016283.1:247769-259628 GCA_013396675.1 Eubucco bourcierii | reverse complement strand
CCGGCGACACCTAGCGGCCGCGGTGACTCCGAGGCCGGCGCAGGCGGTGGCTGCGCGGCGAGCGGGCCGGGCCGGGCCGGAGCGGGGGGGGTTGAGGGCGGAGCGCGGGGCTAGCGCCGTGGGGAATGCCCCGGGCGGCGCCGGGGTGGGGGCTGCTGCCGCAGGCCTTCTCTCGGCCTCCTCCCCGCGGGGAGCCCGCCGGGCCGAGGGGGCGCTGCTGCTCCCTCCTCCGTGGCCCTGCGCAGTCGTCTCGTCCCGCGGTAGGGAGGGGATCTCCTCGGTTGAGGCTGTGGAGGCCCCGAAGCCTGGCACGGGTCTCTGTTCACTGCCGGCTGTCCGAGGGGTCTCTCCGAGCGTTGTCGGGGAGGGCAGAGTGGGAGGGGGCCGTCGCTTGCAGCATGTTTTCCATCTCCTCGCTGTGCTTCCTCTTGAGGTAATCTCGCACATCTCTGAGGTAGCAGGCATCCCCATTCACCCCCCTCCCAGCTGCCAAGGCAGTAACTGATGTTAGAGGAAGGCAAGTGGCTTTTGAGATCGATTTCTGTCTCCTCATTTATTCTTGTGGTGTTTTCTTTGTCTCCTACATTTACAGTCCCCTTACCATCCCTCTCGTCTTCCTTGTGGTCACTGCCAGCACCGACTGCATTTGCTTCCTGTGCTTAAAGAGTATTTCCCCTCAAAGTGATGATTCTCACTTAGCCCTTTCCACCCCTACGTTTGTGTCTTACTCAACAAGACCTAAATACTAAAAACGAGGCTCGCCAGCTGCTTATTCTGCACTATGTGTTGTTTTCACATTCCCACCGTGCAAAGAACAAAATCTAACGGGAAAAGTCATATCTTCAATCATTTTAGTGGCACAAGTTTAAACTTCAAGTACCAGGTCACTTAGGGTTCAATTTTAATTAGGGTTTTTCTTTTTCCCCTTTTGGACATCTGCTGCCTGCCTACTTGTTCTCTCTTGATTTGTTAGCTGAAGTTCCGTATGGTGACCACAGGGTCTTTCCTCAATGCTGCTCTTCTGCTGTGGTACAGACCAGAGATACAGACTGAATACAGCAGGCCACACCGTGGGCTCCTGAAGAGGAACTGACTCACAGGTCTTTTGAGTCTTTACTTCCCCGCACTCCTGTATATACTGAGGGAGGTCAAAGCTCCATCATTCTGCAGGCAGGCCTGTGCTATGCTGTGTCTCAGTGAAGATCATAGTGTATTTCACTTTGCAGTAGCAGCAAGCTCCTGATCTTGAGGAACTCCATGAGCAGCTTATTCTAGCCAGTCCTTCTGCACAGCAGTAGAACACACAGTAGGAGCTGCCTTCACAGGAGCAGTGCCAACTGAAAATTCCCCTGATGCCAGCTCCATTGCACCCCTCCACAAGCAAACCAGAGTACAGATGACTATGTTTCCCAGTAAACAGAAGTTCCCTTGCTGTTGCCTAAAATGCAATGTAAGGATGAAAACACTTCTTACATGCACAGAAATTCACTTTGCTCATACCAATGTAGACCTTCGGTGAAGTCAGTTTAGAATAAAAAGCTGTTAATGCAACTTAGGAACAAATGTCCTATTTACAGAGACAAAGCATGATTACTGAGATCTTCCTGAATGTCTTCAAGATGTAGGATAGCTGCCTTCCCTTTGCAAAACTTGTGGGATTTTTAATAACACAGTCAAAGCAGACATGCAGCCTTTGAACTTCCTAGCAATGCAAAGATATTCCCTACAGATTTCTAAAGCTCAGGACCTACCAGTTCTTGCCAGACTTACCAGTTCTCCTGATCTTTGAATGCTAACAAGATGATGCCTGTTTTATCTTATTCAATTTGAAGGTTATTTTGGGTAAGTAATATAATTGTAAATGATTGTATGCAAGGTCATTATTATATCCATGATTTGTAAAACAAGTTCTTGAGACAGTGCAGCTATGACTGCATTTATTGCAGCACATCCGGGTGAGTTATGCTCCTTAAGTGAGGTACAGAGAGAAGGTGGGTTGGAATTTAATGAAGCTGTGGTTTTGTTTTCAAGTATTAGATATACCAGTAAAATATGACTATTTTGCTTTGTACATATTTGTGCCTGCCGTTGATACTTCTGTCATGACAGGAGACATAATTACAACAAAAGAAAAAGCTGAAAAATCACAGGATGGCTTCAATTGGAAGGGACCTCAGAGATCATCTACTTCAAGCACCCTTCCATGGGCAGGGATGCCTCTCAACTCAACTTTGTTGCTCAAGGCCTCATCCAACCTGGTCTTCAACACCCCCAGGGAGGAGGCATCCACAATCTCCCTGGGCAACCTGTTCCACAGTCTCACCGCCCTTGTACTGAACTTTTTCCTAAGATCCAATTTAAGCCTATTCTACCTCAGCTTAAAACCATTCTCCTTGTCCTATTGCTAGACACTCTTATGAAAGTCCCTTTCTTTCCTGTGAGATAAAGAACCCACTTTATTTAACATGATTTTGGTGGCCTTCTGTGGAAGAAGGGAAGTTTATCTTATTGTGGGCTTTTTTGCTTTTTCAGCTACTCTTTCACATCTTTCATGTGTTCTTACTGAAGAACTTAGTCCTAGGATCCTGTCTAAACCTATTCTCTCTCATCTTAAAACCATTCTCCCTTGTCCTGTTGCTAGACACACTTATGAAAAATCCCTCCTCAGCCTTTCTGTACATTCCCTTCTGGTATTGGAAGGCAGCTATAAGGTCCCTGTGGAGTCTTCTCTAGGCTGAACAGCTCCAACTCCCTCAGCCTATCCTTGTAGCAGAGGTGCTTCAGCCCTTTGAGCATCCTCATGGCCCTCCTCTAGACTCACTCCAACAGTTTCGTGTCCTTCATATGCTGGGGACAGCAGAATGGAGCAGTTAGGATGAGTCACCCAAGAAATAAGGGGTCAACACTGTCTGCAATTCAATGAGAGTGTTTAAGGTTTTCCACTTGTAAATGAGAATAATGAGTATGTAACAGTGTAACACTTGATATCCATTTGGCCTTTCTATCTACCTGTACCTGGTGCTCTCAGTTTCACATAAGACAGTACAATTGCAAGATGGGTGACAGGCATGAGTTTGAAATGTAGGCACTGATTTTGATTAATATATCCCAGGAGTCTGGTTTTATAACTATAGCTATTGATTTGTTTTATTATTTAGAGGAATATGTAGCAATCAATCATATTTCCATCTAGCTAACCATGATTATTAATATTTTAAACTAGTTTTAAGATGGATTGGCTGGTGAGTGCAATATGTCTGCTCTCTAAGCCAGCAAGAATAGAGTACACCCAGGTTACATGGAATGAATTATTGCCACCAGACAATCTGATGAAATCTACATCAGCCATTAGAATATAAATCCAGCTGCAGGAATACTATGCTGTCAGGGAACCAAGATTTCCTGCTTTGAATATAAATACACTGTGTTTGCCTCTGCATTTATTGAGCAGAAGGACATAGTTATTTTCCAACAGTAAAAAAAAACATATATTAAAATGTATAGGAGTTAAATCAGTGAAGTTCACATAGTGAGACATGAAATCCTTACAGAAATGCATTTTTTAACACAGCATATATGGAAAGCAGTTAGTGCCCTGCCAAGAGCCAAGTTCAGGGTTCTGTGGAGCATCAGTCTGCGACCTCACAACCAGCTAGCAATATGGGAAAGCATTGTGCTCAACTACAAGGGATGTGTTCATTTGCTGGGGAAGGACTGAAAGTCTTGGCAGGTAATTAAAAGAGGAAATTATTTTCAAATACAGTATTATGTTTTGAAATACAATTTTTTTTTCTATTGGATGCCAAATATTTCTAAAGAATGCAATATCCTCTAGCTAATAGTATCTGTTGTAAGAGAAGAAACAGAACTATTGTTCTGCTCCCAGCATGAGCTGTATATACACTATGCTGTGTAGCACTCCTTTCTGTAATGGTTGTCTTTCCACCTATGCAAAACTCCAATCCATTTAAAATAATCAGGTTAAGATGGTTTCTTATACTGAGCTGATGTAAGAAAGCAAGTTCTTCATATAAAGTACTTTCCAGGTTACTTGGATTTAGTAGAAAGTAATGTTTGCATGCCTCTTGGCTGAAAAAAAAAAACAAAATCCTATTCCCTAATGTCACTGCAAGACCAGATCCCTTCCTCTACATGAACAGAAGCAGGAAGCAGCAACAAGAAAGTCACCCTTGCAAGAAAAAAAAAAAATGCTAACAAGATCTGAATCGATTTCTGCCATGACTTCAGTAAACCATAGGTGGTCATTGACAATTGCACTGTGTATTTCAGACAGAGAAAGGGAAAGCTACTCTGTTCTGGTCAACCTTGTTTCTTTGGCAAGCAAGCAGGAGTTCCCCAAGTGAAAATAGTGAGGTGCTGGTTACTGATGTCTGAGGTTTGCACCTGTGTAGCTATACTGGTGTTTGGAGACTGAGCAACTGCTGCAGAAACTACTGGAAGGTCTGTCTGCTTATCCCGTCTCTCTTTATTTTGTCATTTCATAGCATATAAATATTTATCCCTTGTGACACGACATATACAGATGACATACTGCTGCCAATATTTTCTTCTTCCTATTCCTTTACATTGCTTAACATTTCAGTTCCCATATATAATGTCACATCCTATCACAATGCTACTTAAGTATTATTGCTCATTTCCTTACACATTGCATCATGAAACTGTGAGGATTATTTATCGTTCCTACAGATAATAAGCTATGTCTTTATCTGAGTTGATTATTCATTTATGCCATTTCTGCAGCTTAAACATAGAAAATGACTACTGGTTGTGCATATTTTTGGGACACAGGGCATTGTTTTAGTTTCATTGCTTGAAGTTACTTGGTTTTTTCCTCTCTTTGGAGATTTTCCAACTGATAAAAATTAAATCTTTCCACTGACTTGAGCAGGAGTCAGGTTAATCCTTTTAGAAGAAAGTTAACAGCATGGAGAGAGACTGTATATTTCTGCTCTGGTTTGCAAACAAATGGCTGCTGCTCTGAAAGACAGGACATCCTGCTTTTGAAACCCAAAGATATTAGGCCTACCCCAACTGGTACAATTGTCATCCTCAGATAGGAAATGCTGCAGTATTTTCTGTATTTTCTGTAGATTTTTGTCTCTGTCTAAAAATGAGGCTTCTGTGGTAGCAGATGGGTCACTGTGAAACTACAGCCTAGTGAAACAAAGACTTTTTAAAATATTTGGTTTAAATTTTGTGATGGAGCCTAAAAACACTGAAAGGAAATTGAGGGAAACAACAAAGATCTGGAGGTAATGAAAGCTGTATGCACACCTCTGCAGCTTTTCCTTTGCAAGTACCATTCAGGGATACACTTTTCCCTTTATGAAACAGAAGTCTGAAATGGCAGGGAAGGGAATCCTATTCTTCTGTTTCTTTCAGGCAGGTTCAGTGTCTTGGACAGAATAACAAGCATCTCCATAGCAATTGCTTCATAGAAATTTGCAGTCATTACTCACTGAATTGATTAGAAATGCCATCAGCCAGGCTTAGAACACTTGTACTGATGCCAATTCAGAGTACTTAGTGGTTCTGAAAACAAAGCACGAAAATGCAGAGAAACTCCTGCAGTTACAAGATTATAGGTGTCAAACTTCTGGGTTTTTCTCTGTTGTAATGGTTGCTCTCTCTGGAGAGTTTTAGGACTTAAGCAGAATGGCTTTCAGTCATGACAGCTGGTTACTTTACTGTAATCTTGTTACATAAAGAAGTTTGTTTTACCAAAGATAGCGTCTGGTCCAGCAAAGATGAAGACAAGTTTATCTTTTTAAGGCTGGACAGGAAGGTTTGGAGAGACATGAGAAAAAAAGAAGCGAGACATGAGCTGAAATCTGATATAGAGAATATAGAGAGTATGAGAAAAGGCACATGAAAATTAAACCAGTACATGTAGTGTTGGAGATAAAATGAAGTACAGGAAATCTGGGGACAGAGTGAAGTGGGTTGGGGGAAGCAGGCTACTGTAGAGAGGACCGAGCACTGCATGCATGGTTCCACGCCCCAGAAGTCAAGGGTATGTGATGTATTGTTGGTGAATTCCTTCTGTATTTTAGAGATCCTTGTGCAGGATCAGATCAGCTACATTTTGGAGGGGTTTGTGCATTGGGCAGCTGGCTGTCAGAACTGCTTTTAGATTTATAGTGGTAGCTTTTGAGATGTCAGTGGGAGATGATGGTCTACGCATAACAAGCACTAAGATAAGGGAGACAGGAGGAGAGCTGAGATGGGTGAGAGTGCAGGAGTGAAGATATGGAAAAAGAGTGCAGGAAATTAGGAGGTATGTAGGGCTTTACCTGGCAGTCTAGGCCAAAGACTTTTACTTGTAATCTTAGCAAGACTGTGCAAGGTAGATAGGCAGAATTAAGAGGTTAATTTTTCGTGCATTACCACTCCAGCTAGCTACCCTACCATTCTGATGAAAATTGTTACACCTTGAGGGAGAGGAGATGGGAACCATACCTGTTTCCCTAGATAGTGTGGCAATTAGCTTTAACCACAAGTGAGGACATTAAGGCAAGTGAGTCAAGTACTTAAGAGTTTCTTCTGCCACATCTCCTGCAAGGACAGTACCCTCTGGCAGATGAGAATGACAAAGTGGTGTGGCCTGTAATTTTGTTTAAATCACCACAGCCAGATCAATCAGGCTATTCTTAACTAATTTTTGCTGTCCTATGAATCCTCTTGCTTTAGGCACCAGTGTGCTTATTCATAGTTGGTGTCAGATTAGGAAAACCACAACCAAGTGAGAGAGGGAAAAAGGGTGGCATGAAAATTGGAGGGTCTAGATGGCAGCTTCTATCTGCTTGTGGAAAGAAAAGCTCCTGTGTAAGTGCCACCGAGAAACTTTATATTTCTGCATGTGCACTTAAGGTAAAATTTTGGTGCTGGTCTAGCTTTCTTATGAAGAACCAAAAAAACCAAGCCAAACAAACAAACAAAAACACAGCTGACTAAATTAGTGCATAACATATGGAATATTTCTGACACAGAAAATATCAAAGTGGATCTTCACATGAAATCACAGAATGGTAGAGGTTGAAAGGAACCTCTGGAGACCACTAAGTCCAACTTCCCTGCCAAGGCAGGTTCACCTAAAGAAGGTCACACACAAACACATCTGGGTAGGTTTTGAATGTCTCCAAAGATGGAGACTGCACCACCTCTCTGCAGCATGCTCAAGTGCTTTGTCACCCTTAAACTTCCTTAAAGTTCCTCCTCATGGTAGAATGGAACTTCTTACGTTCACATTTGTGCCTTTTGCTCTTTGTCCTGTCACTGGGCTCTATTGAAAGAAAGCCTGGTCCCATCATCCTGTGACCCACCTTATAAGCATTGATCAGCATTGATGAGATCCCCCCTCAGTCTTCTCTTTTCCAAACTAAACAGCCCCAATTCTCTCAGTCTTTCTCCTAAGAGAAATGTTCCAGTCCCCTCAGCATCTTGGTAGCCCTTTGTAGATTAATTTCTACAGATGTAAATATGCATACATAAAAAAAGTCACTGGCAAATTCCACTTGTTTTAATTATGGAATTCCTTGCTGATTTCATGTACCTTCTTGTTACTTTGCCAAACTGTTGATTGATCAGCTAAACTGTTCTCTAAGTCAAGCACAGCATTTTTTCAAGGTCTGCTTCAGCACAGCCTAAAATAATTAGAGCTATAAACATGAAAGAAGCAGGAATGCCACGAACCCCCACATATCTATTACTTGTCATCTGCAGAGTCTAGCTGTTACCACAGGAGCATGTTAAAATTAAATGCTGAGCTTTATTTAACATACTTACTTGTTCTCTCTTCTCTCTCCTCTGCCTTTACCGTTCTTATTTCAAAGCTCTTTTGTTCACCACACGGCGTATTCATGGTCATGTAAATGCTTACAATCCACAGTAAATTGCTGTACAATTACACTTACCTTTTAAAAACAAACAAATATTCAGCTGGAGCTTTTGTAGCCACAGCATAGGTGGCTGTTAAAGTCTTTTGCAGGAAATATGTTCATTTATATCAGTGTGTAGACACTGCGGATTTGAAGAGAAATGGCCACTAGAGATTAAAAAGAAAAATAATAAGGAGGAGGGAGGTGTGTAGTTGAAATTTGATACTAGTGTGGTTTCAGATCGTTTGCATTCTCCTGCAATGCTTTGTTTTAAAAAATTAATTTACCTTTTTTATAATTCACCAAAACAGTTTATTTTGCTCACCGATAAGCTCTCCATAGAAACAGTCGTATCTTAGTAACATACCAAGAACAGAGCTCAGGGAATACACTGCATCTGTGTATGGTACCCTTACAGTGACGTTGTGGTTGTTAGAGGGAATAGGAGTTGTCTTTCCCCAGTTGTGGCAGTCACAGCACTGCAGCGCATCTTGGTGCTTCCAAGATTGATCTCCTTACATCTGAGACACAAGCATCTTTTCCTTGGCCTTTGTGGGAGCACATCAGCAAAGATATCCAGCTGCTGTCCAGTGCAGTAAAAGTTTTCTTTTTTGGCTTTGTTTTAATTGGATGGTAGGCAATGAACTGCACAAATGCTTTTTTGCTTTTGGCTACTGTCAGATGAATTTGAAACGTTTATGACTACAGCTTGATTTTTTTTCGTAGTCTTTCTACATAGAAAAATCTTGCAACTCTTATCACTGGTGTCACTTTGTGCAGATCTGTAGTTGCTCTGCTGGGCACTCCTTTTCCACCATGCTGAGTCCAGCTGGATGACTCCAGATGACCCTAGCTTTAATTTACTGTTTTCCACCTCTTCCATTTTCGCATTCCTGTTGTTGCTACAGGGCACCTCCTTGTCCTCTGGCACTGTACTTTATTCTCTCAGTTCCTTCTACGCACACCACTCTCTCTGAAGTGATCCAGGGGAATGATTACAATGACTTTTGAGCTTCTCTGAAGCGCTGTGTTGATACTTACACTGAGCTGGTCATTACCAAGTTAAGCATATAACACTACTGTAAAAACCTACTTAGTTTAGCTAGTACTTCAGGGGAAGAGAAGCAGGAAGTAGGGAGTGGTGCAGGGGCTGTGTGTACCTTACATGTCTGGCCTGGGTGAGAGCTATGTTAGCATTTTTTGCAGTGAGAAACCACAAGACATGCTTTTCATTTGTTTCTTAGTCTGCTTTTTAGTTATTAATTGATTTGTCCCAGCTGAGAATAATGTCTGCCTTGGCTGATAATCTTCTCTGATTCAAAATAACCCAGGTTCATTTAACACTACTTTAGAGCAGATGGTGTCCTAACTCCAGTTCTCCACATCTTTGTCAAGCCACAGACCATCCTATCCCAAGTTGTGATTAAAGAGTGGCTTGGTTTCAGGCCCAGACTAACTGAGGGAGTGAAGATATCTCTTGTCTCAGTACATGCAGTTATTAAAAGAATGTGTCTGGAGGCAAAGAGGAGGCCTAGGAACCAGGAGAAAGAAGACAGGTTTAAAAAGAAACTCTGTCCCTCTGTGTAGGGAGAATGAGGCAGGGAGAAAGCATCTGCTGGAACATGGTTTTGAAAATTCTGTATCTGTGTAAGCAAAATTTGTAGAACTACCAGGCAAATGATTTAAAGAGCAAGGAATGGCAATGCTGGGAGGAGTCTGAGGAATGTTAGGGTACTATGAACTGCCAGTGATGTTCTGGGAGCCTCTTTAGGAAGACTTTTGGGAGCCGGGGGAGGCGTTTACACTGCTGTCTCACAATATGGCCTCTCCCACAACCCATTCCACCCCAAAGACACTCTTCCCTTGTTTCCCTTTGGCTATTACATCTCCTTGCTCAGGTCTCACACAGCTGTCAGTCCTGACTCTACAGCCCACGTCATCTTTCAGCAGCCACACGTCGCTTCCTTTACCTTCCATGTAGATGGTAATGGGGCATGCCAGGGACCTTTTCCTGGTGGTGAGAATGGATGTGAGAAAAAGAAGAGGGCAGAGCACCAATAGCGAGCAGAAAGCAGGAAATAGGGAGCCTGCAGTGCTTTTGGATGGTGGTCTGTATGGAGGGAAGAGATTCCGCTAAAGCAGCTGATGCCCTCTCCTAGGCCCTAATGGAACTGGCAGATTGCTGTCCTCAGCAGCTGTCATAGGCTGCGTCTACATTAGCAATTTGTTTCAAAGCAATAGTGCAGTTTGAAGGAAAATCCTCTCATTGTTTCCACTTACCATGTGGTGTTTCAGTTCTCAGAGTGGTTTTGGTGCATACAAAGTAAATTCCTTAAGGAGGAAAGGAAAACAGAAGCTCTGCTTCAAATCTGCTCCACATGCGCCCTAGTGCTAATGGGGACAGGAGGTTCCAAAATAGCCTGTGAGCTGCATCATCACAAGGTCCTCTAGCACATACCTAACACTTCTCCTCAGAAAGCTTTGAAACACATGTGTAGAGGAGGTGTTTGGCTCTGGGGACCAGGCTAAATATAATCCAG
The DNA here is from genome assembly GCA_013396675.1 of Eubucco bourcierii. Lineage (NCBI taxonomy): Eukaryota > Metazoa > Chordata > Aves > Piciformes > Ramphastidae > Eubucco > Eubucco bourcierii. The sequence continues at coordinate 249,187 of VWZE01016283.1, read as the reverse complement.
AATAAACCCCTAAAACACATATAATGGAAAAATGAAGTGCTTCAGTATCAGCTGTTTGTTCTTGTATCTGATAGGGGAGGATGTGAACCCATTTTAATTATTCAAGATAGCTTTTGAACCAGCTCTTTAATCACTATTAATGTTGCTCATCTTATCATGAATGGAACTAAAACCTGCCAGCACTCACAGCAGTAGGTATGCTGGTACTGCAGCTATGCAGGGAGAGCTGTGGAATTGTACCCCAGGATGTGTAAAAGGAACATGGGTTTAAAACTGCACTCAGTAAAATGGTTATCTACCATGAAGGAAAAAAAATAAGACAGGCATGGCTGTGACAGTATCATTCACTCCTGAATGGAAGCCACTATGTGCCTGCTACAAGGGTAGAAGCGGCCAAACATCATTTAAGCCAAAATGATGAATAAAACAGTAATTTACAAATACAATTACCAAACTGTACAAATTCTGAACTGTTGTGTTTTCTTTTCCATGTATTTATGAGCTTCTCTATTTGCATAGCTCAGTTAGAGCACTTCTCTTAAGCTTCTGCAAGGACTCTGTGCTTTGTGATGCTGTTGCCGCTTACATTTAGTTATATTTAGTTATTGCTTAGCTTTATAAGATTTAGTTATAGCTGCTCCCAGGAGCCATAACATGCCCCCATCCCTCACATACACTACTGTGAACTGCAACCATGTTCTAACAAAAGGTCATGAAAGGGCATGCAAGAATAGAAGGAATTTTTTCACATGGAAAATTCTCAAGTTCTTTAGGAAGCTGTAAATTCTACAGTTTAATCTTACCCTGTAAGACAAACCTAGATATTCTACTCTCAGATGATAGAACATTTGGAGATCTGAGAGAAACAGGGAGCTGCTGGAACATATTGCAGAAGCCTGGAGCACTTAGCAACAGAGAGAGTGTGGGATGCAGCCCCAGAAGCCGGAATGTGGAAACAAGTGACATCGGGGCGGCTGTTTGGGGAGGAAGAGCTTTTACTTTGTTTATCATTGCAGTAATTCCAAAGAACTTCACAGTGTGGGAGGTCACTGTAGTCTCTGCATATACTCTCTGTGTGACTGTTTTTCAAGCACCTAAGATAATTATTACCCAAGAGTGTTGGATGTATTATTTTCCTTTTGTATTTCCTGTTTCTCTTATAACCCCGGAGAAGTAAAATGAAGCCTTTTTTTTTTTTTTTTTTCACTTTAGTTTATCCTGTTAAATCATCCTCATGTACAGCTACCTGAAAGGATGCTGTGGAGAGGTTGCTGTCGGTCTCTTCTCACAGGTAAATAGTGATGGAACAAGAGGGAATGGCCTCAAACTGCAACTAGGTGAGTCATAGAATCATAGAATGGTAAGGTTGGAAGGGACCTCAAGGATCATCTAGTTCCAACCCCCTGCCATAGGCAGGG